>CM077644.1:123574374-124024374 GCA_039707465.1 Rhabdophis nuchalis
AATAAGAATATACACCTTTATATAAAGGACCATGCATTAATATAAATATATGTCTTAACATTAGGATTAGTAAGAGTGATCTGACTAGAAGACAGAATAGAGATAGAAACAAGAATTAGGGGGAATATTACTAGCTATAATTTCTATATAAATTGAAAATAAGTAATAATTAGATGGAAAGGTGAGAGGTTGAAAGATGGCATTAGTATGTATGTTCAAGAAGATCATTGACATTAGAATGGAACATTGAAATATTGAATGACTACTTTAAAATAATCAAGTTCATTAATACAGTGGTACCTCGGTTCACGAACTTAATTCGTGAACTGACTCTGTTCGCGATCCGAATTGGTCGTGAAGCGAGGCACAATTTCCCATAGGGTTCAATGTAAATCCGGTTAATCCGTTCCGACCTTGTTTTTTGGTCGTGATTCTTGAACTTACTCTGTTCGCGAACAGAATTGGTCGTGAACAGAGGCACAGTTTCCCATAGGGTTCAATGTAAATCCGGTTAATCCGTTCTGACCTTGTTTTTAAAATGTCCGCGGCTCCGGTTCGTGAAGCGAGGCGGGGTTCGTGAATCCGAGCATTTTTACGAACTTTTCTGTTCGTGATGCGAGGGCGGAGTTCGTGAAGCGAGGCGGAGTTCATGAAGCGAGGCGGAGTTCGTGAAGCGGAGCGTATTTTTACGAACTTTTCCGTTCGTGAACCGAAACGGTGTTCGTGAACCGGGGCACATTTTTTGGGAAATTTTTGGTCGTAATCCGAATTGGTCGTGAACAGAGGCGTTCGTGAACCAAGGTACCACTGTATATAGGTTTGATTAATGGAACAATTGACTATTGTTATTTGTATTAACATGAACCATACCCAGAGGATCCGATACACTGTTCAATGTCAACATGGAAGTGTTTCCATGATTATTATCAAGTTGACATTGAAAGAAAGGGAGGGAGAATTCCATGCATACCTTCGACCAGGGTCGGATCTCAGATTTCTACAGCAGGTGTGTGAGGCACGAAAGTTTACAACCTGCTGCAGCACTTTGTTGGTGGATGTGATTTATGACACAGACACAGAGACAATGGGCTGCATGGGAAAAGGAGGTTTTTGCAGTGAGATGCTAACCTGGAGACATCTGTTGGAAGGGGGCCAGAAATCATTAAAAGACTGGACTGACCACAAAAATCTGGAGGCTCTCAGGACCCCATGGAAGCTATCAACCAAACAAGTCCGATGGGCTCAATACTTCAATCATTTCAACCGTACTAAAGCACATTCCAGGGGGGAGGAACTTTGTAGCTGACACCCTCTCTCACATGCCCCAGTACAAATGCGAATGGGAGCAGGTGCTGGACACCATCATTCCCTCTACTCAAATAGCTGCCCAAGTGACCACCAGATGACAACACTGTGACCGGCAAGACCAACCAGCAAGCAAGCTAACCACAAGACTAAAAACCTAACTGCTAGCAGACCCCTGGTTCCGAAACAACCAACACATCTTCACAAAAAGAGATGACCTTGCATGGAAAGGGATGAAACTCTACATCCCAGAATCTGTACAACACCCTAATTCTCCAGAGGAACCACGACGCCAAACTGGCAGGCCACTTTGGTTTCCTAAGGACTTTACACTTAGCCCAGAGGCAGTTCTGGTGGCCTGGCATAAAGAAAAATGTGAACAGTTACATAAATCACGTTCCCCAATTAGCATTGAAAATAATTGCATGCATGCGCAGTCACAGGCTGTCTTGAGATTACTTTCCTGCCACAGGAATGTCAAGAATTTTCAGTTCGTTAAGGCAAACAGATAAGGTCCATGGCAACATCAGGATGTTGACCTCCGGCTCCCCTTACTTCTCGAAAGCAACCTATGGGAAACAAAACAATCTGAATGCAGGTGTATGACTTAGGGATGCGTCCCCCTCCCCCCCGGCTTGCTTGGGTTTTCTGCATGGAATTTTGCTATAAGGCGGTCAGCTTGGATGTTTCTATGTTTCACCCACGATGCCTCCGATAGGGGATAACCCTTCCACTTGATTAGGTATTGGAGTTGACTTCTGTGCCACCTTGAATCAAGAATTCGTTGGACTTCATAATGGGTTTGGCCCCCTATGACCATAGGGCCTGGGGGCGCACGGGGCAGTGGTCTCAGAGTGGAACTGATCACAGGTTTCAAAAGGCTACTATGAAACGATTGGTGTGTCTTCCCCAGCAATCGAGGCAGTTTCAATATCACCGTGACTGGGTTGATGATCTTTATTATGGGGAATGGCCCCACAAATTTTGGCCCCAGTTTTTTGCTCGGCAGTCTTAGTCTCAAGTATTTTGTGTTTATCTGCCTGTTTCTTGTAGGTTTGTGTCGCTTTGTCTAGAGCTTTCTTGACATTTTCCCAAGCTGCTTTCAGCATCGACATCCAATCAGTCAAGCTGACTGAGGAGGGGGGGTCTCTTGGATACTCAGGCATTGGGACGAAATCCATGCCGCTCACTACTTTGAACGGCATGAGTCCGCTGCTGCTGTGAACAGCATTATTGTATGCAACCTCAGCGAAAGATAAAAGGTCTGCCCAATTAGACTGCTGATAGTTCACGTAGCACCTCAGGTCCTGCTCTATCATGGCGTTCAGTCTTTCTGCTGCCCCATTAGTGCTCGGATGAAAAGCTGAACTAAGACCCTGAGATGATCCAATGGACCGCAGGAACTCCCTCTAAAATTTAGCCGTGAACTGGACCTGAGATGATTCTTCGAGGTACTCCATGCAGTCGGTAGATATGCTTCACAAACAATTTAGCCAGCTTGTGAGCCGAGGATAGTCCGCTACAGGGAATGAAGTGTGCCTGCTTGGAGAACAGGTCTATTACAGTCCAAATCACTGTGTTTCCCCCACTTTTTGGCAACTCTACTATAAAGTCCATTGCAATCTCCTCCCATGGCCTCATTGGTTCTGCCACTGTTTGCAGTAGTCCCGGGGTTTTTCCTGGTCGTATTTTCATTGTGGCACAGACTGTGCAACTTTTTACATAGCTATCCACATCTTTCTTCATTCCAGGCCACCAGAATTGCCTCCGGGCTAGGTGTAAAGTCTTTAGGAACCCAAAATGGCCTGCCAATTTGGCGTTGTGGCTTCTCTGGAGAACTAGGATATGTAGAGATTCTGGAACGTAGAGTTTTGTCCCCTTCCAGGCGAGGTCATCCCTCTTCATCAAGATGTGTTGGTTGTTTTGGAACCAAGGGTCTGTTAGCAGCTCAGTTTTGAGTCTTGTGGTTAGATCGCTTGTGGTTTGACCCCGTCGGTCACGGTGTTGCCACCTGGTGGTTACTTGGGCAGCTGGTTGAGTAGAAGGAATAATGGCATCCACTACGTGCTCCCGTTCGCATTTGTACTGAGGTATGCAGGAGAGGGCATCAGCTAGAAAGTTCCTCTGCCTTGGAATGTGCCTTAGTATGAAGTTGAAACAGTTGAAATATTGAGTCCATTGGACTTGTTTGGGTGATAGTTTCCGTGGGGTGCTGAGAGCTTCCAGATTTTTGTGGTCGGTCCAAACTTCAAACGGTTTCTGGCTCCCTTCTAGCAGGTGTCTCCAGGTTAGTAGTGCCCATCGCACTGCAAAAGCCTCCTTTTCCCATGCGGCCCATCGTCTCTCCATGTCTGTGAGTTTGCGGGAGGTATAGGCACAGGGGTGTAAATTTCCTTGGTTGTTTCTTTGGAGTAATACTGCTCCTATGGCCATGTCGCTGGCATCTGCCTGGATCTCGAAAGGATGCTCAGGGTCAGGATGCTTCAGTATCGGCTCCTTTGCAAACATTTCTTTCAGTGTTTCGAATGCCTCTTGGCAGGTTAGGCTCCACTGTAGGGGTTGTCCCGGACAAGGTTTCGTTCCTGGGCTCCCTGTCTTCAGGAGGTCTGTCAGGGGTTTGGCAATCTTCGCAAAGGAGGGAATGAACTACCTGTAGAAGTTTGCAAACCCTAGGAAACTTTGTAGCTGTCTGCGGGTGCTAGGGGATTGCCAGCTTTGGCTGGGTCCATCTCTATTCCTTCATTTGACACTTGGTAGCCTAGGTAGTCTAGTCCCTCATGGTGGAATTCACATTTTGATAGTTTGACATACAGGTTGGCTGCCAGAAGTTTTTCCAGTACTTGGCGAACCAGGGGTATGTGGTCATCGACGGTCTCAGTGTAGATAAGGATGTCATCTAGGTAGACGAGGACCCCCTTGTAGAGGTGCTCATGTAGCACCTAGTTTATTAACTGCATGAACACTGCTGGGGCTCCCTGTAGTCCAAAAGGCATCACGTTGAATTGGAAACTTACTAAAGGGCAGTTGAACGCTGTTTTCCATTCATCTCCTTCCCTGATCCGTATTCGGTAGTATGCTTCTCTGAGGTCTAATTTGGTAAAGACTTTTCCCTTGGCCAAGTGAGATAGCATATCTTTCATGAGGGGGAGCGGGTATAGGTTGTGTACGCACACCGCGTTTATCCCCCGAAAATCCACCACCAGACGCATAGTTCCATCTTTCTTCTCTTTGAAGAGGACTGGTGCCGCAACTCGTGGCTTGGCTGGCTCGATGAACCCTCGTGCTAGGTTTTTGTCTATGTATTCACGCATTTCTTGCATCTCTCGAGGCATCATGGCATATAGCTTGGGTTTGGGTAGTTTTGCCCCAGGGATGATTTCAATGGCACAATCTGTTTCGCAGTGGGGGGGGGCAGGATGTTGCATTCTGTCTCACTGAACACTTCTGCGAGGTCCTGGTATTCCACTGGAATCAGTTCAGTCTCTGGGGTTTTGTCAGATGTGGTTGCCAGTTGTTCTCGTGGGCTCTCTTCGGGAACTCCCAATGTGAGTGGTATTTTTGCTTGCTCGTGAGGGAGGGGTTTAGGGCCAGGTGATATCCTAAGCCTGCAGGTGCCCCCTTGCCACCAGATGGTTGGTCCCCACTTGTCTAGCCAGGAAAGTCCAAGTATGACTGCCTCTGTCATTTTGGGGGCTATTATGAATCAAATTATTTCCCAGTGATCTGCCAATTCTAGTCTCACTGGTTCAGTTAGGTGAGTGGCATAGGCTCCTCCCATTAGGGAACCATCAACCTGCTCGAACCGAATCGGGTGGTTCAGTCTTTTCGCTCTGATCCCGTTTCTGAACTGTGGTTAAGTTGATCAAGCACCTAGTGCAGCCTGAGTCTACAAGGGCTTGAAAATCCCCCTGTTTTACCGTTTTCAAGGTTGTGAGGCGTATTGGGAAAAGGAAAGGGTAAATTGATTCGCTCACCATTGGGTCGTTTTCTCCCTCGTCCTCGCTTTCATAGGGTTCAATTGACTGGTCATCATTGCCTGGGGTTTCACTGCTTTCACCTGGGAGGGAGGAGACCCCTGCAGTTTGAAGAGTCCTCCTGGATGTGTTGATGGCCCGTCGGGGCCCTCGTTCTTGTCGGGCCCTGGGTGGTAGATCCAGCCTTGGTTTCGGGGCTGGGGTTGGGCATGCAGCTACCATGTGGCCCATCCCCCCACATCTGTAACACCTCACGGAACTTCGAGGGAGGGCTGGTCTCAGGTCTCGCTGTGGTGCCATTTCTTTCTTTTGGCAGGATGGTTTCAGATTAGGTTGACCCCTCTCCTTTGTGTCTGGTTCCTTCCTTGTGTCGTTGGCACATAGCCCACTGTTGACTTTTGTTGCCACTCGGAACCACTCAGAGAGTTGGTTTGGGATGTCACGATATACAGTTACTTGGGCAATACGTTTATCCAGGCTTATTCTGAAAAAATGCACCAGCAACCATTCTGGTAGGGGGGGTAGTCTTCCAACTATCCTCCTGAATTCACGGATGTGCTCTTTGATGGGGCGGCCTCTTTGCTTTAGGTTGCTGAGTTCCTCCTCTGCATATGGGTCCTCCTCCCCCTCTTCAAACCTGGCCTCTAGCACTTGCAGGAAGTCATCTATGTCTTGCAGTTGGGGGGCTCCCCCCTTATGGAGGGCTGCTAGCCATTCTTTTGCTTCCCCCTTGAAGCCCTCTGCAATGGCATTCACCATGGTTCTGGGGGATGGGTAGAGGTGCCCATAGCATTCTAAGTGGATATCAGCTGAATCAAGGAATAGAGCTAGTTGGTCTGAATCACCATCAAACTTTCCCCTGAATCGGGGTGGATCGTTTAGCTCCCTCCCTCCTGTTTTCATCCCGGCCCCTGTATGCTCGTGCCTGATACGGCCGGTCATCTTCTTCAGCTCTAGGAGGGGGAGAGGGAGGGAGTTGCCTGCTCTTGGCAGCATGCTTGCTTCTGGGGCTGGGCTCCAGCATGCGTCTCCTCCCTTCAGCAGGATCAGATATGCCTCCTCTCTCTTTCGGATGGCAGGCTGGCCTCTCGTCATGAAGGGTGGCTTGATCAAAATCCTCCCTCAGTTTCTCTACTGCACCCCCCAGGGATCCCATCTGAGGTCGTGGGCGTCTGGCTTGTTCCCAGTCCCACATCCAGTCCACCCTTGCCACCAGTTCGCTGGAGACTCCCCCTCTGCTTTGGGAATCAGGGTAAGGGAACTCGAGTTCGGCTGCTTTCAGATTTAAATTCCAGTATTTATCTTTTCTTGCTTCTGTTGCTGGGAAAGGCTTTACAGGCTGGATGTCTGGAGCTCCGCTGTTCAGGGGGGTTGGCTGGCCTCCAGCTGAAATGAGGCTTTTTTCTGCCATGGCCTGATCTCCTCCCTCTTTATCAGGCATTGCCTGGGGGAGGCGGGACTCAGGTAGCCCGGAAATCTTGATAGATTTCTTTTAAAAGTCCAGGCTGTCTGTCAAGCTCCCAAGAGAAACTTCAAATGATTCACGGCCTCACGTAAAAGTTCAAAGAAATGTCCGTTTATTGAATGTAACATCATGGCGAGCCTCGGTTGCAGCCAGGACTGGCAATAATTGGATGGCTTCTGCACTTTACCCCCTTATGCCCCCTCCCCTCTGCTTGTCATAAATCACGTTCCCCAATTAGCATTGAAAATAATTGCATGCATGTGCAGTCACAGGCTGTCTTGAGATTCCTTTCCTGCCACAGGAATGTCAAGAATTTTCAGTTCGTTAAGGCAAACAGATAAGGTCCATGGCAACATCGGGATGTTGACAACAGCCTCATCATCCACCAAGAACAGCTGATAGGCTTACACCATATCCAGTTTGGCAAATATGCAGCTGTCCTCCAAACAGCACCGCTCCACACTCCTACGGTCTTCTTGGGATCCAGTCCCGATCTCCCTGGCTCCACAAATCCATGGCTGCTTGGCCTGTGTAGTCTGCAACCACTCCACGCGGCCCGATGGAAACATCCAAATGCCCGGCTCGCCCTCCACAGCCTACGTCCTACACCCTGGCTGCCCAGCCTACCTCCCATCCTGACCATGCCAGGGCCACGCCAGGGCCATTCTCCATCATTCTCTGGCTGGTCTTGCTGCCGGGACTGGGTCTGGGATGCTTCGAGCCGCTCCAGGCTCCTCCGCTGCCCTGGCTGTCAGACCCCCTCCTCTCCAAACCACCAGGGCTGTAACCACGCCAGGGCCATTCCGACCCTCTCTGTCACTCGCTGATCTCTCGTCGGTCTTCCACCGGCTGCGCTGCCGCGCCAGGGGCAACGCAACATCAGGGCCGTTCCGGGCCTCACCGTAGTCGCCACCGCCGCCGCACGCCGCAGCCCTTCCGCCCTCAGTCATCTACCAGGGCTGCCAGGCTGAGCCAGGGCCGTGCCATGCCGCACCAGGCCGCACCATCCCTCGCCGCTCACCCCGATCTCCTACCTCCGCCGTCACACCCATTAACTCCAAAGCTCACCCAGTGTGACGGCGGGGTGTCTGGCTTGCTGGACCGGCCCTCATAGCTGGTCAGGGAGGGCCGGCAGCGTCCTCCGGAGCCATCTGAAACCTCCGGGAACTAACACAATCAAAGTTCCGACGCCATTCCTTGCGCATGCGCAAACTCATTTCTGATAGATTCTGATAGACCTATCAGCCTTAATGGAGACCACTATGGGAGTCAACCATTTAGAGTGGTTGATAGGTTCCAGGACACCCTGCACCAACAATTTGTCCAACTCTGCATCAACCTTCAGCCTTGAGTCGGATAGGGGCAACCTCCAAATTCAGAGAGATGGGGGAACCCTTGTACTTCCCCCACTTACTGTCAAAGACATCAGCGTAATCAGCCAAGACGTCCTCCACAGTAGGCAAACTGTTAGAGACCTGTTGCACCCCTAACAAAGATAGGGTCAGAGCCAGGAACCAGTCAAGCCCCAACAAGGCAGGCAGGGGCTTCCCAAACACCAGAATGGGTACGGCACCATGGAAATCCCCATAGTCAACCCGCAGGGAGTAACTACCCAGGGTGGGAAATTGAGTCCCCCGGTAGTCTTTGAGGGTAGTGTCCGGTGGGGTGGGGTGGTCACAGTCTTGAGAGCTCGGCCCAGGAGATGAGGGAATGGGAAGATCCCAAGTCCACCTCCATAGAGTATGGGGTGCCTTCCAGGAGGGGGGACATGGATATCTTCTTTGAGTCAGCCGATGCCTTGCTGACTGACTGAAATTTTTGTAACCAACTGATACACTTTCTACAGTATGTAAAGAAGGAGGATATTTTGTGTTGTGTCTGTTTTGAAAACTAAAATAAAAAAAAAACTTTTATTATATAAAAAAGAGCTTTGTAGATGTTATGTCCTCAACCTACGCCCAGACATTCAGTCTGGGGAACTAAGATTAACCCGGACGTCTGTTAAACACTGTAACAGCCAGTCGCATCTGATTGGCCGAGACGCGGCTGGCCGGGCCAGACTTTCTGTCTGGCTAAGGTTTTTCCCGCTTTGTGCAAAAGTATAAATAGCTATCAAAATCTTTACTAACTCCTCCCATGTTACCTGTATATAGTTTCTTGCTAGTTGCAAATAAACCTGTTCCAATGACTAGCCTGCCTCGGACTGAATTCCTGCAAACTTAACACTGGCGACGAGGGTTTTGGGAGCAGGCCTAGTCTCGTTCTCCGGCCACAAGGAGGGAGACTTCCGCTGTTCCAGCTAGACGGGTGAGGGATGACCGGCACGATGACGATGATGCCGCCCTTCGCACTGTTCGACGCTATGAAAGAGCAACAGGCTTCCTTCCTGGCCCGGTTTGAATGTTTCTTGATTGCTAACGATTTCGGCGAGCTGTCCCCCGCACGGAAACTCAGCATTTTCCTGGGATGCAGCGGCCCCGAACTCTTTGCGACCGCAAGAACCATTGCCGCACCGGCCGCGGTGCATGAGGTGCCATGGGACGATCTCCTCGGCCGCCTCCGTGCACACTACGCCCCGGTGCTGTCTAGAATTGCGCACCGATACGCCTTCCGGCAGTGCATGCAGCAGTCAACCCAATCGATTGCACAATTCCTCCAGGTGCTGAGAGCGACGGTGATTCCCTGCGAATTCCCTGCTGCGTTCCTCGAAGAGTCCTTGCTAGAACAATTCATCTGCGGCGTCAGGGACGTACGCCTGAAACGCCGGCTCCTCGCCAAAACAATTATTACTCTCGAGCAGGCAGTGGAAGAGGCTCGCGCTGCCGAGTTGTCGGAGCTATCCACGACCGACATGGGCCGTGCTCGCCCGTCTCTTTTCCCGTCTCCAAAAGCCTGCATGGTGGATGAGCTCGCACCGCTGGACGACTCCGACAACAACGACCAGATCGCCTGCATGCGCATAACGGGACGAAAGGCACGCCGTCCTTCCGCCAACCGCCCCAGTCCCTGTTTAGGGTGCGGAGGGGATCATCAAAGGCCAGACTGCCCTTTCAAATCCTCCATGTGTCGTCGCTGCAGCCACAAGGGCCACCTGGCCACTGTCTGCAGAGCCGCGACTCCAGCTACACCGTCTGCTGCATCCCCAGCCGCCAGACCTCCGGCCAAACAACACGCTACTCCGCCGAAGTGCCCAAATCGCCAGACAAACCCAGCTACTGACTGCTTCGCCCTCTCCGAGACTCCGCCAGCCGTCTGCTATGACACCACAGACAGTACGCGCCTAAAGACAGTGGTTTGTCTGGAGGGGGTGGGAGTGTCCATGGAGGTGGATTCCGGATCTTCCCATTCGATTTTGTCCTGGGCGCAGCTCTCAAAGTTGCGCCCTACCTTAAGGAAGAAGGATCTCTCTCCCTCCCTGACAGTCCTTAAAGACTACCAGGGTTCCGCAATTCCCACTCTGGGGAAATGGGTTGTGCGGGTGGACTACGGGTCGTTTCACGGGTCCCTACCCATTCTGGTGGTGGCAAATCCCCTCTCCGCTATCATCGGCTTCGACTGGTTTAAAGCCCTGGGCCTGTCAGTGCAAGGAGTGCATAGCATGCCGGCCAACTCCCCGGTTAAGGAAGTGCTGGACGAGTTCAGCAACGTTTTCGATGGGCGTTTGGGCGCCTACAAAGGCACCCCAGTATCGCTCAACGTAGACCCTCAGTTTGCTCCAATCCGTCTGAAGGCCCGCAGGTTGCCGTTCGCGCTGAAGCCCAAGGTGGAGGTGGAGTTGGACCGTTTGGTGGCGCAGGGCGTGCTCGAACCCGTTGACCAGGCGAAATGGGAGACCCCAATAGTGGTCCCCATTAAGCCTGACTGGTCCGTCCGCATATGTGCCAATTACAAATCCACCATAAACCAAGGACTTCAGGCGAACCCATACCCAGTTCCGGTTGTGCAGGACCTACTCCACTCGTTAGGAAGGGGCTGCATATTCACGAAACTGGATATGGCGCAGGCCTATCAACAGCTCCCGGTGGACGACGAGGCTGCTGAGGCACAGACCATCGTCACCCACCGAGGGGCTTTTCGCTGTCGCCACTTACAATTCAGCGTTTCCGTGGCTCCGGGGATCTTCCAGAGCCTCATGGAGCGTTTGCTCCATGGGCTCCCTGGCGTCATTCCTTATTTTGACGACGTTCTGATAGCTTCATCCAGCATATCAGAACTCACCAAAGTATTACGGAAGGTCCTCTCGATTTTCAGGGGCGCGGGTTTAAAATTGAAGCGCAGTAAATGCACATTTGCTGCGCCGCGGGTCGAATTCCTGGGCTTCATGATTGATGCCCGGGGAATTCACCCCACCCCCATTCCATTCCACCACTTTCCAGGAATTCCTGGCCGCACAAGGGATCCGCCGCATGCCAGTAGCTCCCTATCACCCGGCGTCCAACAGCCGTGCGGAACGAGCCGTGCGCTTGGCCAAGGAGGCCTTGGCCCGGCTGGATAAGGGAGACTGGCCTGCAAGGGTGGCTGCTTACCTCATGGGTCAGCATTCCACTCCTTGCCTGGCCACAGGGAAGAGCCCCACTGAGCTCTTGATGGGTCGACACCTGCAGACCGCCTTGGACAGACTGCACCCTTACTACGACGGGGTGCAGCCGAGCCACCTGGGGGACCCCCCCTTCCCGCCTCTTTGCCAAGGGTGACCTGGTCTGGGCTAGGAATTATTCAGGGGATCCGCGCTGGGTGCCAGCATCCATCATTGACCTAACCGGCCCCTGTTCCTATAGGGTCGGGCTGTCCGATGGAACTGAGTGGCGGCGCCACCTGGATCAGCTGAGGCGCCGCCTACAATCGCCAGCTGTTCCCACTCCAGGCCAGTCTGGCCCGTTGGCCGCATTTTGGCCACATCGGGTGGATCAAGCCGAGGCACAAGAGGGTTTACAAGTTCCAAAGTTTTTTGTTCCAGACTATTCATACAACCAACAGTTCGAGGCGCCGCCATTCTGCGGCGAATCGTCACACAACACCCCGCAAGGAGAATCAACAGAACACTTTGACAATTACCAACGGCCGCACCCCTCTACAGGGCCAATCTCCACCCCCCCTCACTTTAACTTATCGGGGTTGTCATCTTCGCCTCAGCTGACTCCACCTCCGGGGGCAAGCCACCATGACGCACCCTGGAACTCCACTCCCCGGGGGGAGGAGCCCCAATAGGAGCCTCGCAACCCTGCAAGTTCTCCGGCGCAACCGAGGCGTTCCGGGTGGATCAGACACCGCCCCACCTATTTAAAGGACTACGCATGCGCAGCCATTCGGACTGACAGTTATTAGTAATGCATGCGCACTGACTGGGGGAAAGGGGTGTTATGTCCTCAACCTACGTCCAGACATTCAGTCTGTGGAACTAAGATTAACCCGGACGTCTGTTAAACACTGTAACAGCCAGTCGCGTCTGATTGGCTGAGACGCGGCTGGCCGGGCCAGACTTTCTGTCTGGCTAAGGTTTTTCCCGCTTTGTGCAAAAGTATAAATAGCTATCAAAGTCTTTGCTAACTCCTCCCTTGTTATATGTATATGGTTTCTTGCTAGTTGCAAATAAACCTGTTCCAATGACTAGCCTGCCTCGGACTGAATTCCTGCAAACTTAACAGTAGAGTTCTCAGCTAGACTGCTTGTGGAGGAGGGATATCCCCATCTGGTAAGCACAAGTCTTGGCAGCTGACCTAGTTGTCCCCCCCGAATGGCAGAATAATGTTATTCATTATTTGTATGATACAGTTTGTATTTATTTCCACTGCTTGTTTGGGTGATCTGTAGTCTATGCCTATGTCAGTGTCATTAATTTTTCTTTTTATACAAGTAGTCCTTAAGGAATGACAGGACATTTAATAAACATTTGAAGTTACAACCCCCTCCCCCCCCCCAAAAAGCTAAATGCCAATTTCAAATTTAAACCCACCACATCCCTACACCCATTCACCTTTATGACTGACTACAGAGATGCTGCAGCACACTCACCCACCTATTTCCCTCCCATCCTGTCTTGCCAGGTCCCCAGAGGCACTGTGCCTGCTCTGCTGTCAAACCACCACCATGTTACATTCACTCCTCCCCCCTCCCCTGTGATCATTCACTAACTTACCCTTCAAAGATATCCAAATCTCAGGAGGTCAGGGTAGGGAAGGTCACTCCCTTGCTGAGCCATTACTGGGCCATGTGGCACAATCAAAGAGAAGAAATCCTGCTAGTTTTGCTTCCCTAACAATCTTTTCCTCCCAAACACCAGCTACACTAGTTAATAATAATAATAAATTGAGATTTATTAACCGCACCCTCTCCCCACAGGGACCCGGGGCGGTGCACAGGCATAATTAAAAACAATATACAATAATACAAACATTACTTAAAATAGAATTAAATAAAATTACCCGTGCTAAAAATATAAATTAAAAACCCATTAAAATATTTGTAGTTAAAAGACAGAGAGAACTATTCAAGGCCGGCCAGTCGAAAGAGATGGGTCTTCAATTTTACACGGAAGGAGCGGAGGTCGGTGGTCGTTCTAATATCAGGGGGAAGGTCGTTCCAGAGGGCCGGGCCCGCCACAGAGAGCGCCCTTCCCCTGGGCGTCGCCCGCTGACAAAGTCTAGTGGACGGCACCCGGAGAAGCCCCTCTCTGTGGGAGCGAATCGGCCGTGAGGATGTGTGGGGCAGGATCCGATCTCGCAGATAGCTAGGTCCCGAGCCATGGAGCGCTTTGAAGATGATAACTAACACCTTGAAGCGCACCCGGAAGACGACAGGTAGCCAGTGCAGCTCGCGCAGGAGCGGTGTTACGTGGGCAAACCTAGAGGTGCCCATAATTGCTCGCGCGGCCGCATTCTGAACTAACTGAAGCCTCCGGGTGCACCTCAAGGGGAGCCCCATGTAGAGAGAGTTACAATAGTCCAGTCGGGATGTCACGAGGGCATGAGTGACTGTGCGAAGGGCGTCCCGATCCAATAGGGGGCGCAATTGGCGAACCAGGCGAACCTGGTAAAACGCCCTCCTGGCCACGGCTGTCACTTGCTCTTCCATAGACAGCCGGGTATCCAGGAGGACACCCAAATTGCGCGCCCCATCCACAGGGGCAAGATGTTCGCCCCCTATGGCCAGCGTTGGAGAAAGCTGGTTGAATCGGGCAGCCGGAAACCACAGCCACTCGGTCTTGGTCGGGTTGAGTCTAAGTCCGTTACTTCCCATCCAGATCCGCACGGCTTCCAGGCACTGGCACATCACCGCTACGGCATCGTTGGGGTGGTTTGGGGTAGATATGTACAGCTGGGTGTCATCAGCGTACCGATGGTACTCTACCCCAAAACCACGGATGATCTCACCCAGCGGCTTCATATATGCATTAAACAGGAGAGGCGAGAGGACCGACCCCTGAGGCACCCCGCATGTGAGGGGTCTCGGGGTCGACCTCTGCTCTCCTGCCCGCACAAATTGCGATCGGCCAGAGAGGTAGGAGGAGAACCACCGCAAAACGGTGCCTCCCACCCCCAACCCCCCCAGCCGATGCAATAGGATACCATGGTCGATGGTATCGAAAGCCGCTGAGAGGTCTAATAGGACCAGGATGGAGGAACATCCCCCATCTCTGGCCCTCCAGAGATCATCTACCAACGCGACCAATGCCGTCTCGGTGCTATGCCCGGGCCGAAAGCCGGACTGGCGCGGATCTAGATAGTCAACTTCCTCCAGGTGACGGGGAAACTGTTGTGCCACCACACTCTCAACAACCTTCGCCAAGAAGGGAAGGTTGGAGACTGGACGGTAGTTGTTCAAAAGAGCTGGGTCCAAAGAGGGCTTCTTGAGGAGGGGCCTCACCATAGCCTCTTTTAGGGAGGCAGGCAAGGAACCCTCACTCAAGGATGCGTTGATAACCTCTTGGAGCCAGCCTCGTGTCACCTCCCAGGATGCCAGTACAAGCCAGGAGGGGCACGGGTCCAATGAACATGTGGTGGCTCGCAGTCGCCCACGTAACCTGTCCATATCCTCGGAAGTAACGGGGTCAAACTCCTCCCAAACAAGATCTCCCTCGTGGCATCCCACTGGGCCATGAATGGGGGCTAGCTCACTCTGTATCTGGGCGGTTTTCTCCTGCAGAAAAATCACAAATTCCTCTGCCCTACCCTGTAACGGGGCTTCCCGCTCCCTCTGTTGAAGGAGGGAACGGGTCACCCTAAACAGGGCGGCAGGGCGGTTTTCTGCGGATGCTATGAGGGTGGCACAATGATGACGTTTGGCCACCCTCAGCGCCACAATGTAAGTCCGTAAATGGGCTCTTACCTGTGTCCGGTCAGATTCAGAGCGGCTAGCCCTCCATCTTCTCTCTAGGCATCTCTTGCGGCGTTTCATCACCCGCAGCCCCTCAGTAAACCAAGGAGCCAGGGTGGTTCGCCGCCGCGAGAGAGGCCGCAAGGGCGCGACCCGATCCAAGGCTCCCACGGCCGCACTATTCCATGCGGCCGTGAGGTCCTCCATCGGGGCGCGGGTCAGGGATACAGGAAATGGCCCAAGCGCTGTCTGGAACCCATCCGGGTTGGGGGGGGGAGTTAACCAGTTCTGTTGTCTATTCAAACATCCTAGTTAACTTTCTAAAGTCATCTAATAGACCCATTAACCCAGTTGTTAGGCCTGCAGCGGTTCCTTTTGGGATCTTTGGTCTGACACACTAATATTCTATTCTACTATGCTGTTTCATTAATGGGGAATTGGGAGGGGAAATAGTAAGGAGTAGAATGTGATGTTGTCAAAATAAAATTCCTTTCTAGAATCCAAGGTCATCCTTTGTCTCTATACCTATGCACCTGACTGGAACTGGATGGGTGGAACTGCCAGCATGGCAATGGAAGATTGGACCATGTGATGGACTTGTGGGTGTGGGGCAATATCATGAACTCTCAACTGGGTGGGGAAAACCCAGGAAGCTCAGATTCGGGTTTTGCCAGATGTGCCAACATTTATTTATTTATTTATTTATTAGTTTTATATACCGCTCCCTCTCCTGAACATGGGACTCGGGGCGGTGCACAGGAATTATAAAATATAAAAATACAACAATCCAAGAATTAAAACTAGTATTAAATAAGGTTAATCCATGCTAAAAGCATGATTTAAAAACCCAGTTAAAATAGTAACATAGCTACATCAGCTATGCCAGGCCGGCTGCACGAAAGAAATATGTTTTTAATGCCCGGTGGAAGAGGCGAAGGTCTGTGATTGTGCGGAGGTCGGGAGGCAGGTCATTCCAGAGGTCGGGGCCTGCCACAGAGAAGGCTCTTCCTCTGGGGGTCGCCCGCCGGCATTGCCCAGCAGACGGCACCCTAAGGAGGCCCTCCCTGTGGGAGCGGACTGGTCAGGTGGAGGTATGTGGTAGGAGGCGGTCCTGTAAGTAGCCAGGTCCCATGCCATGGAGTGCTTTAAAGATGGTCACTCTCTTAATAAATTGGAACTTAAAACAATATTTTGCCTTGGACTCTGATTTAATTTCGGATGTTATTTGGAACCCTGACACCATATGTAGAAGTTGTATTATTACCTGCACTTTAGTTTGTTCAGATTTCTCCAGACTTAGTGACAGATTCAGTTCCTTTGTGGATTGTAATTCAAGGAATTGTTCCTTCCCTTTCATATTCTTTATCAGCTCATTAATCTTCCTATAGAAGAGAAATGGATTGATTAATTTATAAGAGAAACACTTGATAGTTGGCTTTTGGACATGACTTCTTTTTGAATGGCAATTGGTCCATGCCAAGCATTTATAATCAACAATTAATGTTTTTGAGAGTAAAATTGATGATGGTGATGATGATAACACCAGAAGAACAGCTATTACAATCATTACTACTACTGATATAAATATTTATTTTTGCTAAGGGATGAGGCAAAAAAGAACTAAATTTGATTTGATTTAAATTAAATTAAAATTAAATTGTGTAGCTAATATTATTTACTATAGGGATATTTTTCTACTATGAAATTAATATAAAATTATTGGTGCAACTTTTGAAAGAGCTCTGATGCTGCAATTCAAGCTTTGTTCCATCATATATCAGTAGGACTCAAAATTAAACATATAACACATCAGAAAGAGAAAACTAAGTTTGTTTAGGCCTCTATTCAGAAGGATTTAAAATGAAAAATAAAACATTTCTTGAACGTCACAAGATATTTTCTTCTCATGGGTAGAATACATAGACGTAATAATACAAAAGCCACATATACGCACTTGTCCTTCTTTGCTATAAGAAGTATCTGACTTTTTTTAATTTCATCTTGCTTCTTAGAAAGATCCATCAGCTGCTTGTTGAGTTCCAGACTGTGTTTCTTTTCAACTTCAGCTAAGGTTGCCATCTTCTCTGCTTTGATTTTTGCAGATTGTACCTCCTGGAGAGAGAACCCAGGATGACATCAGACAGAACACTCCAGAAGACTTAGACAATTGAATATTGTACTGCATTTTACTGGAATGTGAAGATGCATAACTTATCATGGTGGCTGTTACTATATCTAAATCAGAGACCAGGGGGTTTGAAAATCATGTTAATTCATATTTATATGTTAAAGATTAAAGTTAATGGCTGTGGGTGCCTGGAAAAATGATTGTATGGTGAAGTCTGATGGTGATTCACATGCACCAATTCGCCATTTTCCTGTAACTAAATAAATGCAAGAACATTTAACATTAACATTGTGTTATGACCCAGGTTGGGGTATTTATTTATTTATTTAAATTTATATCCCGCCCTTCTCCACAGAGGACCCAGGGCGGTGCACAGGAAATTTAAAAACATACAAAATACAATAAATATAATTTAAAAACTATTAAATAAACCAATCCTGCACTAAAACCAAATTTTTTTAAAACCCAATTTAAAACTATCTAAAAGTCCCCATGGGAGGTTAGGCTAGGCCGGCTTGTTGAAACAAATATGTCTTGAGACATTGGCGGAAGAGGCGGAGGTCGGTGATGGTACGTAATTCAGGGGGCAGGTCATTCCAGAGGGCTGGCCCCGCCACAGAGAAGGCTCTTCCCCTGGGTGTCGCCAGTCGGCATTGTCCGGCCGACGGCACCCTGAGGAGGCCCTCTCTGTGGGAGCGTATCGGTCTAAGGGATGTATGGGGCAGGAGGCGGTCTCGCATATAACTAGGCCCCGAGCCATGGAGCGCTTTAAAGATAGTTGTCAGAACCTTGAAGCACACTCGAAAGGCCACAGGAAGCCAATGCAGCTCGCGCAGGATCGGTGTTATGTGGGAGCATCTAGTGGCTCCCATAATCACCCGCGCGGCTGCGTTTTGGACTAGCTGTAGCTTTCGAGTGCACCTCAAGGGAAGCCCCATGTAGAGAGCATTACAATAGTCGAGTCGGGACGTCACGAGAGCTTGAGTGACTGTGCGAAGGGCAGCCCGGTCCAGTAAGGGGCGCAATTGGCGCATCAGGCGTACCTGATGAAACGCCCCCCTGGCCACGGCCGCCACATGGTCCTCCATGGACAGCCGGGAATCCAGGAGGACACCCAAATTGCGCGCCCTCTCCACGGGGGCCAGTGTTTCGCCCCCAATGGCCAGAGTTGGAGTAATCTGGCTGAAAGCAACACTGGTAATGCAACACTGGTAATGCAAAGAATGGAATTCCCTTTTATTGAACCAACCATCCCCCAAATTTCCATAGCTCAAGAACTAGGCTCTATGTGCACACACCTCAAGCAGTTCCTCAAAGTGAGTAGTGAGAGAGAGCAACACAGTGCTGCGAAGAAAAACAGTTCAGGACACTTGGTTATGTGCATTGTCACCACACAGAGAGTTTGCCAGGGCTGTGGTACAAACTGGAGCCAAGCTGGGTTGCTGTATCCCACACATGGCAAGGCTAGACAAGGTGAGGCAAGGAAAGGCGAACAAGGCCAAGCAAGGCAAAGCAAAATAGAGCAGTGAGTCATCAGTAACAGCAAGGCTTCTTGAATCATGGCAAGTGTTGCTGGCAAGCACCACACTTATTCCTGACAAAAGCCCCTCCCCCCAGCAACTCCTTAAATCCCATTCTCCAGGTGAGCCTTGTGAAAAGGGTTAGAGTGCCCTCCTCCTGAGTATCTTTGACTCTATCTCCTCTCCATTCTCCATGCTCATAGATCGGGCAAGGGAGGCAGTTGCTCATCTCCAGACCTCCTCTGCTCCTCTGTTTCACTGCCTGTCCTTTCCATCTCCTCTCCCCTTACTCGGTCATCCTGTGCCCTTTCTTCCTCTCTGGTGACCCTTTTGAGACCCGAGGGACCTGGGACTATCTTGTCCTGTTCTTCTAGTTGTTCCACCTGGACCAGAGAGGCTGCACCCTTTTCCTCCATCAGCCCCAGCTCCATCTCCTCCTTCACCTCAGAGCCTGGCTCTGATGGGACAATGGCATGTGAACATTTCTTCCAAATTCTCTAAAATAATTTCTAAACAAACTTCAATCCTTTTGGACATGCTTCCAAATCATGCCCATTACTCGCCTTTGCAACCATGTGACTTTCTAATGTTTTCTTTAAATGAAATAGAAAAATAATTCACCTCAGTGGAAACACCACTTTCAGCTGCAATAAATAGAATAATGGAATCCAGAGTGTCCAAAATACTGGAATAATGCAATAACAAATATTCAATTTTGTGCTTTAAAATAAGATTGGCTTTAGTTTGAAGGATTTTTTTCTGTGAGGCTTCCCAAACTTGTCTATAGCTACATCAGTGAATTATGCAATAGTATGGTTTGATGGAGTCAATCAAAATAGTCAGTATTTTCTTACCTCATGTAGTGCCTGGATTTTTTCCCCCAGGGTCTCATAGACATGCTTATTCGTTGGTAGATGACAGGTCTCAGTTTCATCTTTATTGCTCTGATTCTCTGCTTCTGTCCTGAAATTCATAGTTTCAGATGATGGTCGAAGAATGAAAAATATGCT
Source organism: Rhabdophis nuchalis (assembly GCA_039707465.1). Lineage (NCBI taxonomy): Eukaryota > Metazoa > Chordata > Lepidosauria > Squamata > Natricidae > Rhabdophis > Rhabdophis nuchalis. The sequence continues at coordinate 123,594,090 of CM077644.1, forward strand.
TTCTTTCTCTCTAGTAAACCATAGTATTCTGGAAGTTTGGATCAGCATTGGTCCAACAACAACAAAGCCTGGCAAGTTTGGTTGTTCTAAGTTGTTTAGTGGAAATAAAATATTTGTGAACTCTGTGTGATTTCATAGGATAAGTAGGGCATGGTTAGTGTGCATCAAACTCTCTCCACTCTCCTACATTGTCTCTATATAAGGCTGCATCTTCTTTGCCACTGCCATTGCCACTGTTTCACTACCTATATGCCATTATTATGCCCAGTGGTGGGTTTCAAAAATTTTACTACCTATTCTGTGAGTGTGGCCTATTTTGTGGCCATGGCTTAGCGGTCATGTGACTGGGTGGGCATAGCCAACTTGATGTCACTCACCAAGAGATATCATGAATTGGGTAAAGTGTGGTGACGCTCACTTAACAATGCTCTTGCTTAGCAACCAAAATTTTGAGCTCAATTGTAGTCATAAGTCAAGGTCTATCTCTGCCTTTCTCTCATGCAGCCTTGTCCTAGTAAACTCCTTTTTTCTGGCAATTTTCCTCTCTGTTAGAGGCACCAAAATAATCCAAACAATGTAAGGTTTCCTGCTACAGCAGGAGGTTGGATTAGATGACCTCTGAGTAGCCTTCTAGCCCTAAATTGCTGTGCTGTTTCCCTCCCTCCCTCCCTCCCTCCCTCCCTCCCTCTCTCCCTTCCATCTGTGGGAAGCAGTAAACACCCCCCCCCAATAAAATATTACTCCCAGAAAGGCTCACTCCACATGTCTGCAAGATAGATAATGAGATAATGAGCCTATAGAAAGTTTGGCTCCATTTACAAGCAGGGAATGATCCAAACCTTTTTAGAAACACAAAGCCCATATTGCACAAACCCCAAAACTTCAAAAACATAGAACCATATAAGAATCCTACCTTTTATCCAGTTTGTTGTTCAGTTGACCCAGAAACAAACTGCTGAATGTCACTTTGCAAACTTCCTTTTTCAATTTGAAGCAGGTTTCAATTTAAAGTTTGCAGCATTAAGACTTGTGGACTTCAACTCCCAGAATTTGACAGCCAGGCATGCGCAGTTCCGATTTAAAGAAACAGCAATTTTTTTCTACTTTGCTGAATCCCAGTTAAAAACTGAGATTCCTTCTTTTTATTTCTTTTTTATTTTCTCCCTTTCCTTCCTTCCTCCCTCTCACCCACCCACCCCCTTTTAGTTTTTAAAACCTCTTTTTCCTTGCCTGAAGCTTCTGATGGAGGTTCGGGGACATAGCCAAGACACCATTACTACCAGTTTGGTCTGCTATGCCAGATTTTCACTACCTTTTCTGGTGTACCGGACAGGACTGGGAGGAGCCCACCTCTGATTCTGCCCACCTTGCTGTTTTGCTTCTGCTCAGCCATTGCCTCCATAGATGTATTGGCCTGTATATTTGTTCCTTACTGTGATTATTTCAGCAGTAAAAAATAGTCTCCAAGCATGGGTTACCCCAGTGATTAGTTGGCTTCAGATTTTTTTAAGACTTTCCCTTCTCTCTCCCATCTCCCCTCAGTTGCTGTTGTTGTATCCACATACACTATAGCCAAGAAATCACATTGGAAAGGAAATGACTATTGGAGGAATATTGGGAGAATTCTGAACATGTCCTCCATAGAATCTATGCTTTGTCAATCAGACAACAGGTGAGGTAACAAATAATAAGTCTTGACAGAAAATGACAGAAAGTGGCTATGATTCACCCAACACTCTTTGGTACCACTGTAATCTGTAAATTAAGCTAAAAAGGAGAAACAAGGACAAGAATTCTTATCAATTTCACCTTGACTCTTATATACCTGGTTGGTGTCCTTACAGGGATGCCCGTGAGATGGGAGCAAATTTGCAGGTTGTCAGCTTTGGAAGCCATATTAACGCCAGAAGCTTCCATGCTGCCACATTCTTGTGCTTGGGAAATTGGGAGGGGGGATTTAGTAGAGGGAATGTAGTTAGACATAATAGCATTCTTCTTTTTGGTCAAGATCATGGTATTCCTGCACCTGCAGGAGGAGTGGTTGAAGTGATGTCTCACATTGGGATGGATTGGGATTGGACCATGTGATGGGTTGATGGATGCAGGGTCTGGGTTTGGACTTTTGACTTACTGAGGGAAAACTCAACTCTCCGATTCGGGTTTTCCCAGATTTGCCAGTATACCTACTCTAATAAAATGGAACTTTGATAAAATGCCTGTCTTGGAGTTTCCACTTGGAGTTGTGTTCTTCTGAAATGCTGATATAGGTTACTGAGACAAGGCGGAAAACAGTGGTTGAGGCAATAGAATAGGATTCTCAGAATGGTTATGGTGATGGCTCCCAGAAGGAGGGAGAGAATTAGGCAGAGAATTCCACACTTTAAGGATTTCATTTTCAGAACTAACTGTGCTGTCCTTTGTCATCCTTTTTGTCTTCCCAAATATTTCACACATGTAATAGAATTTATTTTTCCAGATAGAGCTTTCTTGAAATTCCAATAACTCAATTTCCAGATTTCTTAAATCTAACCAGTGTAAGCAGGAAAGAGTTCTTCAAATTTGGTTTTATCTGGAGAAATTCACTGTTGCAGTGCTACAATGCTTGAAAATTCCTTGTAGATTTCCTGATGGCTTGTAGGATTGTCTGCAAATGTTGTAGAATTTTCTAAATGCATTTTTAAAACTATATGAAACCAGATGTTGCCCCCACCATAGAAGGTCCCCCATCACTAGTAATTAAAACACCTTTTTCTTTTTCTTTTCTTATGTCTTGTGACAAAAAAACCTCCATCACAGCATTGTAGATATCTGTCCCTTGTGTTCTTTCATGCGAAGACACCAGTTTCACCTGCTCTTCTCTCATGATGTCAGCAACAGCTTTATGCAAAATTACTGCTAGCCTTGCATGATTATTTACATCTGCTTTCATTCAAGCACATGGAATAACAGGCTGTCTTTTGTAAGTCAGTGGTGAGCTGCTGATTAACATCACTTGTCATGCGCTGGACTCGGTCTTTAACAGTATTTCTGCTAAGTGGCATCTCAGAGATGTGTTGAATAATTTTATCCTTGTTTGGGAAATCATGGAAAAGGGAATTATTCCCAGGCAACATGGCCATTTGATAATATCCCCATCAGAGAGGGACTTACCATGTTTTGCTATGCACAGTGAAATTTGAAAACTGGCAGCTGTCAGATGATTTGTTCTAGAAAAATAGTTTCTAAAAACCAAGATACTGGGAATGATATAACAATAATTATTGAAAAATATTGGAGGAAGTAGTTGTCATCTTCAGCTCCCTAAGAAAAGCCAAGATATAACATAATGTGAATGTCTAAGTTACAATTAAAGCAAGTTAATTTTGTGTTCATAATTGTGTTTTCTTTTTTGTATATGAGAAGTGTTTTTCCCCCCAGAAACCCAGTCATTGTACTGGATTTCGAAATTACAGTTAAGTCTACCTTACAGTACTTAGTACAGTGGAAAGGCTATCCTCTCTCAGAAGCAACTTGGGTGAAGAGTCAGAACATAAGAGCAGATAGGTTGATCAGAAAATTCCATGAGATAAATCCCCAGAAACCAAAGGGACAGCTGGATGCTGGCACGTTAATCTGTCTGCATTTGGTATTTTCCAGATACTTCTCCCAAACTAGAGGGTGGGAGAGCTGACTGTCAACTTCACACTGAACCTGACCATAGCGATCTCTCTGTTCCTCAGTTGCCACGCAGAGGCAAAGTGGGGAAGGAGGTTGGAATGCATTACTAGACACAACAAAGAGCTTTCTCATCTCCACTGGCAACAGATAAGGTTGGGAAAGGAATGCCTGTAGAGCCTGCCAATTAACTCAATTGGCCAACATGATCTGTGACATTTGGGGATGGGATTATTACTAGTTTACTTATGCTGAAACCATGGGAAAGATTTAGATTTGGTTTTCCTTGAAGCTGTGCCAATATGATGCATCATGAAATTCTTTGAGAAGCAGCCAAGTCTCAGGGTTCTGATTTGCTTGACTTTGTTAGTCAGAACCTTGACATTTTTTCCCCTTTTACAGGAATGCTGGGTTATGCCTCATTTTTAGAAACGATTGACTCTTTTGTGTCTATATATTTTCTTCCAGGGAGAGACTATGAAAGTGATTGTTCAGTTCCAGAAGGGCTTCATTGGAGTGTGCTAAGAGTATATGTTAGGGGCTTTGCTCTTTGTTGTTTTCTTCTAAGAAAGAGTGACATGTTTCCATCAGTGTTGCTCTTTAGGTACATATGTAGGCTCACATTTTATGGAAGCTGTTTGCTCCCTATTGTGTTCAATTTGGGTGTATCAGTTTTCTTCTTTATGTTCCTATATGGCAGTAAATGGTTAACCTTTTTGGTGCCCAAAGCATGCACATGCATGCACACACATGTGCTCCAATCCCCAAAATACAATGCAAGTTCCCCTTGTGCATGCACCCACTCCCCTGCATATGCGCTCCACCATCACCTGGATGCTGTTTTGGCTTCCAGGTTGGTGCAAGAGGCTTTCCAGGCCCAAAGCAAGGCATGGGGGGCATCACATGGCACCCTTGCACCCCATTTTGGCTTCCCTGATCTCTGCAGTCCCCCCCCCCCAGTACACGCTAGCTTTCTCCTGTGCCTTTTCCGATCTCTGCAGTTTCTCTCCTTAGCACACCCTACCTTTATCCTCCATTTCTGCCATGGAGAGGCACCTGTGGACGGTGGAACCTGCAGAGACCTGAAGACCAGTTGGCTGGTGGGAGGTGCGGGCACATGCATGGTGGAGCTGGGCTGGGGTGATGGCTGGCATGCCCACAGAGAGGGCTCTGTGTGCCACCTGTGACACGTATGCCATAGGCTTGCCATCACAGATATATGAGATCATCTTTTTTTTAAGAAGCTCCTTGCTCCCTATTGTGTTTTATTTTGATGTAGTCTTCTTGTTTAGGTTGGGATTTCTCAATTTGCTCATTGAGCTTCAGAGTGGCTAGCGTTGCCTCTAAACCCTTTACTTTTTCTTCTAGTAATTCAAGTAGTTTACATTTGATACATACATAATTTGGGTCTTCTATGGGCATAAGCTGAAACATATATGTTATCCTATGGTAAGATGAGCAACCAATAAATTAAACAAACAAATAAACAGACAAATAAGATGAGGAGATAGAGGATTAGCATTTCCGGTTTCAGACGCAATGGACGCGTTTTTCAACGCGTCCGCTGCTGTGCTCCTTTTTTTTTTTATATTGAAAAAGTTTTATTGAGTTTACATTTTTTGTGGGGTAGGGTAAGGGTTACATAGAAATTTTGAGAGTAGTCACGTCAAAGTCGTCGGCTCCTCCGGTACCTCAAGTTACATTATTAAAAAGAAAGAAAAAAAAAACATTTCACATAACACTACAAGCTGGGAGCAAGTACATATTCCTAAATTTTTCAATTATATACTGTCAGTCAATTACAAAAATCCAGATTACAAATATCATACAATATTACTCAAAAAAAAACAAGGGCAAAGTTATTTTTTAGATCTAAGTCTCTTGGCAATTGTATCTTCCCCCTTCTCCCCCGGGCCCCCAGCGGACGGGGCCATGGCTCCCCCTGCCCCCCCTGGATCTTCTCCCAGGACAGAGGAATGTTTTTAAAGAAAGGCTTCCGCCTCAGCAACTGTTTTAATCTTCACTCTACCTCCTTCCCAGAACACCAGCATCCCTTCGGGTATCACCCACTTGAACCAGATCCCATGATCAAACAATGTTTTAGACAAGAAGGAAAATTTCCTTCTAGCTTCTCTAATCTTTCTTGGAATCTGCTTCAAGATGGTAACCTCCTTTTGTTGGTAAATCATAGGACTCCCTCTTTGCGCCTTCAAGATCTCCTCTCTGGTTGACCTTCTAACAAATTTTACATGTATCTCTCTGGGTACTTCATTCATCCTGGCATATGCAGAATTTATTCTGTAGACTAGGTCAATGTCCCCTCTGATCTCATCTTTAGGTTTATGTAAATAGTCTGCAATAATTGTACTCATAAGATCAGGGAGACATTCACCATCCATCTCAGAAACATTCTGAAATCTCAAAAAATATGTCATCCTTTCCATATCTATCCTAGTCACGTGCCCATTTATTTCCACAACCTCATTAGAAACATTTTTAATCTCTCCCTTAGCCCCCTCCAGCCCCCCTTTCAATTCTTCATTCTTCTGTGTATTCTCAAGCACTTGTTTTCGAGTGTCCAATAATTCCTTTTTAAAGTTGACATTTTCTGCCCTCTGGGCCTTAATTTCTAATACCAAATTTTGTATAACAGATTCAAGGGCAGTCATTCTTTGTTCAAGGCGTGCCAGCGTTTCTTCTTGTGCCATGTTTAGCTGTTAAAATCTGTGCCAATAAAATGGCGTTTTTAGGGTGGGGCTGGTAGGCAGATCAGGAGTCCAAAGTTCTTAAAGTTGTATAGCTGCAAAATTCAGAAACCAGTAGAGAAACACTTTTCCAACTCCATAGGTATAATAACGAAGGCAATCCAGAAAGGAAAACACAAATCCAAAAAAAGAAAATTCTTCATCAATAATTAGAGGAAGTCCAAATCACAAAGAGACACTGGTAATTTTCCATAGGTCATAGTCAGTCGGGGACAAAGAGAAGCCATTTTCCGCCCAAACTCAGAGCCCGAGGGAGAAAGCGGTTAAAAAGCAAAAAAGAAACTGTTTCAGAAACTGTCTCAGAAACATAATTGCAACAAGCCGCAAAGTACTTTCCCTTGTTAAAGACCATCCAGATTAAAAGTTTCCGATTCCTCTCAACGAGGCATTTCCGAGTGCCGCTTTTAGTCCAAGGGGGGGTTTTTGGAAACAAACACCCCCCTCCAGTCCCTTTCAGCCCGGCTGACAGTACAGGAAAAAAAGTTTTAAACGCTCACTCTCCGCTCGCAGCTGAGGTCCCGAAAAGCCTCCCGACTCTTCCGATCGTCTCTCTTCATGGAATTAAATGGTGCCGCCAACCTTTGGCGAAGGGAAGACCCCCCGCAGCATGTCCTCTTCCGCCTAAGCCGAGGAGCTGGGTCGCTCGCCCCACTGCCATGGGGGGGGCTTCCCTGTCGAGCCGGCTTTACGGGAGAAGCCCCAAACAAGGGGCTTCTCGCCCCCGTGGGGGGGGCAGGAAAAGGAACAAAGCGGCGAGCGAACCCTAAGTTCGCCCGTCGCCGCCGGAGCCGGAACCGGAAGCCAACGCTGCTGTGCTCCTTTGACGGGCACCTTCGGGAGCAGGGGGAGGCACGGAAAGCCCCCCCTCCGTAAGGGCGACTGCGGAGAGGCCCACACCTTGACGGCGGTCGGGGGGGCTGGCCCGCTGCGCCCCAGGAGTTGAAGGACGGAGTGCAGGGGGTGTATTCCCTTTCGCTGAAGGAGCCGGAACAATGGAGGATTTCCTGTGTGAGCTGAATTATCGGAACTGAATGGCTGAGCTGAAGCTCTGGACTTAAAGCAATTGGAATGTGAGTTTTTAATTGTTTATCACCTTCTACATTCAAATTCCTGAACAGAAGAATTCAGGGGGGAAATTCCCCCCTTGGAAACAAAAGTGGCACTTTAAAATCACCCCCGGGATCGGGAGAGAGTGAATTGACATCCGATTGACCAGCCTTAAAGGAAATGTCTCATTAAATACGGAATTGCTGTATAAATGCTGTATCTGGGTCTTGCTACAGTTAAAATGGATTTGTTACAAACTTTGCTTTTTCCACCACTGCCAGCAAGGCGGAAGATGGCGCTTCTTTGTTCCCAGAAGTGAAAGTCCTTTGATTATAAGCATTCCTCTGGCTTAACAAGCTAAACAAGATCAACCTAAAATATATACAAAAGAGCCTACTCTAGTGACTTTCAGTATTCTCACCTAATGTGAAGCCTTCTATTTCTATCCTGCTTTGGAAAACACAATTTGCTCTCTTCCTTGGACTTTGCAAAAACTAATTGAACTTTGATAAGACTTTCTCTTTGTTCCTTTGTCTCGGACTTAATAATAATAATAAATTTAATTTGTAGACCGCTCCCTCTCCCCGAAGGGACTCGGAGCGGTGCACAGGGGAATTAAAAAACATACAAACATAAATACATAAATATATATAAAACCAGATTAAACAATTTATCCCTGCGCTAAAACCCAAAATACTAAAAAACTAAACCCCTTAAAAACCCAATTAAAACAATATTAAATGTTCAGACTGAGAGGCTGGAAGATAGATTAGGCCAGGCCGGCCTGCTGGAATAGATAAGTCTTGAGCTTTTGTCGGAAGGCGCGGAGGTCCGTGGTTGTCCTGAGGTCGGGGGGTAGGTCGTTCCATAGAGCTGGGCCCATCACAGAGAAGGCCCTTCCCCTGGGCGTCGCCCGCTGGCATTGCCTAGTGGACGGCACCCGGAGAAGTCCCTCTCTGTGGGAGCGAATCGGTCGGAGGGATGTATGGGGCAGGATGCGATCTGGCAGAGAGCTAGGTCCCGTGCCATGGAGCCCTTTAAAGATGGTAGTCAGCACCTTGAAGCGCACCCGGAAGACCACAGGCAGCCAGTGCAACTCGCGCAGGAGTTCCGCTTCCGGTTGCAGTTGCTGCCGGCAGGTTTTTTTTCAAGCCTGCCATCCCACCCCCCCGTGGAGGCGTTTTTTATACCATCAAAGCGTCTCGGAACTCCAAGTTCTTAAGGAATTTGCGAGGGAGATTTTGCTGCCAGGGAGGGGCCCACTTGCGAAGCCCCCAGAGGGTTAGTTTCCTCTGAGGGGCGAGTAAGGAGAGGCCCCACCCTCCATAGGCTGCGATCTTCTCCAGGAGGGTGAGGAGCTCGTGCTAATTAGCACGACAAAGCAAACTGCTTTTACCTTTATATCTACATTCCAAGATACTTCGTACTTCAAAGGAAATTTCTTGGCATCGCATCGCAAACGCAAGTAATTAAACTTGGTGATTTCACCAGAAAACAGTAGATTTCAGACACAGCTTTTAGAATGAAGGAACCAGGATGGCGTTAATTACCAGATGAGACGAAACGAAAGCTAAACTATTAACTGTTTACTGACTTGTGGAGTGTAGTCTCTGTGTAACCTCTGGAGTTCAACTGCTTTTAACTTCTAATCTACATTCCAAGGCAACTTTATACTTCAAAGGGAACTTCTTGGCTACTCATCGTAAACGCAAGTAATTAAAGTTTGTGATTTTGCCAGAATATAGTGGATCTTAGACACAGCCTTTAGAACGAAGGAATCAAGATGGCGTTAATTACCAGATGAGACGAAATGAAAGTTAGTTGTTTTGGTTTGTACCCAATCCTGATTGATATGCAATCCATCAAGAAGGACTATATTTCAAGCCTTCGTATTTCAAAGGAAACTAAACGCAAGTAATTAAAGTTTGTGACTTGTTTTAAAGAACAAAGGATTCAAGATGGCGTTAACTACCAGATGAATGAAATGAAACTTAGTTGCCTTGTCTAATTATTGATTTGTGGATTTTGGTCTCTGCTTAACTCCTGGCTGATAGCGGACAGCTGTAGGCGGAAAGGGGGAGCAAGCTATAAAGCCAAATGCTGATTTATTGAGCGTTAAGCTAAACGTATTACTTATTACTGACTTATTTTGATATTTTGAAGAGGTTTTTTTTTTTTTTTTCCCTGAAAACTTGGAAAGCTTAAAAGCAAGGCAATGGAACAAACTCGTGTAGTAACTCCCCAGGACTTTAAAGATTTGATGAACTTTATAGTTAATGAAAGCAGAGACCTCAAAAGAATGATTCAGGAGAAATATGAACAATTGGAAAAAAAAATGCTTGCAATGGCCAAGAGTCTGTCTGAAGTTATCATTAAAATTGATAGGAAAATTGAAAAGCTGTCTTCAGAGGTGGAAGTCAAAGCAAAGGAAACGGATTTGAAATTGGTGGAAATGGAGGGGAATATGCACAAATTGGACAAACAGGTTATTATGTTACAACTTTTTTTAATGGAAAACGCCATTAGATTGAGGGGTTTAACAGAAAATCCTAGAGAAGACTTAAGAAAAGTTTCTGCCGATGCTTTGGCTATATTAGTAAAAATGGATCCTGGTGAAATTTATGCTAAGATTGATAAAATTTACAGAGCAAACTCACGTATAGCATTACAAAGGCAACTACCGAGAGATGTTGTGATATATTTTACTGAGAGAAACCTTAGAAATGATATTCTGCAGAAGTCTTTTCACTCCTCTCTCCACATAGCTGGAAAACGGATTGGTGTCTTTAAGGAACTTCCATCAACTATCCTGAAGCTCAGAAGGGATTTTGGTTTTTTGGTGGAGGAGTTGAAGAAAAGAGGGATACAGTACAGGTGGGATGCTCCAATGGGTGTTATATTCAGATATGAAGGGGCGCGATATTGTTTGAATACTATAGACAAGGCAAGAGATTTTTATTATGAAATACTGAAGAAAAGTGCAACGCCCCCACGTATATCTATACCAACACTAGTAGATCTGGATGGTTCAGAGCAAGATATTGAGATGGAGCAGAAACAATTTGGAAAAGAGATGGAAAAACATACTCAGTTGGATTCCCCTGGGCTTTTTTTAAGCCCTACTCTGGAGGAAATGTCGAAGACTGCTATAGGGGGATCTGTTGGAATGCCAATACGTAAATCAGATGAGCAATGTGAAGCCAGGTCTAGCACCAGACAAATTGAGAAACCGCAGAAGCAGAGGAGGTCTCAATCTCGGCGAGTTAAGAAAGACAAAAGGATTAAAGGACGAAGCAATTAATCAATCTAGATAAAAATATACAGATCTCTGCAATGCTGGTTCTCTTGGATGTGGAAACTTTTTCAGGGTTGAAAATTGGAACCGGAGCATTTGCAGTGGATCTGGTTGTTACCCTATCACGATCTTGGAACTTTATAATCCTGATGAAAAGTCACTCGGGGGTTACCTATGTAAAGGGTTTTTTTTTTTTTGTTTTGTTATTTATGGGGGCAGCTGTTTAAACTGGTATTACAAACAGCTATGGATGGAATGGAAGGAGACCTGAAGAGTTGGACTTATGAACATTGACGCGGAAAGGACTAATATTATGTTAGTGTTCTGGGAAAAAACTTGGGTCGAACTTTGAAATTTTCTTGCAATTTACTGTATCCTTCATGTGATAGGATCTGAAATTTTCCTATATTATTTCTGTTTCCTTTGTGAAGAGAGAAGTAATTTTGCTTTTTTTAAATATTAGAGTAATCTTTACATTTTTTTGTGTTGTTAAGTGGGTAATTAAGCAAATGGAGAGGGGGAAAAATAGTAAACCTTTTGAATCAGGAAGGATGTAAACTTAAGCTAGGATATATGGTTTAAGTTTTATAAGTGTTAGGTTATATGATATGGTATTTAGATCTTAAGAATTATCTTCTATGTATTTTAATGTTCAACTAAAAGGGGGTGTTTATGTTGAGTTTGTTATAAGGTTTCTAATGGATTGATTATATACAGAATAAATATCAGATTAGGAAGTATTATGTAGCTTTTAGGTAAGAATGCTCTGATTGATAGGTGAATAGAGTAAATAATATTTGGGATGCTTGGAATTATTAGAGTGGTGTATAGCGGAAGTCAGGGGGGTGGGTTTGATGATTGGAATGTTTAAAGTGGTGTACAGCGGAACTCAGGGGGGGTGGGATTGACTGGGAGGTGGGGGTGGGTTAGGGTGGAGGGTGGGGAAATATAAGTGGATAAGCAATATAGAGATGGGTATAATGGGATATGGTTATGTTATGATGCTGAATTAACTTAGAAAGGGTGTCAGGGAGAGATTGATGTATTTTATACTAAATTTATATTATGTTGGTCGGGGGTATAATACTCAATATTTGAATGAGAACTTTATTTTAAGATGGGGGGAGGTGAGGGGTATACTTTTTGTATGTGATTTTATATTATATGTTGGGGGGTAAAAGGGGGGAAAACTTGTCTGAATAAAACTTTTGCAATAAAAAAAAAAAACAATATTAAATGTTCAGACTGAGAGGCTGGAAGATAGATTAGGCCAGGCCGGCCTGCTGGAATAGATAAGTCTTGAGCTTTTGTCGGAAGGCGCGGAGGTCCGTGGTTGTCCTGAGGTCGGGGGGTAGGTCGTTCCATAGAGCTGGGCCCATCACAGAGAAGGCCCTTCCCCTGGGCGTCGCCCGCTGGCATTGCCTAGTGGACGGCACCCGGAGAAGTCCCTCTCTGTGGGAGCGAATCGGTCGGAGGGATGTATGGGGCAGGATGCGATCTGGCAGAGAGCTAGGTCCCGTGCCATGGAGCCCTTTAAAGATGGTAGTCAGCACCTTGAAGCGCACCCGGAAGACCACAGGCAGCCAGTGCAACTCGCGCAGGAGTGGTGTTACATGGGAATGCCTAGGGGCACCCAAAATTGCCCGCGCGGCCGCGTTCTGGACTAGCTGTAGTCTCCGGGTGCACCTCAAGGGAAGCCCCATGTAGAGAGCATTACAGTAGTCTAGATGGGATGTCACAAGGGCATGAGTGACCATGCGAAGGGCATCCCAATCCAATAGGGGACACAACTGGCGTACTAGGCAAACCTAGTAAAATGCCCCCCTGGCCACGGCTGTCACTTGATCTTCCATAGACAGCTGGGTATCCAGGAGGATGCCCAGATTGCATGCCCCATCACAGGGGCTAGATGTTCGCCCCCTATGGCCAGTGATGGAGTGAACTGGTTGTACCGGGATGCCGGAAGCCACAGCCACTCGGTCTTGGATGGGTTGAAGAAGTCTGTTCCTTCCCATCCAGATCCGCACGGGAAGTCTGTTCCTTCCCATCCAGATCCGCACGGCTTCCAGACACCGGGACATCACTTCGACAGCATCGTTGGGGTGGTTCGGGGTAGATATATACAGCTGCGTATCGTCAGCGTAGAGATGGTACTCTACCCCGAAACCACGGATGATCTCGCCCAGTGGCTTCATATATGTGTTCAACAGGAGTGGCGAGAGGACCGACCCCTGAGGCACCCCACAAGTGAAGGGTCTCGAGGCCGACCTCTGCCCTCCTGTCAACACAAATTGCGATCGACCAGAGAGGTAGGAGGAGAACCACCGTAAAACGGACTTCACGGACTGTCTGCCCACCGGCACCATCTTCCTTTCTTTGTTCTCATAAAGATTTAAAACTTTTAACCATGGCAGCGAGAAAGCCTCCACCAGGGAAATCACACTCTGCCCCAACATCTACAAGACCAAGTCCATCCTCTCAGCCAAAAATTACTGAACTGCTACAGAAAGAAACAGAAGCAGTGGAGGAGAAATCACCATCAATAGAGGAGATGTTCCAGAGTATAATAAATGAAATGCAACAAATTCGGAAAGACAATTTGAGCACAAAGCTGGAACTGTTGGAGGCACAAAGAGAAATAACAAATAATAAGCAAAAAATTGAGGGGCTGGAGGGCGGGACAGTTGTGATGAGGGAAGAGATAAAGGATTTTAAGAATGAAATTACAGATATTACAGGTCATATGTCTAGAATCGATTTTGAACGCATGTCTTTCTTTTTAAGATTTCAAAATGTTCCTGAGTCAGATACAGAAAATTTAAGAGAATTAATGGCTACAATCCTAGTGGATTATACCCAAAAAAATAAAGAATATATCTGGGGGGACATTGACTTAATTTACAGAATCAATTCAGCATATGCCAGAATAAATAATGTGCCAAGGAAGATACACATTAAATTTACAAGAAGGTCAACAAGGGATGAGATCCTGAGAGCGCAAAGAGGAGGGCCCTTGATGTATCAGCAGAATGAGATAGCCATATTAAAGCAAATCCCGAAAAAAATCCAAGATATAAGAAGGAAATACTCCTTCTTATCCAAAAAATTACACAAAAAGGGGGTTTGGTTTAAATGGTTGATGCCTGAAGGAATGTTGGTGTTCTGGGAGGGAGGAAGAGTTAGAATGAAAACAGTAGATGAGGCCCAGGCCTTTCTTAAAAAGCACTCCTCAATCCTAGATGACGATGATATGGGAATGGGAGGGGCCACGGCTCTGCCTACTGGTGGGGTGGAAGAAGAAGAAACAATAGCAAAGAGACTCAGATCACAAAAATGATTCTTTTTCTTTTTTCTTTTATATATGGTAATTCCTGTTAAGGATGTTTATAGAAACAAAATAATTGAATGTATGGAATTTTAGATTATGAAATTCGCGATTTGAAATGTATGTACCTCTTCCTATTTTTTTTCATTCTTTAATGGAATCGATATTGTAAGAAGACTCAGAGGCGGCCACCAGCACCGATATGGAAGCTCTAAAATATTGTTAAAAATATCCTATTTACCCCTTTCCTTTCATAAAATGTAAAACCAATAAAATTACTTTACAAAAAAAAAAGATGAGGAGATAGAAGGGGCATGCGTCAAATTTGCAGATGACACCAAGCTGGGGAGAACACACAACACTTTAAAACACTTTACGACACAGAAGGATCTTTACAGACTTGAACACTGGACCCTATCCAGCACAATGCAATTAAATCGTGAGAAAACTAAGGTCCTACATTTAGTCAAGAAAAAATAAATACGCAAATATAGAATAGGGGTACTGGTTTAATAGTAGCAACTGTGAGAGAGATCTAGGTGTCCTAATAATATGAGCTAGTAGTGCACCACAGCTGCTAAAAAAGCTAACAGAGACCTAAGTTACATCAAGAGCGAGGTAGTATCAACATAAGATGAAGTGATAGTACCATTTTATACTGCACTGGTGAAATCACACTTGGAATATTACATCCAACTGTGATCACCATGATACAAAAAAGATGTGAGATCCTAAAAAGGCTACAGAGAAGAGGAACAAAGATGATAAGAGGTCTGGGGGCTAAACAATATAATGAACAATTGAGGGAATTGGGTATGTCTATCTAATGAAGAGAAGTGATTATGGGAGCCTCAAGGCGTTCCCATATAACACCTGTCCTGTGCGAGCTGCACTGGCTACCTGTGGCCTTTCGGGTGCGCTTCAAGGTGTTGAACACCATCTTTAAAGCACTCCATGGCTCGGGGCCTAGTTATATGCGAGACCGTCTCCTGCCTCATACATCCCTTCGACCGCTCCGCTCCCATAGAGAGGGTCTTCTCTGGGTGCCGTCGGCCGGACAATGCCAGTTGGCGATGCCCAGGGGAAGGGCCTTCTCTGTGGTGGGCCCGACCCTCTGGAACGACCTGCCTCCTGATCTCCGTACCATCTCGGACCTCCGCCTTTTCTGCCAGCGTCTGAAAACGCACTTATTCCATCAAGCCGGCTTAGGTTAACCACCCAATAAATGACTGAGTGTTACTTGTACACATTTTTAATTAGAGGGTTTTTAAATCATGTTTTTAGCACAGGGTCATTGAGTTTAATAGGGTTTTAGGATGTTATGTATTTTGTATTATATATTGTGTTTTAAATTCCTGTGCGCCGCCCTGGATCCTTTTGTAGGAGATATGTGCGGGATATAAATATAATAAAATCTAAAATCTAAATCTAAAGACTAGTGGTGACATGATAGCAGTCTTCCAGTACTTGAGATGTGTCACAAAAGGGGAGTCAAATTATTCTCCAAAGCACCTACAGTTGAATAAGATGTAATGGGTAGACATTCATTAAGTGGATATCCAACTTAGAACTAAGGAGAAATTTCCTGATTGTAAAATCAATGGAGTGGAACAGCTTGCCTCTTGAAATTGTGGGTATTCCATCAATACAGTTTTTTAAAAAGAGACTGGAATGTTATAGGATTTACTGCCATGTGAAAAGAGTTTGACTAGAAGACTTCCAAGGTCCTTTCCAACCCTATTATTCTCTATTCTAATATTTGTTTGTCTCTTTCTGTCTATCTACCCACACATACCATCTGTCTTCAAGGTTTCTTTAACAAATCTTCCTTCAGATAAAATGAAATAAAGGGTGGTAGAGTGGTTCAAAGTTGATTTCCCAAGGGTGATTCTGAGAAATAGCTGTGTCAATATAAATCTGTCTATTTTCTTAATACAGCTGCAACTTCTCCCAAAACTGCCCATCTGATGCCTATCCTTAGTCAACTATCACATTGTAAGCAAGTTCGATATGCAGATGATACCACTCTAATGACAGAAAGTAAGAGGAACTAAAGAACCTCTTACCACGGGCAGAGAAGGAGAGTGCAAAAGTTGGCTTAAAACTCAACATTAAGAAAACTAAGATCATGACATCCAGCATTCTCAATTTCTGGTGAATAGATGGGGGGGGGGGGAAATGGAGGTTGTGACAGATTTTATTTTCCTGGGCTCCAAGATCACCACAGATGGGGACTGCAACCAAGAAATTAAAAAAACACTTGCTCCTGGGGAAGGAAGTTATGGCAAATCTAGACAGCATACTAAAAAGCATCACCCTGCCAACAAACGTGCATATAGCTACGACTATGTTTTTTCCAGTTGCAATGTATGGTTGTGAAGGTTGGACCATAAGAAAGACTGAGTGCCAAAGAATTGGGGTCTTTGAACTATGGTGCTAGAGAAGACTCCTGTAAGTCCCTTGGACTGCAAAGCGATCAAACTGATTAGTCCTAGAGGAGACTGAAGATGAAACTCTAATACTTTGGTTACCTAATGAGAAGGAAGGATTCACTGGAGAAGAGCCTAATGCTGGAAAAGATTGAGGGCAAAAGAAGAAAGGAACGACAGAGAATGAGGTGGCTGGATGGAGTCACTGAAGCAGTAGGTATCAGCTTAAATGGGGGTATAGTAGAGGACAAGAAGGCCTAGAGAAACATTGTCCATGAGGTTGTGATAAATCTGTTTGCTGTTCATCATGCTGCAAAGTGAGGTTCATCTAATGCATCTCATTAATATTTAACTGACATATTGAATATATCATAAATCGATGTATTAAATAAAGGATATTGTTCTTATTTCATGCTGTTGAGGAGTTTAAAATGTTGGATTGTTTTTACAGGGGAGTTCATAAATGCTGTCCAGAGATTCTTTGGATAGTGAGATGGATGATATAGAAATTTAATATATAAACAATAAACAATAAATAAATGATTTTCTGAAGGCATTGTTCTTTTAAAGTAAGTTGTTCCTCTCCAACCTCCTCACTGTCCAAATCTGCTGCCAGCTCGGCTGGCCACTGGTGGGCCACAAAACCTGATAATCAGGAAGTCCAAAGCCTCCACTACATCTAGATTCCTGTAGCATTTTCAATTTTATTCTCGTTTTTTTACCTTGCCAACTATAATTCAGAATTGTTCTATTTAGTTCATTAAAAAAATCTTTTCTAATTTTATTGGTATTGTTCGGAATAAAAAGAGTAATTTTGATAGTATGTTCATTTTAATGGTGGCTATTCTCCCTATCATAGATAATTGTAAGTTCTTCCACCTTTCTAGAACTGATTTAATTTGTTGTGTTAGTTTTATGTCTTTGTTTGTCACACATCTTGCTGTTAGGTAGATACCAAGATATTTAACCTTCTTTACTCTCTGTAACCCAATTTTCTCTGTCAATTCCTTTTTTTATTTATCTGTGATGTTTTTAACTAATACTTTAGTTTTTTCTTTGCTTATTTTCATCCCTTCCACCTCTCCATATTCCTTGGTTTTCCTTATCAATTTGGGGCCAATTTCTAGTGGTTCTTCTAATATCAATACTAAAATCAGGCATGATTCAATTAACAACTGCCTTTCTTAGCAATGGAAATTCTGGTCCTAGTTATGATCATAGGTTGAGGAGCTGTTGAAATTTTAACAAATTTAGAGCAAAAGGCACCTCCATGTAAGAGTAATAGTATTAGAGTAAGGGTAATGGTATTACAGTAATACAAGTGGGATCATCGATTTCCATGGCCTCCTTGCTGGCACTGGTCTAGTGCTATTCAATGGGTGTCACACTCCTTGGCCTTCAGACCTTCCGTGACCCAGAAGGAGAGGCAGGGTTTGATATTTTATTTTAAAAGTTTTGTGCTCCTTGACGTAGCATTTTACATTTATGACTGTTATTGATCATGGTCCATGTTCATAAAATGTTAATCTACATGATATACTTTGCTTACCATGCTTTTTCTAAACTTTGCTGCTTTTCCTGGAGCTCTTGCTTCAGGCTCTCCAGTTCCACTTTTAGCTCGATGTTCTAAAACAAAACAACAGTGAAGAATCAACATAAACTACTGTACTGTACTGCTGGGTTTTCTGCTCTAGAAATTCAAATTCCAAAGTGAGATGCTTTTTACTTCAAACATATTTATGAAGAAGTCATCCAAACCCATACTGGTGCAACTTAATTTATATTATAGTTTACTGTGTAAGCAAAAATATCTTTCCCATGCTATTCATCAAAGCATTAAGAACAGAAAGAAATGCTTCCTAAATGCAAATATTCATTTATTGACAAGCTACAGAAAGCCTTCCTCTGATTTTTTTGGCAAAATGGAAATAGACAATACAAAAGTATATTGCAAAACCTACAAGTGTTTTACAATACAATACAATAGCAGAGTTGGAAGGGACCTTGGAGGTCTTCTAGTCCAACCCCCTGCCTAGGCAGAAAACCTTATACCATTTCAGACAAATGGCTATCCAACATCTTCTTAAAGACTTCCAGCGTTGGGACATTTACAACTTCTGGAGGCAAGTTGTTTCACTGATTAACTGTTCTGTTAGGAAATTTCTCCTCAGTTCTAAGTTGCTTCTCTCCTTGATTAGTTTCCAGCCATTGCTTCTTGTTCTACCTTCAGGTGCCCTGGAGAATAGCTTGACTCTCTTCTTTGTGGCAGCCCCTGAGATATTGGAACGCTGCTATCATGTCTTCCCATGTCCTTCTTTTCATTAAATTAGACATACCCAGTTCCTGCAACCGTTCTTCATATGTTTTAGCCTCCAGTCCCCTAATCATCTTTGTTGCTCTTCTCTGCACTCTTTCTAGAGTCTTCACATCTTTTCTACATCGTGGTGACCAAAACTGAATGCAGTAAGTTCTAGTCTACTATAACAAATTAGAGCTCAGTAAGCTAACATGATTCCTACAACTACATGAAGAATATTATAACTAGTTTTTTTATAAATAAGGAACATGAAAAGTGGAAGGGTTTAAGTTTTGTGAAATGTAAGCATCAACCTGCAAGAGACAATGAGGAGACACCATCTATTCTTGGAGAAGGAACCATAAAATGTGAAGACAAACCACAGAACATATCAGATATGTGATCAATACCTATAAACCAAACAACCGAGAAAGAGAGCATGATACAACTTAGATCTTTATTCATATGCATCATTTTTAAATTTGATTCTTTTTTTAAAAAAAGAAGATCCTCTGGTATTTGCTTCTCCTTAATCTCCCAGTCACAAACAATTCTGCCCAAAGCAATCCAGACTCTTCATGTTACTGATCTTATAACATTGGTTTGCCCTACTTTAGGTGAGCCCTTTCTTTTGTTCATGGTAGCCAATCAGAAACATTCAAACAAACAAGCAAAAACAATATACTCTACAAATCTTTGGTTGAAAGGAAAAGCAGGAGTGTCATAAATTTTATGGACATTTTTTTGTTTAAAATATTTATTTATTTTATTTATTTATGGATTTATTTTAAAGATTGGATACAAATATTTTATGTTAACATGCAAATATATTTTATATGTATTCTGAAATATCTAAGAGGGGTTAGAATCAATCCTACAATAATGAACTGCAGACTACCAAGCCATACTTGACTGTAGTCAGAGAGATGGAGTTGGATTAATCTGATAATAGCATTTTAAGATAAAAGAAATTAGAATGGCCAGAGTATTTAATAAAAAGTAGAAATAATAACTCCTGGCATAAATTTGTACAGAGGAAAAGTAAACTAAAGCTAGTGTTCCCAGTCCAAATTTCCAGTAATGTTATGTGCATTTAGCTAGCAATTAGAAATGGACAGAGGGAGGGAGGGAAGACAATTACAAATACACATTCTTTCTGCCAGCTAAATACATACTATAGTGACTTACTTACAACTAGGTGCTTTTCCTGCAGGCACCAATGAGTTTCCCCCAGGAGTTCCAATCATGATTGTCACAATCAGGTGACCAGATATCTTAGCTTTGCAAAGATAGCATGGAATTTGAGGGAGGCATTCTGGGCACTGGCTATTCATCCCAAAATTATCCCATTTCCCAAAAGGGAAGCATCATAATGGAGTTGATCAATTAACACAGATCCCCACCCTTGTCTCCCTATCTGTAATTGGAACATAGGGGTTGTTATTAATACATTTTATATATACTTCTCTCCTCAATCTATTGATTTTCTGAAAAGTTTTCCCCCCTCCCTGATTTTTGATTTTTTAAAGCATCTCAGATTGACTGTGATTGGAAAGACTTCCTCTCCTCCCTCACTGCCAAAAAACAGGAGGAACCTGGCCCCAATATTAATTCAGAGGGATTTATTTCCTGTTTTATATGAAATTTTGCCAAGAAAAAATCCAAGTGCAAAGGAAACCAAACTAACTGATGTGACTTTATTTTATTTTATTTATGTTCAAGGGGAACAACTGGCTCAATTTATCAGAATGGCTTGAAACTAAAATTGAGGGGGGAGAGTGACCAATCTTTAATTCCAAAACAGTGATGGGTTTCTATCAGTCCACCCCAGTCCACCTGTACCAGTAGCAGAAATCAAGCATCTGTTTCCATAATGGTGGAGCCAGAAGCCATGTACTGGTATGGTCCCTCACCTGGCCTCCACCCTAGCCACTCCCCCACCCGCATGGTTGCCGCTCACTTGCCCCGCTGTCTACACCATGCTTGCCCGGCCTGCCTACCTTCCTGCTGCTCACTGACACTCTGGCTTGATTGCCCCACCTCTGATATATACCACGGACAGCCCACTTACCATTTTTCCTGGTTTGGCTCTCGCATCACTCGCTGACCTGATCCTGGCTGACTTGATCCTGGCTGACTTCCAGCTTGCCTGCCCTGCTGTGTTACTGCTGCCTTCTCAGGTAAGTAAGCCTACAGCTGCGACTTCATGGGGCATGTGGGGGGAAAGCTACCGTGAGCACTGTCTGGTTTCCCTGTCTATGCAATGCCGGAGAGTTGCTGAGGCCTTCTTTGCAGCCACTCCCCAGCCTCAGATAGACCATGGAGCCGGCTGGCCTTGGTGGGCAACTTCATGGGCACATGGGGGTGCGGGGAAGCTACAAGGAGCACCGTCCAGGTTCCCGGTCTACGCAAGGCTGGGCAGTTGCTGAGGCCTTCCTTGCAGTGACTCCCTGGCCTCGCATAGACTGGGAAAGCAGATGACTGTCAACTCTCTGTGTTGACATTCCATGCAGAGCGTCAGCAGAGCCAGATCTCAGATTACAGTAGCTGGGTTGAGATGGCTAATGTGATTTATGACGTAGGCTGTAGGGAGGACAGTAACGCGTGCAAAACTCAGAAGCAGATAAAGAAAGCAAAAAAGATGGCTGCAAATAAGAAATGCTTAATGAAAAATGCCTAATGAAGCTGTTAATAAATCACTGCTTTTTGTATTATAATATTGGGTCGCTTATTATGAAGCAGGTATATAGAACTTTTAAGATGATGAATAAAATAAGGTTGTTGAGAGTGTGGTGGCCCAACAGTTTCCTCGACACCTGGAGGAAGTTGATTATCTAGACCCGCGCCAGTCTGGCTTCCGGCCCAGTCACAGCACCGAGACGGCATTGGTCGCGTTGGTGGATGATCTCTGGAGGACACGGGATAGAAGTTGCTCCTCTATCCTAGTCCTATTAGACCTCTCAGCAGCTTTCAATACCATCGACCATGGTATCTTATTGCACCGACTGGGGGGGTTGGGAGTGGGAGGCACCGTCTTGTGGTGGTTCTCGTCCTACCTCTCTGGTCGGTCGCAATGGGTGTTGGCAGGAGGGCAGAGGTCGGCCCCGAGGCCCCTCACATGTGGGGTGCCGCAGGGGTCGGTCCTCTCGCCACTTCTGTTTAACACCTATATGAAGCCGCTGGGCGAGATCATCCGTGGTTTTGGGGTGGAATACCATCTGTATGCTAACGATACTCAGCTGTACATATCCACCCCAAACTACCCCAACGATGCCGTCGAGGTTCCTGTCCCGGTGTCTGGACACTGTACGGGGCTGGATGGGTAGCAACAAACTCAAGCTCAACCCATCCAAGACCGAGTGGCTGTGGTTTCCGGCACCCCGGTACAGCCAGGTAAGTCCAACACTGGCCATCGGGGGCGAACAACTAGCCCCCGTGGAGAGGACGCGCAACTTGGGTGTCCTCCTGGATTCCCGGCTGACCATGGAGGACCATGTGACGGCTGTGACCAGGGGGGCATTTTATCAGGTATGTCTGATATGCCAGTTGTGCCCCTTACTGGACTGGGGAGCCCTCCATACAGTCACTCAGGCATTAATGATATCCCGGCTGGACTACTGCAACACTCTCTACATGGGGCTCCCCTTGAGGTGCACTCGAAGGTTGCAGTTAGTCCAGCATGCGGCCGTGCGGGTGATTATGGGTGCCTCAGGGCAATCCCACATAACACCTCTCCTGCGCGAGCTGCACTGGCTACCTGTGGCCTTTCAGGTGCGTTTCAAGGTGCTGACGACCATCTTCAAAGCGCTCCATGGCTCGGGGCCTAGCTATATACGCGACCGCCTCCTGCCCCATACATCCCTTCGACCAATCCGCTCCCACAGAGAGGGCCTTCTCCGGGTACCATCGGCCGGGCAATGCCGGTTGGCGACACCCAGGGGAAGAGCCTTCTCTGTGGCGGGCCCAGCCCTCTGGAACGACCTACCCCCCGATCTACGCATCATTGGGGACCTCCGCCTTTTCCGCCAATGTCTTAAAACTTATTTATTCCAACAAGCTGGCTAGCATAACCCCCGTTTCTGACTTTTATAGGGAAAATTTTAAATTGTAGAGTTTTATTAGTTTTAGCACAGGGATAGAGTAATAGTTTTTAATAATTATGTATTTTAAATTTTTGTATGGTTTTAATAACGCCTGTGCGCCGCCCTGGGTCCTTTTTTAGGAGAAGGGCGGGGTATAAATTTAAATAAAAAATAAATAAATAAAATAAGATATTTACCGCTTGTTATTCTATAAAATAGAGTAAGGCAATTGTAATGAATATTGAACAGCAAGGTTTGCCATTTATAGACAATTAAGGGTAATCTAATCCAAAATATGGAAAAATGGAGAGGGAATACACCTACAATGGGAAACGATTGAGATTTAAAGACAGAATCACAAATTGGGGGCACATAAGGATGTATAATTATATAAAGATAATGATGAGAATAGCTGGGAATTGCAACCAGGTCTAAATCTCGACCAAAGTTAGGCTGGGGGGGGGGGCAGTTAAAAGCATAATGACTATATATGTATACTTTAAAAACATTTAAAGGAGGAGACAATATGTTAAAATTAAAAATGTATATTGAAATGGAAATACCATCAACATAAATGAAGCTTGCTCGGAAGCTGAAATACACCAAGTAAATGAGATGAAGAGTGGGAAGAAAAGGAGGGAGATAAGGGAAGAAGAGAGAGCTAGGAGAGAGGGCAAGAAGAGGAGGAAAGAAATGAGGAGTGGAAAGGGGAGAGACGAGAAGGAGAGAGGAAGGGGAAGTAGAGAAAGGAAGGAGGACAGAGGGAAGAAAGGAGGGAGGGAGGCGGAGGAGAGAGGGAGAAGAAAGTGACAAATATAGTGTATGGAGAGCAGAAGAGCCAATAATTGTTTTTTTGGAGTTGATGGTAATAATTTAATAATACAGTGTGGTGCTGGCTATGTAATAATATACATATGATTATATGTTATGAAAATGAAAAAATAAAAAACTTTACAAAGTAAGACTGTTTATCCCCAACTGGGACAGGGAGGGGAGCCAGTTTCTTTTGCCACTGAGCTTTTACAGATAGGCACTGGGAGCCATGAAGAAATACTTAAACTTATAGTGGCACGTGGCATGGAATGGCTTTGGGCCTTGCATGACTGAAAAAATGGAACTCCCAAATTAATTGGAAGCAAAATACCATAAAATTTCATATGCACATGACTTTTGCTGAGAATCCACATAACGAAACTGAGGGGGAAGAGCACCAAGAAACTGCCATGCCTGGCTACACCATGCCAACCCAGAGCATACTCAAAGAATACAACGACTTGGTTGAGGCTTTTAGTGAAGAAGCCTCTGACAAGCTGCCTCCCCCCCCCGCCACTGCTCCACTGATTGTGTGATGGAAATCCTACCTGGCACCAAACTCCCTAAAATCCAAGAGGTATAGAATGTCCCAAGGGAGCTGGAAGAACTGAGGGCATTCATTGAGAAAAACCTAGTAAGGGGTTTCATCGAGCCAGCCCAACCAAAAATCACAACCTCTAAATTATTTAGAGGGGGAAAAAGAAGTGCCACTATAAGTGTAAGTATTTCTTCATGGCTCCCAATACCTATCTGTAAAAGCTCAGTGGCAAAAGAAACTGCCACATCACTGATGTCTGCTTGGATTAAAAATTGTTGTTCTGGGGCTGGGTGTTTTATGGACTGGTTTGGTTGAGAATAGTTGTTTAAGCTTTTTGAATGTTGCTTGGCATTCCATGGTCCAGTTAAGGACCTTAGTTTTGGTCCCCCTCCCCCACTTGTCTTGAGCAAGTTTGTTTACAGGTTTGGGGTGGTTCCCAATTGATGACAACTTTTACTTTTTCTGGATCCATCTCTATTCCCTTGTGGGATATTCTGTAACCCAGGTAGCCAATCCTTTCTTGGTGGAACTCACATTTAGAGAGTTTTGCATAGAGTTTGGCGGCTTAGAGTTTAACGAGAACTGCTAGGACTAGTTTTATGTGTTCTGCTTTTGTTTTGATGTAAATGAGAATGTCATCTAAATAAACCAGAACTCCCTTATACAACTGCTCATGTAGTACTTCATTTATTACCATTAGTGGTTCCCTAATCAGTTCCTCCTGATCAGAAAGAGCTTCCAGTTCCTTTTTCCACCAAGGTTTGCAGCTGCTGTGGGTGAGGGTCACCCCCCAGGTTTTTCCATCCCAGCTGTCCCTTTTTCCTATGCTGATAGACCACCGGGGCTTTGTGGAACTTTCAGAGACAGCTTCGATGGGACATATGGGTCTGGTATTGGGTTGGGTAGTTGTCGAGGTTTCTCCCCAGCAAAGAGGGTGAAAGCAAATCAACATTCAAAGCAGGCTCTGAGAGCCTCAGACTATACAATCCATGATAAAGGAAATGAGGAACCCCTCCCAACATGGATTCCCACCAATCCGCAGGTGTGAAATATTTTTGGACTGGCCTCTTTGAGAATCAGATAAGCAGGGTAGCTAGGTAGGTAGATAGAGGGGGAGAGAGGGGGGAGAGATACAGTAGGGAGGGAGGGAGAGAGAGGGGTAGGGAGGGAGGGAGAGGAGAAATACAGTAGGTAGGTAGGGAGAGAAGGAGAGAGTAAGTAGGTAGGTGGGTAGGGTGATGTTTCCAGGTATACTTATCCATGTGCTGGAGAAGGAAATCGCTGACAATCTACAGCACCTAACTTTGTTCCTGCTGGCACAGCATTTGATCCATGTAATTCTCATCAATCAGTTAAAAAGCTTTCCAAAAGGGAAAAAAAGTTTTTGCACTTTGCAAACCTCCCCAAAATGACCCGTTTTTCGCAAAAACAGGCCCATTTTTTTTCAAATAAAAGGCATAAATAACCTTGGTGGGGGGCTTGCAGAGTGCTCCTGGAGGGGCGGAAAGGCAAAAACTAGCAAAAAATGGCCCATTTTTTTGTAAAGAAAATTGCATGCATAGCCTTATGGAGGCTTATAGAGTGCTGCTGGGGGCTGGGGAGGCAAAATGGTCTGTTTTTTGCTCATTTTTGCCCTCCCCAGCCCCCAGGAGTTCTCTGAAAGCCTCCATAAGGGCATGCATGGCCATTTTGGTGAAGGGGCAGGGCTTCAGGTGCAAAAAATGCAGTATTTGATGTATAAGACGCACCCAGATTTTCAGCCTCTTTTTTGAGGAAAACAGGTGTGTCTTATACTCCAAAAAATATGGTAGTCTCTGTTCCTGAAAAGAAACTGGGTTGAGAAATCTGGCTAGTTCTTGTGTCTATTTGTTCTGGTAATTGGTTTAACAAGCAACAGCTACCGTGTTTATTATTTTGCTACATTCTAGCCCTAGTTGTTTTCTTTGTAGTTAGGCTTATTTCAAGTGTTTACACTTGAGCTTGCCTGAGGCGTGAGCTCTGGCAATGACCCAGACAAGGCTTCTGTTTTTAGTTTTAAAATGATTTAAATTGTTGTGATTTAATTATTTGTATTGTGTTTTTTTCCCTGCCTCATGGTTTCTTTTTTTATTTGGTAAGGGGGGGTGTCTTCCTTCACTGCTTTAGTGCTTCCTGGCACTGTCCTTTTGCGGGGTACTTCCAAGAGGCAGGATGCAAGTTTGGAACTGATTTTTTTAAACCGCCTTTCTTGGGGGGGGGGCATTCGATTTTTCCTTAAATCTGGATAATTTTTTTAGGATATCTTGTGTGGTGCATGAGACCAGATGGTATCTTTAAGTGGTACAAATGGATCTAAGTATTGCTTCTCCTGGGTGTGCTCTTTCTGGAGAGATTAAATGACCTCTTTCCTAAAGGGTTTCACTTTGCGAGCAAGAGTCAGTTGCTGATAGTTATCATTGCATTTTAACTATTTATTTATTTTATTTATTTTATTAAATTTATACCCCGCCCTTCTCCTAAAAAAGGACCCAGGTCCTCAAGGTGCTCTGGCACCCTGCCTGATTTGTAACGCTGGCTTGCAGGTTTTTTTAATCTAATGATTGGTATTTAGGGCAGCTTTTTGCAAGCAAAGAAGCTTTTCATATTTTTATACAGGTGATCCTTGATTTACAACAGTTCATTTACTGACCATTCAAACTTACAATGGCACTGAAAAAAGTGAGTTATAACAATTTTTCATACTTATGACCATTGCAGCATCTCCACAGTCACAAGCCAGATGAGTAGAAGCACCCCTCAATGTGGGTGATGTCAAATTGGTCACACCCACCCAGTCACATGATCACTCAGTCATGCCTACCCAGCTGGTCATTAGGACAGAGAACCAGTTGTTAAATTATTTGAATCCCACCACTGGATAGTACCACTGTATATGCACTAGTGAAGCCACAATTAGAATACTCCTTCCAGTTCTAGTCACCATAATACAAAAAATAAATAAATGCTGAGACACAGAAAGTTGCAGAGAAGAACAACAATAATGATAAAAGAAGGAGGCGAGGCCTGACATTGCTCAACACAACATGCAATCTTGGAGCTTGCCAGGATTGCTGTTGATATCTCTGTTGCTGGATGGTCCTTTTGGACCTAAACCGTCCCATCATGATAGAGAAGGGCATGTCCTGCTGATCTCAGGGACATTGCAAAGTCCCTGATTGGTCCAGGAAGAAGCTCTTTTTGCCAGCTACAAGAGAAGCAGCCATTTTAAGGTGCATAAGGTTGCAACAGACCCCTGAATGGAAGCTGAGCAGAAAAGAGAGTGCATGGGAATTGGTGAGATAAATTTTACATTTAGAATGCACCCCAAAAGACTTTGAGTAAAGTTAAAATTGAAGACAGAAGAGAGTAAGTGGTGGATTAGCCTAAATTAAAACTAAAGAAGAAACTATCTTTTTTTCTTTGATTTTGTTTCTTTTTATGGATGAAATTTTTACAAATGCCTCTTACTTTTTAATTGGACTGGTCTCTTTTCCCCTTCTATTTTTTCTCATTTTTTGTATTAAGGATTAAGGATTCCTTTCTTATCTTTTCTTCAATGCATGGCAGGATTGTTCTTTTTAACCATTTTTTTCCTTAAAGAAAGTTTAAAGAGAGGTCTATATGTAGAAGAAAAAGAAGTAACACTGCCACATAGAGGCAGGAGACTTGGAAATATTGTTTTTTATATTTGACGTATATCACATGCTTCGAGACTTCAGAATTTGTTTATTGAAGGAATAGTTGGAAGAGTTTGTTTACACAGGTGCTCTTTTGGAATGCTATCAGTAGCTGGATTGCAGTAAAGAGAAAACCTTGATTTATAGTGAATTTGTTTGAAACCTAGTAAAAGGCCTCAGATGTTATAGTGGCAGTGTTTACAATTTGGAAGAATGGCACAACATGAGGAAGAAAAAGATTTAACATTGCAAATAATAATGTTTGAAATTCAAAAAATATGAATAAGCACAGAGAATATTGAAAAGAGATTGGAGATTATAGAAAAAGAATGGAAAGAATGGAAGGGGGAGATGAGAATATTTTCAAAATGATGATGAAATTTGAGGACAGAGTTCAAAAAAATGAAGAACAAAGTGATAAGAAAATTGTTGATATTGACAGAATTGAGCATGGAGAAAAATGATAGAAGTGGAACATGGAAAGGAGAGGTTGACAAGCTGGAACTCTATCCCAGGCTTCAAAACATGGAAGAAGGAAAGGGAGAAAATTTGGCAGAAATAATGAGAGAAATTTTGACGGAGGCACCAGTGATAACCAAAGACAAGCTGATGGAAGGAACAGATGGAATGTTCTGTGTCTTTACAAGATATGCAATGAACAACAAGTTGCTAAGAGAAGTCCACATAAGACTTATTAAGAACACAATTAGAATACAAATTCCACAAATGGCAAGAGATACAGGACTGTACTACTACTGGAAGGATACAGGATGATGAAGTGAAATGTTATAATAAAAATTAAGTTAAACTTTGAGTATTATGTATAAGACAAAGTAATAATAGTTATAGTTAAATAAATGATTACTAATGATAATAATGCATATATACACTATACTGCTAATATGAAATTTTATATAAAGTGTAAGTGAGGACTATGGAGATGATGTTGAAAAGCTTTATTATAAAAGACAAACAATTCTATATAGAATAGAATATAAAGATGTAATACTACTGGATGATTTTAGGATGATGTAATGAAATGCCATAATATAAACCTATGTTAAATTTAGAATATTTTATATAAAAAGGATGTAATAAAAGTTATAGTCAATGAATATTTAATGTTTAATAATCAGTAAAATGATATCTGATTTGATAATATGTGACCTTTTATGAATGCTAAATGATGACTATGGAAGGGATGCACAGAAGCCTTGAAACCAATCAACACACTGTTAGTAATGGAAGATGCTTTTATGTTCTTTGTCTTGTTTGTTTGTGTTTGTTTAAAAATTAAAACTTTAAAAAACCCAATAATGATAAGAGGCCAAACCAGATGTTGAACTGTTAAGAGAATTAGGTATGTCTACTTAAAAAAGAGAATGATTAGTGATGACCTCATAGCAGTCTTCCAATAATTGATGGGCTGTCATGGAGAGGAGGGGGTTGACTTATTATCCAAAGCACCTGAGGGCAGGACAAGAAACAATAGGTGGAAGATTAAATAGATCCAATCTATAACTAAGGAAACACTTCTCGTATGCACTGCTTGGAGAGTCCAAGCTTTTCTTTTAAATTTAACAACCAACTTGAGAGGTAGTGATTTTTTGTAGATTACAGAGAATGAAGAAGGATTATAAACCCTTTCTTCATTTCCATCCCTTTAATTAATCACTTGATGTTAAGTGTAGCATTAAGTATTTATTGGTACCAATGAAAACATTTTAAGAGAAGATGTATACACAAACTTAAGACATCTCTGCATATAAATCACTGCAGCTAAGTAAGAAGAAAATAAACTGACTTTCTATAATGGCATAAGATCACAGGTGTACAAAAGTATCCTCAGTTTATTAGTTCTAATCCAGTTTGCTATCACTTTCAAGTACTGATATGGAATATCTGCAGTCTTGTCTAAATTTAAGAAACTTAGAAGGACAAAGTGTGTGAGAGAAATCTGATATCATGTAACATTGATGACAAACATCACATTTCTAGCCAACTAATGGTATCATGGAAATGCTAAACAGCACATTTGCCTGACAACAAAGTAGAACTACTACCATAGAAGATCAAGCGACATCTTTGCACTGCTCTCTAAAATCATTGAAAAATTGTTTGTCCAATATTCAAATAAGCCCTTCCAAAAGGATACTTTGGTTTATGCACCCAACAACTGATGAGAAATCAGAAAGAAGAGAATCAGAAAGTTCATCTCCTCCATTTTTTCTCTTTTTCCCTTTTTTTGTGCTGTCTATGTATCCATAATGTGTTAGAGCTCTTAGAAAATAATTAGCAAATATTACTAAAAGTAGCAGTGTCACTATTTTCCTGAGGCAAAGCCACTATATGTGATACTACGTTTCCTAAAAAACTGATAAGCCCCTTGCCTCCATCATAAACATCTGATTAAGTAACCCAGCTATTTATAATTTCTCTATTTAAGAACAACAAGCCATTGGCTGGCAGCTCTATACCATAGCACCTGCTCTTGCTTTGTCAACAGCAACTGTCAACACCATGGTAACCTTTCTCTAGCAAAATGTGATTACAAGCTCTTGTTACCAAGATTTGAAGCTGTATTATACCTAGTTACTACTGATTTACTGAATCAACAAGAGTGTATTTTGATGGGTGGTGGCTATCTATGATTTTGAGTCTTTACCATTCTTGGATAGTAAAGGACTTTTCATCGTTCCCCACTAGTATTAATTTTTATAGTGTAAAAATTGTCCATATATTGCTCCCTGCTATGTTCTAATTTATCACTTATCCTTGATAAATACACTTTCTCAGAAAATTTTAATAGAGAATTTTGTACAAACTTTTTAGTAATTTATATATTGTATGACCTTGACCTTTTTCTAAACTTGATGCCTTCCTAGTGTGTCCAGTTATAACTTCTGCTGTCTCAATTACCCTTAGTCAATATCAAGGAAACCAGGGATTACAAAAGTAACTTTATATATATATAAAAGTAACTATATATATATATATATATATATATATATATATATATATATATATATATATATATATATATATATATATATATATATATATATATATATATATATATATATATGTTAGATTTTTTTTAAGAGCTGAAAATAAAGAGACTAGGATGGATCCATTTCAGGCTTATTAGCCTTCTTCAGCTGGCCATACTCCTTCTACTGGGATTTGAACTGAAGGAGTATGGCCAGCTGAAGAAGGCTAATAAGCCTGAAATGGATCCATCCTGGTCTCTTTATTTTCAGCCCTTAAAAAAAATCTAACACATATCTAAAAAATGTCACACAGCAGTAATCTAATTAGGTTCTCTGTCTGGATGATCTCTAGGATGAGTCGAAGGGCAGAGAGGGATGACGTTGAGTCTCCTCCCCTTAAAGGGACCTTTGAACAGGAGCTGTGATAATTATCTCTCATATATATATTTGTTTTCGTAGATTTTCACGGGTGTAGGTATGCTGGCATAGCTGGCTTCGGGGATTTTCCCGTGTATAAGGCATAGAAAAGTTGTTGCAACGTTTCGACAAGATCTCACTTGTCATCATCAGGCAGGCTTGTGTCTGTGAGTGTGACTGCGGAGGCATCACCCCTCTTTAAATCTTGGTGGGGGGGAGTGGAGTGCTGACTATTGTTGTGAGTGGGTTGATTGGCTGTGCAGTTGCATCGTGACTGATAGATTGATGCTGATTGGTCTCATTGGTCTCATGACAAAAAAATAACCAATATCCTAAGGAACCCAAAAGACAAGATACAGCTAGAAAACCAAGGAGTCTACAAAATTCCATGTAAAAGCTGCCCTGCCACTTACATAGGACAAACCAACAGAAGGATTAGTGCACGTATTGCTGAACATAAAAATGCTTTAAAAAATCATCTTAATACCTCATCTCTCTATCAACATTTCAAAACTACAGGACATGACATTGACTTTCAAGGAACTAAAATGATCTCCAAGGCGGAACAGCTCAACAGGAGAATAATCAGAGAAGCCATTGAAATAGAGAAACAATCTAGCAGCATGAACAAACGTGATGATACCTCCTGCCTACCAGATATCTGGAAGCCAGCATTGACCAGCAGACGAGCCCCACCCTCCAGCCAAGCCGTTGAAATTCAAAACAAGGAGAAACATACAAATGAGACCAATCAGCATCAATCTACCAGTCACGATGCAACTGCACAGCCAATCAACCCACTCACAACAATAGTCAGCACTCCACCCCCCCACCAAGATTTAAAGAGGGGCGATGCCTCCGCAGTCACACTCACAGACACAAGCCTGCCTGATGATGACAAGTGAGATCTTGTCGAAACGTTGCAACAACTTTTCTATGCCTTATACACGGGAAAATCCCCGTAGCAGACGGAAGCCTGAAGATGGCAAGTGAGATCTTGCCGAAATGTTGCAAAAACAATTTCATGCCTACACGGGAAAACACCCAAAGACAGCAATACCAGCATATATATATATATAATATTTTAAATATTTGACATTTTCCAAACATTAAAATCACAATTACACTTTTACAGCTTTCTGTTTTTGTTATTTCTTTTTTCTGAAATATATTTTAAATATATTATGAAGACACCAGGTTGAGAAGGTTGATTGTGTTAGATCGCACATTTCTATAGCTGTTGATACTTTTTAAAAATTCAAAAATATATAGCAAGACAGGTATTGTCCTAGTTGATACTCCAAATTTTATTCTCTATAAAAGGGATACACAACTGTGTTTGCTACAGGGTCACATTCACCAACTGTATCAAAAATGTCTGATGAGATAGGTAAAGCAGCAACAATAGACACATTCTTTGTGCCATGCTCCCAAAGGAGAAAGCGAAACATTGCTATTTTCCCTCCAAGATCAAACTGTAACTCAAACTAAAGAGCACTGAAATAACCTCCTTCCAGAATGCCTGCAAGTACACAAATACTACTTCCTGAACCACCATGCCCCCCAAAAGGGCAGAAGGCAAATACATTCTTGACCACTCTTAAAAGTTTGTTTGCATAATGAATATAGGGTGTTGTAAAAACCACCCATTTCAAAGCAATGAATTACAAAGCAATCTTTCAACATTGGCCTCCTTTTCTGCCTAGATTTCTTCATAAAAACATGAAATCCAGTTTATGTTAACCACTTGTTTTGTTTCTGCAATCCATAATCAGATTGGTCATTGGTCATAAAAATGTTTGGAATATTTTCATGTACTAGGAACACTGTTGAATATCTGGGGAACTTCCCCTTTTCTCTTTGGAAAAGGAACATTTATCACTCCAGGAACATTTATATCTCAGAGGACAGAGTATTGACTAAATATTTACACTCTTTTATTAATAATCTGGGGAAACAATCTTTTAAGGTCTGAAAAAGATAAAGATAATAATATAGTTTGCTGCAAAATTCTGTGGAGGAAATGAAAATGCTGCATGGAAGTGCCCAAAACCTAATATCCATACTAGTAATAGACAATACTAAGGAGACATCAAAAGGACATTAGTACTTTCTTCCCTATTTTCTTTTTAAAAACTACCCCACCACGTCATTTAAGCTTGGATATATACATACATACCAGTGGTGGGTTTCAAAAATTTTTAGAACCTTTTCTGTAGGTGTAGCCAGTTTTGTGGGAGTGGCTCGGTGGTCATGTGACTGGGTGGGAGTGGGTTGGTGGTCATGTGACCAAGTGGGCATGGCCAAGTTGGAAAATGTGGTGAAAGTCACTTAACAACACTCTTGCTTAGCAACCAAATTTTTGGGCTCAATTATGATCATAAGTACCCTTCCTTCTTTCCTTCCTTCCTTCCTTCCTTCCTTCCTTCCTTCCTTCCTTCCTTCCTTCCTTCCTTCCTTCCTTCCTTCCTTCTTGTCTCTCTCCAACTTTCTTTCTTTCTCATTCTTTTTTTCTCTCCCTCTCTCATACATACACACACCGTTTCCCTCATGACTCCTGCCTTGGGAAGGGGTTGAACTAGATTACCTCCAAGTTCCTTTGCATTCCTCTGTTCTCTGTCCCATTTAGTCACAAACAGCCCCATTGACTTTAAAGTTGGTCGCAAACTCCACTCACCTTGTGCATGCCCTGGTCCCACCCAAGGAAACGAGCTGTGGGCAGGGGAAAGGGGGGAGTCTGTGGCTTCACGTATTTCTATCTTCTGCTCCGCCTCAGTTCTGCGGGTGGAAGGTGCTGCTGCTGAGGCGGCGTGGCAGTGGTGGTGCAGTACCCACCACCGCCAGCTGCCCTACATCTTCATCACTCACTCCCCCTTAGGCTGGTGGCCAGGCACGCAGCGGGGGCGTGGCAGCAGTGGGGGCAGCTGACCAGGGGCAGTGCTTTGGTGGGCACTGAGGGAAGGAAGGAATGAAGAAGAGCTGAGCTGAGGGGGGGAAAAGCTATGCCGGGAAGAAGAGCAGGGTGGGTCACTCCATGGTGGGGCGGTCCCACTGCCGCGGAATCTTTTATTATTTTTTTCTCTTCCCCTCATGAGAGTTGCACCAACAATAGCAATGGCAAGAGGAGCAACAGCCTGATGTACACTCCCAATCTGGCCTGCCTGAGGAACAGAAGGGGAGTTCGGCTGTTTGAAAAGCCCCACATGGAACTCCTCTCCTGTTCCTTCTTCTGCTGTTTGAACAGGCCACGTGGGGTGCGCTGCCTTTTCTTTTACAGCTGCCTCACTTCCAATTGGGGGAGAGGAAGAAATCCATCTTTTCCCTCCCTCTCCATGGATCTCTGCCCCAATTTGAAACGAGGCAGCTGTGAAAGACAAGGCAGTGCATGGGTGGTTCAAACATCAGAAGAAGGAGCAGGAGGGACAGAACAGGAGGGAAGGATTTATTGGACAAGCCCACAGGTGTGCACTGCTGTCTCCTCTGACAGCCGCTTCATTTCCAATGAAGGGGGGGAATCTATGTGATTTCCTCCCTCTGCATGGATTCCCCACCCTCTCTCCGCACTAGCCAAAACATCCCGGAAAGCTTCTGCTGGAGGGCGAGCGGGAGGGGGGCCTCCGAGCCTTCTCACCTTCAGGAAAAGCTAATTCTGCATCTTCTACATTTTCCTGGGCAGAGTCATGCACCCCCCCACCTGTCTTGCCGTACACAAGTCTGGAGTGGGGAAGGGCTGTTCCTTCTGCTCAGCTTATGCATAGTTCCACATCCACAGCTGAGCTCTTCATGGCCAAATGGGTGCCTTTTCGGTCCCAGTTGGACTTCTGGAAGAATGTAGCTGAAGCAGCTTCTCTCGCCTCCTGCCAACTGAAGGAAAAGCCCCAGGGAGATATTCATACAAAGTCAATCACCTCACGGTGCAGCTGATAATTACCCTGTCAAGAGGCTACAGCTGATTCAAATGTCGATCGGAACAGAGATAAGTGCAGAAAATCGGCCTCAATGAGGCAGCTCGGCTCACGTAGTGGCAGCAAGCTGGCTCGCTCCCCAATGACTGTAATCTGTGCTAAAAGCCGAGCTATGACTTTCTGGTAGAATGGACTAGGTTCCACATGAACCAAACAGTACTTGTTGATTGCTCCCAGATGCCAGCCGCTCCTGACCTATCTATTTTGCTACACTTAGCAGAGAGCTAGATTGTAACACTGGACCACTGATCCGGCTTCTCATGAGATGGCTATGTGTCAGCCTCCGCTTTCCTGTTTGCCTCGGCTGCCATATGAAACGGGGAGGGGGGGCTTTGCATTTGGGTTATTGGGACTGTATGGTGCAGGAGAGCAAATTGCAGAAGGAAGTACTCTGTTGCCATCTACTGGTACCATCTACTTTGCATACAAGTGGTTGGGTCATCTTATGGTCAAGGTCAACGGTCTTACATGCCAACCTGATGATGCTTTTTGGAAATGAAGCCACATGACACCTAGGGGATTTTTCTTAGTCTAAGACTGCAATTATATGAGACAGTGGGGACAAGACCTCATTAATGATGATGCCAAAGTGAGAATAGCTACGCTCTCATTAGATGACAAAGCGGCAGATTGGATGGTGGCCTTGCATAAAAACAACTCCCCCATACTAAGAGACTTTGATAGATTTATGACTGCCTTGAGACGGCGTTTTGATGACCCCCTCATTGAACGAAAAGCCAGAATGAAAATGATGACCCTCCATCAGGGAAAAAAACCCGTGGGGGACTACACACAGGAGTTTCAGGAGCTTTCAGTGTATATGAGAGGGTGGTCTGAGGAGGCCTTAATTGATCGTTACAATGGCTGAATGAGGAGATATATAAAAGCTGTGTAAACAGACGTATTCCTTAAACCCTGCAGGGTTGGTTTGAATTGTCCGCTGACGTGGAAATTGACTTACTTAGGAATAAATATCTTGAAGTGCGTGAAAAGGAAAAAAGCCTCTTTTGAAACCTCTTTTGCATCTTCTGAAACCTGCACGTTCATCCCCTCTTCGTTCACTGAGGCCGATACCTCCTGCCCCTCTTCTGGTTGAGGGTGAACAACATTTTGAAGTCAAGGAAATTTTAGACTCTAGGAAGCACCGGAATAAGGTTCAATACTTGGTTACTTGGAAACATTTTCCCCTTTCAAATGCCGAATGGATTGACAAGTGTCACGTTAGAGCCCCTAAGCTCTTACAAAAGTTTTATGCTAAATATCCTGACAAGCCTTGATCATTTATCATACTAATTATATTTGTCTTTGCCTTTTCTTTCTGGTTTTTCTCTCCTTTTGGTTTCTCTTTTCTGCAGGGATAATTCCTCTTTTCTGGAGGAGGGCCGGATGTCAGCCTCCGCTTTCCTGTTTGCCTCAGCTGCCATATGAAACGGGGAGGGGGGGCTTTGCATTTGGGTTATTGGGACTGTATGGTGCAGGAGAGCGAATTGCAGAAGGAAGTACTCTGTTGCCATCTACTGGTACCATCTACTTCGCATACAAGTGGTTGGGTCATCTTATGGTCTTATGTCAATGGTCTTACATGCCAACCTGATGATGCTTTTTGGAAATGAAACCACATGACACTTAGGGGCTTTGCACATTGGACCATGGAAGGGTGTTACTAGGAAAAGGGGGTTGGACATATATTGATATGCATGCTTTCATGCCTAAATGCTTCAGACCTTGCTTAGCATCTATGCTATTCATTCCATAACCAGTAAAAGTACTTTTAATTCCACTAAAAATTGAGTCGAGGGGTTTCTTTCTTGGTTATCGATGAAGCAGACCTGACACTATGTAAGACAGCCCCCTCTACAGCCTCCTCACTCATTTCAATTTAGTAGGCCAATCAATGAATTTAAAATATCCAATATCTCCCTGGGACTTTTCCTTCAGCTGCCCAGGAAAACGTAGAAGACATAGAATCAGCTCTGCCTGAAGGCAAAAAGGTTTGGAGCTCCCTCTGCACACGGGCCAGTCAAAACCTCCCAGAAGGTTTCTGCTGGCAGGTGAGCATGGGGAACAGGCCGGGGGGGGATGACCATTACGGTACCGCCCCCCTGGTAGCCCCTGTATGAGAAGGCACATAAATTATTTCACCCAGTATGCACGTACCGGACAGGACTGGCTGAAACCCACCTCACATACATACATACATACATACATACATACATACATACATACATACATACATACGTGTTTTGCCAAAGCACCTGGTATGCCCAAATATGAGAGGGAGCATATTGCTTTCTTTTGCCTTTCAGCCCCATTCTAGGAGCCTTCCAGGCAGAAAAACCATTTTGTGTTGCATTTTTGCTGATAAATAAATGAAGGGAGACTAGTATAGATCTATTTCAAGTTATTTAACTCTCATCAGCTAGCCATACCCTTACTATCAGCAAAAATGCAACACAAAATGGTTTTTCTGCCTGGAAGGCTCCTGGAGTGTGGCTGAAAGGCAAAAGGGAAGCAGTATGCTCCCTCCCATATTTGGGCATACTAGGTGCTTTGACAAACACTTAATCATTCCCCTGGCTCAGCTGATAAGGGAAGGAGAGCTTGTGGCTTAGAGGCTAATATAACTGCCTAACATGTAAAAAGAGCCCAAGTTCAAATCCCAGTATGTGTGTGTGTGTGTATTTTTCGTAGATTTTCACGGGTGTAGGTATGCTGGTTTTGTTGTATTCGGATCTTTTCCTGTGTAAGAATGAGATTGTCTTGGCAATGTTTTGGCGAGGTCTCACTCGCCATCATCAGGCTTTTGTCTGTGGCTTCGCAGCTGCCAGTTTTCTATAAATCTTGGTGGGGGTGTGTGGAGTGCTGGCTTTGTTGTTGTGAGTGGGTTGATTGGCTGTGCAGTTGTATCATGATTGGTAGATTGGTGCTGATTGGTACTATCTGTGTGTTCCTTGCTATTTTGTATTTTAACAGCCTGGGTGGTGGGTGGGGCTCATCTGTTGGCCAGTGTTGGTTTCCAGATGTCTGGTAGGTATCATCACTATATATATACACACATACATACATACATAATGTGTCACGCTGATCAGGATGAGAACCTGTGGCCTAGTGGCAATTACAACTGCCTCACATGTAAAACAGCCCTGGTTCAAATCCCAGTAAGGGTACGGCTAGCTGATGAGAGCTAAATAGCTTGAAATAGATCTACACTAGTCTCCCTTATTTATTTATTTATTTATTTATTTATTTATTTATCAGTACAAAAACTATCACATACATGTGTGTGTGTGTGTGTGTGTGTGTGTGTGTGTGTGTGTGATATAGATATATGTGATAACAAAGACAACGAAAAAATAGCTTTCTGCCTAGATGGTCTCCTGTGGTGAGCCAAAAAGACAGAAAAGGGAAGCATTTCTGCTCCCTCCCTTAATTAGGGCTTACCAGGTTGTTGTCACACACACACACACGTGTGTGTGTGTGTGTGTGTGTGTGTGTGTGTGTGTAAGAAATGTCCATTTGGGTTCAGTTCCCAGGTGGAAGAAAGATACTGGAAATATGGAGACTGCTTGGAAATATTGTTTAATACCTTGGAGCTCCTGGGTGAAAAGGGAAAGGAAGGGAGTGCTGAGAGTCTCTGTTGGGCCTCACCTTAAGAGTTTCCTGTTCCTGACTTCGCTTCCGGTCTCTGACGGCAACGGACGTTTTGTCCGCCACTTGCCTTTCTGGTGAGTTCCTTTTGGAGCACAAAGGGTCCTGGAGGGATTCTTTGCCGAAATGGGCGGCTCGTTGGGAGCCCCATCCTGGCAGCAGCTGGTGAGAATCCTCCCAACCTCGCCCTAGGAGCCACGAAGGCACAAAGGGGGGGCAAACCCTGCCTCTTCGCCAGATGGATTCCGGAGGAAACACTTTTAATTGAACATGTGGTCGGATTGCTGGTGATGGAGGGCTCTTCCAAGTTCCCCAGATTGCTGATGGAGGATAAGCGACAGAAATAACGTGAGTTTTGTTTAATCAACTCAAATGGAAAATCGAGGGGGGAGTTTTTCTTTCTCTAACCCCCCCTCAGAAGAAGCGGCACCTAAGCGAGCTCCTCGATGGGGAGAGAACAAGGATTAATTAACTGCCATTTGAATCAACTCTTTTGAGAGAATGGCTTTACAGCTGCAACAACTTAACATGGAGCAATTTCCAAAAAACAAATCGTAACTCTCACTTTCCTCCCTGTAGAGGGCGAGGCAAAATGGCTTCTCTTTGTTCTCTTATCAAAACTTTCTCACGCCAGTGGAAACAGCCTGGGGCAACTGCCTGAGAAGAACTTTTGGTGTCTTTGTGTGTCCTTCCCGGGAGCTCTGCCTTTCCCGTATGTGGATTTCCTGAATGTGGATTACAACATTTCTTTTTTTCCTCTGTAACTTGGGTTAATGAATTTGGATTTATCCTGACATTCCGAGCCCTCCCAACTGCTTGCTGTTTTGACGCCATTTCTTTTCACTGCTTTTGAACTGAAACAATGGGTCCTAAAAAGCCACCGACGGGGAAATCTGCATCCACACACCCCTCAGCCAACTCTAGCCCTGCAATGCAACAGTTGAAAATTACTACCTTATTACAGAAAGAAACGACTGGAGAGGCTTCACTAGAACTGTCAGTTACCCAGATGTTCCAGGAACTTTTGAAAAGTATAAATGATCTTCAGAAGGAAATGTCAGATTCCAGAACAGAACTTAAAGATGTTCAGCAAAGTACAACAGAAAATAAAGAAAAGATTGTGTCATTAGAGAAGGGGGCAGCTGAGGTGGGAGTTAAGGAGTTACAAAAACAAAATTTAGAGTTACAAAACCATATTTCAAAAATAGAACTTGAAAGAACGTCTTTCTTTCTTAGGTTCCAGAACATACCTGAAGTAGAAGGTGAAGATATTAAAGATGTTATGAGTGTAATGTTAGCAGAATATCGTAAGAGAGAAAAAGACCAAATTTAGTGGGATATAGACCTGGTATATAGAATTAACTCAACATATGCTAGAATTCAAAATCTCCCAAGAGAGGTTCATGTTAAATTTTTCAGGAGGTCCACGAGGGATGAGGTGCTGAGGGCCCGGGGGGGGGGCACTGAGATATCATGACAAAGTAATCATTCTGAAACAAATCCCGAAAAAAATAAGAGAAGCCAGAAGGAAATATTCCTTCCTGTCTAAGAAATTATACAATAAAGGAATTTGGTTCAGATGGTTGCTGCCAGATGGAATGTTGATCTTCTGGGAGGGAGATAAAATAAAAATTAAAACATTAACTGAGGCAGAAGCTTTCTTGAATTCCTCCCTCCTAGAGGACAGAGATAGTGGAGGCAGAGAAAAAACAGAAGGAGCCATGGCTCTGCTTAGAGATGGGGGAGGGGGAGGAAATGATATCGAAAAGACTTAGATCACAAAAATGAGTTTAGTTGAATCATTACTATAACTGTTGATACAGAGAAATGGCAAAGAAAGAAATGATTGAACATATGACTGACATAATGTGAAAATCTGTTTATGCTTATCCTTTACACTATTGTCAAAATTGTAACTTGTGAGGCATGGGGGGGGGGGGCACCATTGCCAGCATGAAACCACCAAAATTTTCTATGTACCCTATTCCTTTTCCCTATGTATACATTAAAAACCAATAAAAAAATTTATGCAAAAAAGAGTTTCCTGTTCCTATGTAAGAAATGTATTCTGATTGGTTGTCAGACTCCCAGGAGGCACGGGTCTTAGCTAACTTTGTAGGATGTCTGTGTCCCAGGCTTGCTTGAGCCATTGCTGGCTGATGTAATCTTCCCAGGTGCCATGTGGTGAGATGGGTAGAGGGCTAATCCTACCTTTGTTGAATCTTGGGTGAAAGCATTTCCCTATGAATAGACCTAGCTATTTCTTTACCTCTTAAGGACATCTGCTGTGGGCTATTGAGGAAGGTAGGGGCTATTAAGAGTGAGTTTGTGGATGGTGGAGCCACGCTGCGCCGATACAACGTGGGGTCTCAGCACTCTGAGACCTCCATTGAACTTTTGCCGCCCCTTGGTTCCGTGCGAACCTAAACCGTCCTGGAGGGATGGTGACGAGGAAGACCAAGCCTTGCTGGTCACAGGGGTATCGCAAAACCCCTGTTTGACCCAAGGGAAGAGCTTCTGCAGGGCGGCAAAAAGGCAGCCCCTAGGCGAACAAAGGTGGAGGCAAGCTCTGAAAGGAAGGAAACAGACTGAAAGAACTGAAAGGTATTTTATCTTTTTTTTTAAAACACTTTGCTGAAAGAAACTTTTTTTTTTGTAACTAAAGCTCTTTACTATGAAATAAGTAGCGGAATTAATCTAATACACTTTGAACTGGGAGGTTTCCTTTTTTTAACATATTTCTCTGAAATTGTGGATTGAAGCATTAAAACTAGGTTTTTTTTCCCTTTGAAAGTGATTGGACTATTTCTTGTTTCTTTTTTTGTTTCTATTTTTTGCTACTTAAAATTTTGAATCTGGGACTATTTCCATAATTACTTTTGGAGATTTATTGCTTACTCTTGAAATTAAAAAAAGAATTATACTCTTTACCTTTTTTTTTTACAACAAAGAAAAAGGATATACTAAAAAGTGAAAATCTGTTACATTGCTTTGTTACATTACATTGCCACTGGAGGTCACTGGTTGGTCTTTATGATTGTCAAGGTTACAAAACATGAATTGTTTACAACAGGTGCGTTTTGATAACTGACAGTTATATCTTCTTTGGGAAAATACCAAAAGATAAAATAGGCCTGAGACCAGGGTGGCAGTGCGAACTAAATTGTCAGGGTCAGTTTCTTATAGTACTCAAGAAAGACCACACTTAAACATTGTTTGGAATGAATAAGGTTACTTTTACTGAATACCCAAGATTAACAGACCATAGTGAAGCAGAGAGTAACTAGTTTAGGCGCGAACAGTGAGTATTATTGCTTAAGCCCACCCCAATAGCCCTAACCCCCCCTAGCATTGTCCAATGTACTTTCTTCTCCGACATCAGGTGGGCAGGTCATCACCAGCATGGAATGTGAGACCGTTAGACCAAAGATAACACCGGCCGGCAGCATCTTCCACCAATCGTCCACCAGCATGCATAAGTGAAACCCCAGCGCCCCACCCTCCCCGTTTCCATGGCAGCCAAGCAGCATAGAAATAAATCAGAAG
The DNA here is from genome assembly GCA_039707465.1 of Rhabdophis nuchalis. NCBI lineage: Eukaryota > Metazoa > Chordata > Lepidosauria > Squamata > Natricidae > Rhabdophis > Rhabdophis nuchalis. Next base: position 123,636,595 of record CM077644.1, read on the forward strand.
TGACGGCTGACATCCGGACCTCCTCCAGCAACAGGCAGGATCCCCGGAAGTGCTCGAGAAATAAGCATGTTAGATCTGCAAAAGAGACAAAAAAAAGACAAAACAACATAGAAGAGAGAGGGAAGGGGTTATGGTTTGTGTGGATACTCCGCATAAAACTGGCGTATAAGCTTCGGGGCCCTGAGATGCTCTCTATCCACCCACTCATTGTGAGAAGGAGGAAAGTCTTTCCACATGACCAAGAATTGAGTTTTGTTTCTACGGACTCTGGAGTCCAAAATGTCCCGAACCTCATAGTGTTGGTGACCGTCTACCGTCATCGGTAAGTTTTCCTTATGACGGGCCACACCGAAGACAGTTTGGTGGACCAATCAGCCAGGGAGGGAACTGCAGGCGAGTCGTGAGGCAATTCAGGGATGGGCACAAAGTCCTGACCGTAAATGATTTTAAAAGGGGTCATATTCGTACTGGAATGAACAGAGTTATTATAGGCCACTTCGGCGTGTATCAGAAGGTCGGCCCAGTCATCCTGTTGAAAATTTATAAAACAGCGCAGGTATTGTTCCAGAACGGAATTGGCCCTCTCGCAAGTGCCGTTCGTCTACGGATGGTAGGAGGAGCTTAGGCCCTGGGAGGAGCCTATCAGTCTCAAAAATTCCTTCCAAAAGTGCGAAGTAAATTGAGTACCTCTATCGGAGATGATACATTTAGGGACACCGTGGAAACGGTAAATATGGTTCAGGAACAGCTTAGCCAGCGATTTGGAGGACGGAATTTTGGAACAAGGTACAAAATGGACTTGTTTGGAGAAAAGATCCATAACCACCCAAATGACGGTATAGCCCTGGCTGCTCGGAAGGTCAACAATAAAGTCCATCGAAATTTCCTTCCAAGGAGCTTCTGGCTTCGCCACAGATTGTAGGAGGCCCTGGGGCTTCCCAGGAGCTCGTTTCGAAGCAGTACAAACAGGGCAACTGGCGACATATGATTCAATGTCCTTCTTGAGGGAAGGCCACCAAAATTGGCGTTTAACTAGATGTATAGTCTTAACAAACCCGAAGTGTCCCGCCAATCGCGAGTCGTGAGCCCGTTGCAATACAAAAGGTCGTATTGTGGCAGGGACATAAATCTTTGAACCAATCCAAGGGAGTTCATCCCTGATAGTGCAATCACCGGAGTGTGCAGAATACCATTCATCAGTAAGTAGTTCAGACTTAATTCGAGCAATCAGTTCAACGGGAGGGTTAGCCTGCATAGTGGATTGACTTCTGGTTGAAACAGGAGAAGCTGGTAAAATAAGTGGAATCATGGGTTGCACAACCGTGAGTTTAGACACATCATATTGGGGTAGCCTGGAGAGTGCATCAGCCATGAAATTTTTTCCTCCAGGAATATATTTGAGACGAAAGTTGAATCGATGAAAGTAATGCGCCCAACATAGTTGCCTCGGGGATAATTTGCGGGATGAAGTGAGAGCTTACAAGTTTTTGTGGTCCGTCCAAACCTCAAATGGATGTGGGGCACCCTCAAGAAAATGACGCCAAGTCAAGAGGGCCCAACGGACAGCAAATGCTTCCTTCTCCCAAATAGCCCATCCACGTTCAGTAGTGGATAACTTACGAGAAGTGTAGGCACATGGTTGTAGTTGGCCGTGTTGGTTGTGTTGTAGCAAAACAGCTCCCACAGCGACATCGCTGGCATCAGCCTGAACTACAAACAGAGAGTTGACATCGGGATGCTTGAGGGCAGGCTCAGCAGCAAATAAACGTTTAAGTTTTTCGAAAGCAGCCTGGCACTCCATGGTCCAGTTCAGGGGGGCACTAGGCCGAGGTTTACCCTCACCTTTCGTTTTGAGAAGATTTGTAATGGGTAACGCAATACTAGCGAATGAAGGTATAAATTGACGTTAAAAGTTGGCGAAACCCAAAAAACTTTGTAGCTGTTTACGAGTGCGTGGGGGTGCCCATTCCGTGACTGCTTTTACTTTAGCAGGATCCATTTCAATTCCTTCTGAGGAAATACGATAACCCAAATAGTCAATCTTGTCCTGGTGAAACTCACATTTAGATAATTTAGCGTAGAGCTCGGCGGAGCGGAGCTTTTGAAGAACGGAACGGACAAGCTTAACATGTTCATCACGTGTTTGCGAATACACGACTATGTCATCAAGATAAACGATGACCCCCTTGTACAGGTGTTCGTGGAGAACTTCATTGATTAGTTGCATAAATACAGAAGGAGCTCCCTGAAGACCAAAAGGTAAAACTTTAAACTGGAAACATCCCAGCGGGCAGTTGAAAGCCGTTTTCCACTCGTCACCCTCTTTAATTCTTACCCTATAATAAGCTTCACGTAAATCTAGTTTAGTAAAAATCTTGCCTGTAGCAAGGTGAGCTAGCATGCCCTTCATAAGTGGAAGTGGGTAGACATTGTGTTCACAAATAGTGTTAAGGTAAGAGTAGTCCTGAACTAAGCGCAGAGTACCATCTTTCTTCTCCCTAAACATCACCGGTGCGGCCACGCGTGGCCTAGCAGGTTCAATGAAACCCCGTTTTAGATTCTTATCAATGAATTTGCGTAGCTCTTCCATTTCACGTGGTGTCATAGAGTAGAGTCGAGGTTTAGGTAGTTGCACCCCCGGGAGAAAATCGATAGAGCAATCAGTAGCTCTGTGAGGAGGAAGCGAATCACAAGACCTTTCGCTAAAAGTGTCTTTAAGGTCCCAATATTCGTTAGGAATCTTGTCCTCTCCAGGATGATTTCGGGTGGTGGAAGAGCTAATGTGGGGCCTGCAGGTTCCCTAACAGGAGTCAGATCAAGGGGAGAATCACGCCTGTGATTTGAAAGTGTAAAGGCATGTTCTGGTGGCAATAAAGGTATACGCACCCATCCCTCTTTCCAGTTAATAAGGGGATTCCATTTACGAAGCCAGTTGATTCCCAAAATGACAGCATTATCAGCTATGGGAGCCACGATAAAATTAATAGTTTCATTATGTGTCTCACCAATAGAAACTTGAAGGGGCTCAGTAACAAAGGTTGCAGGATTTCCCCCCGCTACAGAACCATCCATTTGGCAAAAAGCAATAGGTACTTTTAAATTCTTTAAGTGGAATCCCATGGCGTAAACAAGGTCTTGACTGATCAGACAGCGGGAGCAACCGGAATCAATGAGAGCTTGCGTGTTGCAGCTACGGCCACTAGATGGAGCTATAAGCTTTAAATGAATATAAAGAGGCCCGGATCGGCGACTTACCAAATTATCGTCAGAGGAGGCGGAGTCTCCTTCCCAGTCATCGGGCTGGGCCTCAGGTTGGTTAGCGGAAAGGTCAAGTGGCTCCACCCCAGTCATCACTGGCCTACTGCGCACGCTTGGGGGTTTAGTTGGCCTTCTAGTCTCAGTAGAAGAATGTGGGCGTGGCGGTTGTTTAGATCTGCAGTTGTTTGCCCAGTGCCCCTCCTTCCCACAGTGAAAACAAGAGCCTGGGTGAGCTGGAGTCGATCTGCGCCCGCCCCTCTGCTTGTGGGAATCTTTATCAGGAGACCGGGGCCTGGGGCTTTCAAATAGTTTCTTCTTCTCAAAACGGGCTGGATCTTGTGACTGGGCCTGGTCCAGCTCAACATCCCCGGCCAGTTGTATCCAATCATCTAGGGAATCGGGCCGGTATCTGTTCACAGACGTTTGATAAATGTCCTTATTTAGCCCCTCCGTGTAAAGATCCATTAACGCCCTGTCGCTATAGCCCACCATAAAAACAGAAAGTTCTTGGAAAATTTGGGTGTATTCTTGTACAGACATATCTCCCTGGCGCAAATCTCTCATCTTTATTTTTGCCTTTCTTTCAATTCGGGGGTCTTCGAAACGTCTTCTAAGCGCAGTCATAAAGCGTTCAAAGTCCCGTAACAAGGGTGAGTGCGTATTATGCAGAGAAACCAGCCATTTGGCAGCTTTATTCTCCAAGGCCAAAGAGACAATTCTAATTTTAACATCGTCTTCACAATCATCTGCGTAGTGCTTAACAAAATCATTAACGTGAAGCAGAAAAAATGCTAAACTTTCTGGGTCACCGTCAAACTTAATGCCCAAGGGAGGGAGTTTATCAGCTCGGCGGGAGGGGGGGGGCGAATTTCCCTCTGTAATTCTCTGCCGGCTTGAGCAGGAGGGGGAGGGGTAGTTCGTCTGATCTCCTGAGCAATAGCCGTGGCAGTCTCTTTTCTCTGTTCGCCTTCCAAATAATGCCCCCCCCCCCGAGTTTATCCAGGGCTTCCCTCTTGTCACTGGCCTGGCGGAGTAATTCATTAGCCATCTCCTTTAATTCCCTTTCTTCTTTCAAAAGCTCAGATATGGATGGCATGGGAGAGGAGCGGCGGCGTCTGGTGGTATTGACCCCCGAGCCTACGTCTCCCGTCATTCCCACACCTTCTGACCAGCGATAGGGTTTTGCTGATTCTTCGGCTACCGGGTTTAAATCTAGGCCGGCTAAAAAATCCATCACTGACCTCGGGTCGTCTTTTGGAACAGTCTCACCCAGAGCTTGGGCTGGCAGGTCCTCTGAAGCCGGAGGCTCCTCTTTGGCAAGTTCCGACATCAGGTTGTGGTTTTTTGTGACTCTCTGCTTAATGTCAGGGTCAGTTTCTTATAGTACTCAAGAAAGACCACACTTAAACATTGTTTGGAATGAATAAGGTTACTTTTACTGAATACCCAAGATTAACAGACCATAGTGAAGCAGAGAGTAACTAGTTTAGGCGCGAACAGTGAGTATTATTGCTTAAGCCCACCCCAATAGCCCTAACCCCCCCTAGCATTGTCCAATGTACTTTCTTCTCCGACATCAGGTGGACAGGTCATCACCAGCATGGAATGTGAGACCGTTAGACCAAAGATAACACCGGCCGGCAGCATCTTCCACCAATCGTCCACCAGCATGCATAATTGAAACCCCAGCGCCCCACCCTCCCCATTTCCATGGTAGCCAAGCAGCATAGAAATAAATCAGAAGCGACGGCTGATTACTTCATTACTTTTTGGATTTGTCAACATGGTTTTATATCTAGAAGAGGATGCTTTAGAAAATTAGAATGCTTTGGCTGAAATTTTAAACTTACTGAAACAAAATAGCAGAAGAACGGATAAGAAACTGGACAAACTTTTGTCTCTTACGTCAAGCTATGTGCAGTTGGAGACTCCAGAAATTAAAGAAAAAGAAGAAAATGATGAAGATAAAGAGATACTGATTTTAGTTGAAGATAAAGACAAAGATACGATAATAGAGAGTTTTACCAATGGATTTAATGTAGGAGAAAATATTGAGAAGGAAATTCTTAAAAGAGAATTTGAGGAATGTGAGTCTCATCTTGGTTATCAAGGAAAAGAGGTGGGGGGAGAGAATTGAAGATGGATGAAAGAGGAGAAATCTCTCCAGAAATACGTCTGACATTCAAAGACAAACAACATGTAAAGTTAGGAACTGAGCAGCGGTATTATTTAAGAGTTATACTGGACAATAAAGTGCGAAAAGAAGTTTATAAAAAACCTGGAAAGAAGAACAAAAAGAGGCGGGGGCCACAAATGGCAAGAGAGATAAGTCCAATTCGCTACTGGAAAGACACTGGCTGATAAGGAAAGTTGTTATCCTTTGATGATTAATAACTAGTTAGATTGTTTTAGAATATCATTGAAGGATTATTAGTCAGTTAATAATTATCTCCAATAAGTGTAACTAATAATAATGCTATAGCTTAATGATATATATCTATGTATATATATGTGTAGAAATGTATGAGTATGAGATGGGATATAAATAATAAGACTGTTATTTCGTAGGAATGTTGATGGATTTAGCCTAACAAAATGGGGGAGAATTTTAGCAAATTTTAAACTGTTTTAGATTATTATTGAAGAACCACCAGCTAATAAATAATGAGTTATAACAAGAGTAACGGAATAATTATAGATGATGTATTTATATAGGTGTATGCATGTATGCATGTATTTTTGGAATAGACAATGGATGCCATTATGTGGTGATGTTTAAGTAAAACATGTGTGAAGAATAAGATAGACCAAATATGGAATATTAGAGGAGAATTCTGGTGTAATGATATTAAGATATATAATGAATCTTTTGATTTAAAACCTAAAAAAGGAGATTATTCATGAATGACAATGATTCTAGAAATGCAGAAGAGTTATGTGTAACCAGTCGACATACTTTCCGAAGAATATAATGTAGAATGATGACTTTTCCTTTTTGTATTTTTGTTTTAATAAAAAATAAATAAAAAAAATTTCCAAAAAAAAGTGAGTTTGCTTCCTGCCTAAAAAATCAATGTTTCTTCACTAGGATATTTCATTTTTCGAGGAGAGGGGTGGGTGCTAACTTCCTTCATGTATGTATGTTATACACACATGCATATATACAAACACGCACACACACACACACACAGATTTCTTTGTAATTTGTAGTAGATCTCCAAATGAGCCAACCTTGTTTTAATTTGCTTTGGTGAGAACACACCTCTGTGTTTGTAATTCACTGTTATATTATGGTCGACAATGAGTATCTGTATTATGGAAATTGAGTCCGACAGCTACATTAGACTACATTAGTCTTTCAGAAAAAGGTGGTGTGTGTGTGTATATATATTTATGTAAAGCTCACTCCGTTATGTGGTACTAGGGATTCAAACTGCTGAACTGCCATATATAGTTTTTAGCTCTAGTTGGCAGTCAGTATTCTAGTAAACAATCAAAATAGACCACATAAACTTGAAGTCTGTCTATCCTTCATTCTACCACTGAATGAATAGAGAATGTGCCCCCAAACAAGTCTGATCTCTTATAACAGCTGCACATTGCCAAGAAAATCAACAGTGACAGGCAAGCTGTCTTTCAAGAAAGCTTTTCTACAATTTCTGACCTTTATGTGGAAACTCCAAGATAATCATCTAAAGAACATCAGGAATTCTTACCACAGCTTAAAAGTTATTTCAGCATTTGAAATACTAAGGTAGTCTCTCCCATATTTTAAGCAGTAGTGTGTTTTAGATGCATACTTTTATAGTTAATTTGTTGAAAAAAGGTAGAAGAGCAAAATTTTATTTATTTTATTTATTTTATTTTATTCAATTTATATCCCGCCCTTCTCCAAAAAGGACCCAGGGCGGCGCACAGGAATTTAAAAACAATATACAAAATAATACAAAACATATAATTTAAAATCTATTCAATAACGAAACCTGTGCTAAAACCAATTAAAATCCCCCAATTAAAACTATCTAAAATTAGTTGCAGCAGAGGTTATGCAAGGCCGGCTTGATGGAATAAGTGTGTTTTTAAACACTGGCGGAAGAGGCGGAGGTCGGTGATGGTGCGGTTTTCAGGGGGTAGGTCGTTCCACAGGGTAGGGCCCGCCACAGAGAAGGCCCTTCCCCTGGGTGTCACCAGCCGGCATTGTCCGGCCGACGGCACCCTGAGAAGGCCCTCTCTGTGGGAGCGTATCGGTCTAAGGGATGTATGGGGCAGAAGACGATTTCGCATATAACTAGATCCCGAGCCATGGAGCGCTTTGAAGATGGTCGTCAAGACCTTGAAGCGCACCCAAAAGACCACAGGAAGCCAGTGCAGCTCGCGCAGGATCGGTGTTATGTGGGAGCATCTAGGGGCTCCTGTAATCACCCGCGCAGCTGCGTTCTGCACTAACTGTAGCTTTCGAGTGCACCTCAAGGGAAGCCCCATGTAGAGAGCATTGCAGTAGTCCAGTCGGGATGTCACGAGGGCCTGAGTGACTGTGCGAAGGGCAGCCCGGTCCAGTAAGGGGCGCAATTGGCGCATCAGGTGTACCTGATGAAACGCCCCCCTGGCCACGGCCGCCACATGGTCCTCCATGGACAGCCGGGAATCCAGGAGGACACCCAAATTGCGCGCCTTCTCCACGGGGGCCGGTGTTTCGCCCCCAATGGCCAGAGTTGGAGTAATCTGGCTGAACCGGGGTGCCGGAAACCACAGCCACTCAGTCTTGGATGGGTTGAGCTTGAGTTTGTTACTACCCATCCAGATCCGTATGGTTTCCAAACACCGGGACATCACCTCAACGGCATCGTTGGGGTGGTCTGGGGTGGAGATGTACAACTGAGTGTCATCAGCGTACAGATTGTATCCCACCCCAAAACCACGGATGATCTCACCCAGTGGCTTCATATATGTGTTGAATAGGAGGGGCGAGAGGACCGACCCCTGAGGTACTATTAATTATTAATAGTACCTATTAATTATTAAGGTACTAAAATCTATTAATGCAGAAATATTGGTTAGCCCAAGTCTACCGTCTGAACTACCTAACAGTTTCTTTCGGTAAGCACCCAGGTGTATTCATCAGCTGTATGTTAAAGCCTTACTTTCCATCAGTAAATTGTTAATTAAGAAGTCTTTAAATGTTTTATTTGCCCAAATATGATATTGTATTTTATATTTTACCATTGGCACACTATTAAATGATATCACTTTCCAGATTCAAAGTTAACATAAATTATTAATGTTGTTTGATTTAATGACCAGCTAGGCAGATTATACTGATGGTTTTCATGCTATAGGTGAAAGTAGTTATAGACATATTTAATAATGAGAGGGTTTGTATCTTTAGCCACATGCCATTACATTTATTTATTAAAATTATGTCCCAACTTTATTTTTTACAACTAAAACCATACATTGACCCAGATACTGAAACATTTCACCTTAGGCTTGTGCTCAGTTCCCTGAACACATAAATTTATATAGGCATTTGATATATCACACTATTCTTTCAGAATTTTTGGAGACTAGACATCAATAATTTTTCTTAAGAAATTATGCATAAAGGCTGATAAAAGTAAAGGTAGTTAGATCAGCATCCTGTTTCCTTCTTTAGTGAAATAGTTGTTGGTCGTGACTGAAAGCCAAGTTTACCAGGAGTCTAAGTTTCAGTGATAAAACAAATTGTTTAAGCATGTTGAAATATTATTAATTCTCTACAATTACTTGTTTTAACATAGTATAAAAATAAAAATAAACTCTTCCTAAAGATTCAGAAACGTTCAACTATGGCATCATCACCACATCCTCCAGTTCCAATAGGACCTGAGTGTACTCTTTAGAATTTATGTTCTAAAATTCATTGTAACAGCATTGCTAAAAAAGCACTAAAACTTGTGAATTTAATTCTACAAAGTTATTTTTCCTGGAAACACTGTATTGCTCACTAGAGCTTACAAAACATACTTTAGCCCAATTGTAGAATATTGTTCAACTTTGGAAATCTTACCATATATCAGATGTTAATACAATCAAGCAAGTTCAGAAGTACTTTACAAGAAAAGTTTTGCACTCTTCTGCCCATAATAGAATACCTTAATGCTACTAAGCTTGAAATTCTTGGTTTGCATAGTTTAGAATTGTGATGCTTGCAATCAGATTTAGATATTGCATACAAAATTGTACATCGTAACATCTTACCTATAAATGATTTCTTTCATTTTAATCATAATGTAATGCGTGCAAACTATCACTTTAAACATAATGTAAACCAGCTTAATCTTAATTGTAAAAAATTAGTTTTGTAACAGAGCTGTCAAAGTTTGAAATATCTTACCCTATTCTATTGTCTCAGATATTAACTTTCACACTTTTAATTCCAACTTAACTTCTGTGGAGATCATCCCATATTTAAGAGGTCCCTAAGGGGGCATGAGACATGCACTATCCTCCCTATCATATTTTAGTTCTTTCCTTTTGTTCATTCAAATTTGTAATTTTTGTTTGATGAATAAATAAAGAAATAAATAACCAACTACCAACTCACCTGTCTGTAGACATCCTCTCTATTGTCTTCATACTTTTGCTGTATGCGCTCCTCCAAGAAGTAGATGCGCAACTTAAGACTGAAGTTCTCCTTCTTCAAGTCGTTGAGGTGCTGAGACAATGTACGATATCCATTAGACATGTTTGGGAATCCATGGAGTGAAAGTCTTCTCACATCCCTTTCACGCCAATAATATTGTGAAGCAAAAAAGGCCAGGGAAATGGCTATACTTGTGTAGTGGAGGTTTATCACAAAAGTGAACTCAACCTTTCAAAATCAGCTGCACTGTGGAACTAAAAGCCCTGCTCAGTACACAAGGAGCCTAAGAATCATTTGCTTTTTTTATCTCAGGGAGGAATTTAAGAAATTCCTGGCAGAGACTCTCATGGACAAACAGACACATGTTCAAGTGGTGTAATTTGAGATAAGGATTGCTCTGTAACTCTGCTGATACTTCACATCCATCCCACAACAACTGCAGGAGATTAATACCTCTGAGAGAAATAGATAATCTTTCTTTTCAGGACTATAGGCAGATAATGACTGCAGCAGGTGTTAGGAAGGTAAGACAAAGTACAGCACTATAACAGAGGACAAGAAGAATAGGAAGAAGCCCTCAAATTTCATTTCTGTGGACTAACAAGCATTATAAAAAACAGAAAAAACTCAAGTGAAACTCCAAATAAGCCTGTGATTTGGGTTGGCAACCCTACAAGTGGTGGTCAACAAATAATAGAAGCAAAACCCAGAATATGGTAGGGCTCTGAGTCTCCATTCTCTCTTCTGAATTGTCTGCTTGGATTGCTAGGAAGGGGACAGCATTTTCTCCCAAAATTAAATTAATGGGCAATCCTATTAATTCAAAATAAAAGTAGAAAAAAAAGAACGGAGGCACTATTTTGAGGGAAATATAATTCTCATCTCAAGTGAAATTATGGTCATTGAACTGCTTTCTGGCTTTGACCTAAAGTAAAAATTCCTCCCTCATTCAACTTTTACTCTAATCTGAGTGTCATAAACATTATCAATGAGAGTGCAGTCCTTTACCAATGACCTTGCGTGTAAGGCCTGGCGTCTCCCCCTTAATCAACGAAGTAAAAACTCTTGAAACTTTGCATTTCAACAGGATGCTTTTATTGAAAAAGAAGTGATAACTGGGTGAAAGCAAAGCAGGATCAGGGGTCCTTAAGGCAATTCAATAGGAATAAAAGAAGTTAGAATCCCCTCCTAACTGTCTGATGTGGATTTGGCCAATCCGCAGGTGTGAAGATGTTTTTTGTAAGGAATACTCTGGGAAAGTGATAAAAAATACTTTCTCAGATGTGCTTCGTGAGTAATGCCATCAACGTGGCCCACCCTCCCCACCCATTTCCTAAAAGGTGAGAAAGTGCCAGTCTTCTAGGCACCAGGTTAGAAGTTATAAAGCAATTAATTACATGTTACAGGATATATAGGAAAGAAGGATAGAAAAGTGTAGAGGAAGTATAGATCCCTCCCTCTTTTCCCTTGAAGAATGTCAGATTCACGGATCTGACATATCACTCTCCTTACAAAAAAAGATAGTCCACCTGGAAAATAGAAAACACAATGAATAATTAGGAAGGTTTACATGGGTTTTTCAGGTGGAATTTCCTTAATAGTGTAGGGACCTTAACATGTCTTTTAGTCACCCATTCATTTTGGGAGGCTGGGAGATGTTTTATGCCACTAGGTACTGGGTGGGCCTGTGGTATGTGCATGAATCGAGAATTTCTTTGATTTCTTGACAAGGATACCGAGCTTTCCATCAGCCTAGGGCCCTAGGGAGGGATGGGGGGGGGTGGCGATTATGGTTAGGGAAGGTCTTGAGCCAAAGGAGACCACGATCCCTCAGATGACCGGGTGCGAGTCCCTCCTTGTGAAGTGGGGCCTAGGGAGGCAGTTGGGCGTGTTAGTTGTATACCTATGCAACAACAGCCCTGCCCGAGCTCCTAGAGGTGATAGCCGAGGCGGTTGAGACCCCCAGACTTTTAGTCATGGGGGACTTTAACCTGCCGTCGGCAGGCGAAACCTCTGGTGGAGCTCGGGAGTTCATGGCTTCCATGACAGCCATGGACCTGACCCAGGTAGTTGTAGGCCCTACCCACGAGGGCGGACACACCCTGGATCTAATCTTCATCTCAGGACAGTGGAGTAGTGATCTGGGAATAGGGGATTTAGTCATCACACCCCTGTCATGGACAGATCACGCTCTCCTTCGGCTCGACTTTCTGATCGCTGCACCTCACTGCGGGGAGGCGGAACCGGACATTCCTATATGGTTCCGCCCCAAGCTCCTGATGGACCCGATAAGGTTCCAAAGGGAGCTTGGGCCAATTCCTGTGGACTTGCCCCGCGACTCGACTGAGGACCTAGTGGCCGCATGGCTAACGGGGGCCTTGGACCGAGTCGCGCCCTTACGGCCTCTCTTGCGGCGACGAACCACCTGGGCTCCTTGGTTTACCAAGGGGCTCAGGGAGATGAAGTGCCACAAGAGACGCCTAGAGAGCAGATGGAGATCATCTCACTCCGAAGCCGACCGAACACTAGTGAGAGACCATATTAGGACTTACTTAGTGGCGATAAGAGTGGCCAAACGTGAGTATTGTGCCACTCTTATTGCATCCGCAGATAACCGCCCTGCCACCCTGTTTGGGGTGACCCGCTCCCTCCTCCAACAGAGGCTGCGGGAAGCCCCTTTACAGGGTCGAGCAGAGGAATTTGGGATTTATCTGCAGGAGAAAATCACTCGGATTCGGAGCGAGTTACCCTCCATCGACAGTGGCCCAGTCGAGTGTGCCGAGGCTGTTCTTGTGACACCATCATGGGAGGAGTTTGATTTTGTTACTACCGAGGATATGGACAAGTTGTCAAAGAGATTTAGGGCCACCACATGTTTATTCGACCCGTGTCCCTCCTGACTTGTACTGGCATCCTGGGAGACGACACGAGGCTGGCTCCAGGGCATTGTCAACGCATCTCTGAGTGAGGGGTCCTTGCTCGCCATCTTGAAAGAGGCGGTAGTAAGCCCCCCCCTCAAGAAGCCGTCCCTGGATCCAGCATTATTAGAGAACTATCGTCCCGTCCCCAACCTTCACTTTTTAGTGAAGGTTGTTGAGAGTGTGGTGGCTCAAAAGTTTCCGCGACACTTGGAGGAAGTTGATTATCTAGACCCGCGCCAGTCCGGCTTCTGACCCGGGCACAGCACCGAGACGGCATTGGTCGCGTTGGTTGATGATCTCTGGAGGGCGCGGGATAGAGGATTTTCCTCTATCCTAGTCCTATTAGACCTCTCAGCGGCTTTTGATACCATCGACCATGGTATCCTATTGCGCCGACTGGGGGGGTTGGGGCTGGGAGGCACCGTTTTACGGTGGTTTTCGTCCTACCTCTCTGGTCGGTCGCAATGTGTGTTGGCAGGGGGGCAGAGGTCGGCCTCGAGGCCCCTCATATGTGGGGTACCTCAGGGGTCGGTGCTCTCGCCCCTACTGTTCAACACATATATGAAGCCGCTGGGTGAGATCATCCGTGGTTTTGGGGTGGGATATCATCTGTACGCTGATGATACTCAGTTGTACATATCCACCGCAGACCACCCCAATGATGCCGTCGAGGTTATGTCCCGGTGTTTGGAGGCCGTATGGATCTGGATGGGTAGCAACAAACTCAAGCTCAACCCGTCCAAGACTGAGTGGCTGTGGCTTCTGGCGCCCCGATTCAGCCAGATTATTCCAACTCTGGCCATTGTGGGCGAAACACTGGCCCCCGTGGAGAGGGCGCGCAATTTGGGTGTCCTCCTGGACTCCCGGCTGTCTATGGACGACCATGTGGCAGCCGTGGCCAGGGGGGCGTTTCATCAGGTACGCCTGATGCGCCAATTCCGCCCCTTACTGGACCGGGGTGCCTTACGCACAGTCACTCAAGCACTCGTCATGTCTCGACTCGACTACTGTAATGCTCTCTACATGGGGCTTCCCTTGAGGTGCACCCGAAAGCTACAGCTAGTCCAGAACGCAGCCGTGAGGGTGATTACGGGAGCGCCTAGACACTCCCATATAACACCAATCCTGCGCGAGCTGCACTGGCTTCCTATGGTCTTTCGGGTGCGCTTCAAGGTTCTAACGACCATCTTTAAAGCGCTCCATGGCTCGGGGCCTAGTTATATGCGAGATCGCCTCCTGCCCCATACATCCCTCAGACCGATACGCTCCCACAGAGAGGGCCTTCTCAGGGTGCCGTCGGCCGGACAATGCCGACTGGTGACACCCAGGGGGAGAACCTTCTCTGTGGCGGGACCAGCCCTTTGGAACGACTTACTCCCTGAACTCCGTACCATCTCTGACCTCCGCCTCTTCTGCAAGTGTCTGAAGACACACCTATTCCAACTAGCCGGCCTAGCGTAGCCTCCAATTCTGACTCATAGATAGTTTTAAAATGGGGATTTTAATTCGGTTTTAGCACAGGTTTTTTAGTCGAATAAATTTTTTTTAAAAAAGTTTTATATGTTTGTATGTTTTTTAATATTCCTGTGCGCCGCCCTGGGTCCGTTTGGAGAAGGGCGGGGTATAAATTCAATAAAATAAAAAAAATAAAAAATTTCAAAGTGTTGTTCACCTTCTATCATAATGGGTGTGGGTGCCGGTGGTCTGAGGGTGAAGGTCACCTCCAGTTTCAATAGGCTACAATGAAAAAACAGGGTGAACCTGCCTAAGTGTTTTGGGTAGAAGTAGTTCCATGGTGAGTGGATTTATAATCCTTGTGATGGGGAAAGGGCCTATGAACTTTGGTCCCAGTTTCTTTGAGGGTTGAAACAACTGTAAAAATTTGGTGGAGATGTAGACTTTGTCTCCCACATTGAATGGTTTTGGTTCAACCCTCTTTTTGTCAGCTTAGGCTTTGAAAGCTGCTCTAGCCTCTTGTAGGGCCAATCTGACAACTGGCCATGTATCTTGTGGATTGTTGATCCACTCCTTAAAGGGAGAGGACTTTGGGGTCCTTTGAGGGTAATTCAGGCATGGGGTTGAATTGCTGGCCTAAGGCCACTTGAAAAGGGGTAAACCCTGATCATGCAAAGGGCTGAGGAAAGGAGTCCCTGTGTCTAAATCGTGATTTTCCCACATTGGGGCTTGGTTTGGGCACCATGGGTCCTGGAGAGACTGGTGGATTTGAGAGGGTACTCTGAAGACACTGGGGAGGTAAAGCAACCCACCACCCCCAGCAGATAGGAGAAACCTCTTAAAACCGACAGTGACTAATCTGCTGTTAGGCATGTCTGGAGAGATAGCAATGACATAAGAGGGAAGCGAAGATTTGAGAAGGCAGAGAAGATTGGTGAAAACCACTATAGATGAATATCCCCAGGAAAGATGAGGGAAGATCAGTAAACTGGTGAAGTGGAAGGAGGGAGTCTCCTGTGAGAAGACTTCTTGCAGTCTAAAACTGGCGGTGATGATAATAGAGAGAGTGGAAGCGAATGGAGGAGAGTGACAGCACATGAGGGTATAAAAGAAAGTGAAATGTGGAGGAGATGCCTGAAAGAAGATCGAGGAGAAAGTGGAGAAGCTGGAAGTTTGTGATGTATAGATGGCTAATACCAGAAGGCATACTCATAACACGGCAAGAAAAGAAATACAAAATAGACACTGTAGAAAAAGCTCACAAATTTTTTGAACAATACTTTGTGACGGAAGAAGAACAAGAAAGCAAGGAAGAAGCAGAAAGCAGAAGTCAAAAAAAAGAGACAATAGAAAAAAGAGAGAAAACCAGAGAAGAGAAAAGAAAACAAGAAAGAGAAGAAGCGGAATGGGAAGGTGCAAGAGGAAAAGTCCAAATACAAACTAGAAGCACTAGGAAACAACACATCTAAAAATGGAACAGGAAATGGCAATTATTTCAATAAATATAAATTGACTGAACGCACCAAGAAAAAGAATGCAAACCTTTGCAAAACTCTGGAAATTGGATACAGATGTAATATGCCTACAGGAAGTGCATATTAAGAAGGATCACAGCAATCTACTCAAAAATCCAAAATTGGGAAAACTATATACATCCTTAGCAAGTAAAAAAAGAGGAATCACAACATACATTAAAGAAAGAATAAGATCTAAACAAATCTTTGCTGATGAGGATGGTAGAATTTTAATGATTGACTTAGAAATAGCACAAAAAACAGCCCTTCTGATAGTAATATATGCTCCAAACCATAACCAATATGCATTCTACAAAAAATATAAAATAAAATAACAGAAATAGACTATGAAAACATCTGTATAATTGCGATTATAATGCAATTGTGGACAATAAGAGAGATTATAAAAGCAATAAAAAGAACAAAACTAAGAAAAATATCTAACCCAAATACTTTTTTGAAATGAAGGCAGAGCTTAAATTATACGATATATGGAGAGACACATGGGACATGCAGTCAATACATATATTATTTGAATCCTCATCAATCTTAGTCAAATATTTACATGGCATGGGCAATATTTGGGCTACAAAATGAATTAGATGAAGTAGAAATAGTGACTAATGACTGGGTGGATCATAATCCAATTAAGTTAAGGTGGAAAGTCAGAAAAAGAAAAAAAGATGATGAACAAAATTTGGTAAAAGAGAAAGAATATGTACCAATGTTAGATAAAGAATTGAAACTATTCTTTATGATAAACAAAAAGAAGATAGATCATTACAAAATCTTTGGGACACCACAAAAGCATGTATTAGGGGGTTAATGATTGCCCATATAGCAAGGAAAAATAAGAAACAAAGGGCACAGCAAGAAATGCTGCAGAAGGAGCTTAATAATAATAATAATAATAATAATAATAATAATAATAATAATAATAATAATAATAATAATAATAATAATAATAATAATCTTTATTGTCATTGTAAAAATTACAATGAAATTGGTTTTAACTTCACTGGTGCAAAATTATATCAGAAACAAAAAAGAGAGAAAAGAAAAAAGAAAAAACTAGCATGTGCACGGAGTGATTGCGGTTGAATTTAAAAGTCTCACAGCGGAATTGCAGAAAGACCCACAAAATAGGTCTAAAAAAGAAAAAAAGGGAAATAATAAAACACAAGCACAATTTAATAGCCCAGAAAGAATTAGCCCAGAAAATCAGATTGGCTGAACAAAGCTGTTTTGAACATGCTAACAAACCAGGACATTGGTTAGCATACAAATTGAAATAGGAAAAAGAAAAGTGACAATATATCAGTTACAGGATGAAGACGGGGTCATGCAACATAGACCAGAAGAGAAAAGGAAAATAATACAAGGATATTTTACAAAACTTTATTGACATGATAATATCCCAGAAGATAAAAATCAAATAATAACTGAACTCAGAAACCATGAACCCAATTTCAGATGAACAGAGAGAAATGATAAATAGACCAATTACAATATCAAAATTAGGAATGGTTTTGAAGAAACAGAAAAACAACAAAATCCCAGGCCCAAACAGAATCCCAGTGGAATTATATAAAAGTACCCAAGAAACACTGGAAGAACTGATCTTAGAAGTTTTTAAGGAAGCGCTAAAAGAAACCAAAATACTGGCCTCTTTGACAGAAGCAATAATATCTTTTATCCCAAAAGATGAATCCAAAAAATCCAAAATTACAGACCCATTTTGTTATTGAATTCAGAATATAAAATATTCACCTCAATTATGTCAGAAAAGGATTAAACAGATACTAATTGAACAAATTCACTCAGACCAAAACGGTTTCCTTCCACACAGACAAATTGAAAATAATATGAGTTATATTGGACATTTTACAATACTATGAAACACACCCGGAGAAACAGTCTGCACTGGTTTTCCTTGATGCCCAGAAAGCTTTTGACAATGTAAATTGGAAATTTATAATACTACAATTAGAAAATATGACATTTGGAGACAAATTTGTAAAAATGATAAGGGAAGTATATAACAGTCAAACAGCCAAAGTTCTCTTGAATGAGGATCTAACAGGAAAAATTGAGATAATGAAACGAGTAAGACAAGGATGGCCTTTTTCTCCATTCCTGTTCATACTAACATTAAAAACACTCCTAAATAAAGTCAAAAAGGATCAGGAGATACCAGGACTAAAATTTAAAAAGGAAAAACGCAAAAAATCAAGCCTTTGCCAATAACGTAGTATTCATTTGGAAGACTCTCTGGAATCTGGCCCTAAATTAATTAAAAAGTTAGAGGAATTTGGAGAGGTGGCAGGTTTAAAAATCAACAAAAACAAAACAAAAAATAATAAAAAACCTGATGAACAAACAAGAGAGTGCAACTAAAATGCAAATAACTAAGAAAGTTAAATATTTGGGGACCTGGGTATTGGCAATGTGCTCTTTAATTAAAAAGGACAATTATAATAAATTAATAATACAAATGAAAAAGCATTTAGAGAGCTGGAAAAACATACAATTGTCGCTTATTTATTTATTTATTTATTTATTTATTTATTTTATTGGATTTCTAGACCGCCCCCTCTCCCCATGTGCTTATGGGGCACATTGCTATGATAAAAATGAATATACTCCCAATAATTTTATTTTTATTCCAAGTAGCACCAATAAATCCAGGCAAATTATTCTTTCAAGAATTAAATAAATTAACATCCAAATTTATATGGCAAAGAAAAAAGCCAAGGATTAAAGTAAAACCATTGCAGGATAGTAAGGAAAGGGAAGGCCTAGCACTCCCAAATTGGGAATTATATTTCCAGGCAGCATCACTAACATGGTTGAGGGAGTGGATTGAATTGAAAAACAAGAGAATTCTGGTGTTAGAAGGTTATGCAGGTTATGATCTGCAAGCAGGATGGCATGCATTCTTATGGGATGGGAAAACTAAAACCCACAAATATTTTCAAAGACACTTAATTAGAAATGTGCTGCTACAAAATTGGCAATAAATTTTAAAAGCCCACTATATTAAAATCCCAAATTGGTTATCTCTGATAGAAGCAATAAAGCACCCAAACTTTACTGACATAGATAAATTAATAAGATATAAAGACCTATTAAGTGAACAGGGGAATTTGAAAACAATACAAGAATTGACAGATCAAGGTATAAAGGTAGACTGGCTTACATACATGCAAATCAAATCCAGATACAATAGTGATATTAAAATATACAAACTACAACTGGAACAACAGGGACTAGATAAGATAATTCAAAATATGGAGAAGAAAGTGATTGAGAGAGTATACAAATTTCTGCGGAAATACAAAATGGAGGAGGAGGTTGTCAAGGAAACCATGATAAGATTGGCACAAAATTTCAGCTATAACATTGAATTAGAAAGATGGGGAAAATTCTGGGGAATAAATTTGAAATTGACCATGCCTGTGGCATACAAGCAGTGGTGGGGTTCTAATTTTTTTAGAACCTATTCTGTAGGTGTGGCCTGTTTTGTGGGAGTGGCTCGGCGGTCATGTGACTGGAGTGGGAGTGTCTTGGCAGTCATGTGATCAGGTGGGTGTGGCCAACTTGATGTCACTCACCAGGAGATGTCATGGATTGGGCAAAATGTGGTGCAGCTCACTTAACAACGCTCTTGTTAGTAAAATTTTGAACTCAATTGTAGTCATAAGTCTAGAACTATCTTTGATCACATGCCTAAAATAGAGCCTATCTTTGTAGGGAGGGAAACTGAGGAACTAACCCAGATAGAAATAACCAGGGAGGAGGTCCTTGCATGTCTTGTTAAACTAAACACTAACAAATCACCAGGACCAGATGGCATTCATCCATGAGTTCTCAAGGAACTTAAAGATGAAATTGCTGATGTCCTTGCCAAAATATATAATCTTTCCCTCAAATCAGGCCTTGTGCCGGATGACTGGAAGGTAGCGAATATAACACCTATCTTCAAAAAAGGATCCAGAGGTGATCCAGGAAATTACCGACCGGTCAGCTTGACAAGTGTCCCAGGTAAAGTGATGGAAACCATCTTAAAAGATAAAATTAATAGGCAAGTAGAAGAGAAGGTGCTGCTGAAGGAGAGCCAACATGGCTTTTGCAAGGGCAAATCATGCCTCACTAATCTGCTGGAATTTTTTGAGAGTGTCAACAAGCACGTGGACAAGGGAGATCCAGTTGACATTGTTTATCTGGACTTTCAGAAGGCCTTTGACAAGGTCCCGCACCAAAGGCTCTTAAATAAACTTGCCAGTCATGGAATAAAGGGACAGGCTTTGTCCTGGATTAGCAACTGGCTAAGGGACAGGAAACAGAGAGTAGCATTAAATGGACACTTCTCCAGGTGGAGGGAGGTAAAGTGGGGTCCCCCAAGGTTCAGTACTGGGACCCCTGCGCTTCAACCTTTTCATAAATGATCTAGGAGTAAACAGCAATGTAGCCAAATTTGCCGACGACACTAAATTATACAGGGTGGTAAAAACTGAGAGAGAGTGTGAGGAGCTCCAGAGGGATCTCTTGACACTGGGGGAGTGGGCAAACCAGTGGCAAATGAGCTTCAACATTAGTAAGTGCAGAGTGTTGCACGTTGGGGCACAAAACCCCAACTATATCTATAAACTGATGGGGTCTGAACTCCTTGCAACTAACCAGGAAAGGGACCTTGGTGTCCTGGTGGACAGCTCAATGAAGGTGTCAACCCAGTGTGCTGCAGCAGTGAAAAAAGCAAACTCATTGCTAGGGATCATTAGGAAGGGTATAGAAAATAAGTCAGCAAGTGTCATTTTGCCTCTTTATAAATCTATGGTGAGGCCCCATCTGGAGTATTGTGTACAGTTCTGGTCACCATACCTTCAGAAGGATATTATGGAAATGGAAAAGGTGCAGGGGAGGGCAACCAGAATGATTAGGGGGCTGGAACACCTTCCTTACCATCTGAGGCTGCAACGGCTGGGCCTCTTCACTCTAGAACAATGGTGCCTGAGAGGTGACCTGATTGAAGTCTATAAAATCATGCACGGTGTGGACAAAGTAGAAAAGGAAAAACTGTTTTCCCTATCGCACAACACTAGAACTAGGGGGCACTCCATGAAACTTTTGAATTGAATTTATTGGACTTCTAGACCGCCCCCTCTCCCCGGAAGCTAGACCTCAAACAAATAAGAGGAAGTACTTTTTCACCCAAAGGATCACTGGTCTATGGAACTCCCTGCCAGAAGAAGTGGTGACAGCTGTCAGCCTTGACACCTTTAAGAAAGGATTAGACGAGTTCATGGAGAACAAGGGTATCCATGGCTATCATTGTGGATGCCTAAGGACACCCTCCGGGTTGGAGAGATAGGCAGGATATTTCTCAATGCTATTTGCAGGGAATCATAAGCAGGTGAGACATCTGCTTGGGAATACCCTTAAGCAAATGGTGAGCCACTGTGTGAGACAGAATGCTGGACTGGATGGGCTGTGGCCTGTTCCAGCAAGGCTATTCTTATGTTCTTATGATCTTCCAGGGACAGCTGTGCATCCAGGAGGACACCCAAGTTGCGAACCCTTCCTGTGGGGGCCAAGGTCTCATCCCCCATAGCCAGTGATGGAACCAGCTGACTGTAATGCGACGCCGGGAACCACAGCCATTCAGTCTTGGGGGGCTTGAGCCTGAGCCTGTTCTTCCCCATCCAGATCCGCACGGCCTACAGGCACTGGGACATCACGTCAAGGGCAACATTGGGGTGGTCTGGGGATGAAACATACAGCTGCATATCATCAGCATACTGATGGAACTTTACCCCCAAACCCCAGATGATCTCGCCCAGTGGCTTCACATAAATGTTGAACAGAAGGGGCAAGAGGACCGACCCCTGGGGTACTCCACAAGTGAGGCACCTTGAGGAGAACCTATGCCCCCCTGCCAACACAAACTGCAAACGGTCAGAGAGGAAGAAGAACCACCGAAGTACAGTGCCCCTCACGCCTAACCCCTCCAACTGCTGCAACATGATACCATGGTCGATGGTATCAAAAGCCGCTAAGAGGTCTAATAGGACCAGAACAGAGGAACAACCCCTCTCCAGAGATCATCAACCAATGCGACCAATGCCGTTTCTGTGCTGTACCAAGGCCTGAAACCTGTTTGGTACAGATCAAGATAGACAGCTTCATCCAGGTACTTGGGAAGCTGCTGTGCCACCACACTCTCAACAACTTTTACCACGAAGGTTGGAGACTGGATTATAGTTTGCCAAAAGCACCGGGTCCAGGGAAGGCTTCTTGAGCAGGGGCCTCACCATCGCCTCTTTCAAAGTGGTGGGGAAGAAACCCTCTCTCAAAGAAGCATTAATAATACCCTGGAGCCAGCCTCGTGTAACCTCCTGGGTGGCCAGCACCAACCAGGAGGGACACGGGTCCAATAAACATGTGGCAGCGCTAAGCCTAGCCAAAATCCTGTCTACGTCCTCGGGAGTCACAGGGTCAAACTCCTACCAGATAACATTCTCAAGACCTGCCTCCATCACCCCATCTAGCCCCACCCAGTCAGAGTCCAGCCCTTCCCGAATCTGGGCGATTTTGTCTTGCAGGTATTGTACAAAATCCTCAGCTTTACCCTACAAGGGGTCCACCCGTGCTTCCATATGTAAGAGGGAGCAGGTCACCCTAAACAGGGTGGTTGGGTGATTATCTGCAGATGCAATAAGAGCAGAAAAATAATTTGACTTTGCCACTTTTATCGCCACTAGGTAGGTCTTGATATAAGACCTCACCAGTGTCCGGTCCGATTCAGAATGGCTGGCCCTCCAACCACTCTCTAGGTGTCTTTTCTGGTGCTTCAGCTCCTTCAGCTCCTCAGAGAACCAAGGAGCCAACCAGGTTTGGCACCGGATGAGAGGCCACAAAAGCACGATGCGGTCCAAAGCCCCAGCGTCCACCCTGTCCCATGTGGCCACCAATTCTCCAGCCAAGTCATGAGCCAGAGCCTCAAGGGATGGCCCAAGCTCCATCAGTAACCTATCAGGGTCCATCAGGCTCCTGGGGCAGAACCATCTAGTTGGTTCCACCTCCCTGTGGGGGGGGGGGGTAGCAGATTGGAATCCATCTGAAGGAGCGAGTGATCTGACCATGACAAGGGTTCAATAGCTATATCCCTTTTTCCCAGATCCTTCAGCCACTGACCAGAGACAAAAATCAAGTCCAGAGTGTGTCCCCCGATGTGCATAGGGCCTTGAACTAATTGGGTCAGGTCCATGGCTGTCATGGAGGCCATGAACTCCTGAGCCGTTTCCGACGCTTCGCCGACAGATGGCAGGTTGAAATCCCCCATGACTATAAGCCTGGGGGTACTAACCACCACCCTGGCAATCACGTCAAGCAGCTCGGGCAGGGCGGCTGCCATGCAGCCGGGATCCAAGTACGTGGTCAGCAAGCCCATCTGTACCCTATGACCCCATTTCACAAGGAGGGACTCACATCCTACTCTGAGGTACAGTGGCCTCCCTCAGGCACAGACCCTCCTTTATAACAACCGCCACCCCTCCACCCCTACCCTGAGCCCTAGGCTGATGAAACGCGCGGAAGCCTGGTTGGCACAATAAGTGGTTAGATGATAGAAATAGGAAATAAGAACTTGGAAAATGTAGTTTGTATTATAGAAGAAGTAGGAATTAGGGATAAGAAAGTAGGAAAAGTAGGATTTATAGTAGGAAAAGGTATATATTAGTAGAAGAAGAACAAAGACTGTCTGATACAAATAACCATACACTGATAAGCAAAAGAGTAAGAAATAATAGGATTATTATTAAGTGTAAAATTACTTAGAGATGTATTGAGAGGGAAATAGTGTTTGTAAAGATGTACCGATAGATATATGCTGGTGTGTATTGAGTTGTTGTATGCTACTTCAGTGAATGGTAGGTCTATCCAGTTGTCCTGTTGATAATTAATAAAACATCTTAAATTTTGTTCCAATACGGAGTTAACTTTCTCTGAGGTGGGTGTGCACAGCCAGCTGGAGGGCATGGGCTGACACCAATAAAGCGTGCTGGGAGATGGATGCTCCCAGCACTGACTTTACACCAATCCTGGACTCGTGTACCAAGGCTCTGGCCTGAGTAAATTAATTGCTGGGATGATGGTTCCTGAGCATGCTTGCTTAGTTTTGCTTGGTTTGGCCCAGATCCAGCCTCAGACCTATGAGAAAAACTTTGTGGCAAAGAAATCACCTTGCTTAAAACCTCCCATACAGTAGACTTGTAAATGCTCTTCATGCCGAGATTGAAACAGTACAAAAGGCATTTTCAAGTTGATGAGAGGCTTCAAGCAAGGCTATTTTACCACCCCAAAATCTCATCCTCTTGCAAATGCTCTTTTGATAGATCTGGTACAAGCCTCAGTTTGCAGAGAACAGAGGCCTAAACTACTGTAGTGTGAGATCAGTAGCGCAAGATGTCGCTCTACTGATCTCCTGTGATCTTGCACTGCAGAACATCAGTGCTTGTGCGCAGCTGAGGAGGGTGCCTGGGGCTTAAACAAAGCACTGACTGGGGTGAAAATGGGAGCCACCATGGGTTAAGGCAGGCAGCAGTGGCAGGGGCTTTCCATTTTCACCTTTCCCTACTGCTCTTGCCCCTACACCTGGACTCCAGCCTAAAACTGAATGGGCAGTTTAGCTGCCCCCATGTACCAGCACCATTTGACCCCCCCACTAGGCACACTCCCCAGCTGTGCTCAAGCTCCCCTGCCCCATGTTTTGGCACTGGACCATCCCTCCCAGCCTTGTCTGGCCCATCACAGGTGCCCTCAACATGAGCAACATTGAGGCCAAGTCAAGTTGGCCATGTCACAACTCCAACTCCAGCCATACCTGCCTGACCCTTTGAGGATGACCATAATGCTGATCCTGCCCTCAGTGAAATTGAATTTGACACTCCTGCCCTACTAAGTGGAAGTAGCCAAACAAGCATTTCACATAGCTGGATTCTACATGAACACTTCCCGTTAAACCCACAACTTCACTGGATAATCTGTTTCCCTATTAAATTATTATTACTGACTTAGAATACTTAGTTGGAATCTGCCTTCTTATCCATAAAATTTATTCAATTTTATTCAAGGACCATATACTTCTCCTTAAGTGTCTGACAAATGTAATCATAACTTCACTCATTCATCTTTTCTCAATGTTAAACATTCATTCAATTTATTTTATCTGTCTAATCTCCTGGACATCACTGTAGCCTTCTACTGAACCAACTTTACATTATTTGGAATCCTTCTGACTGTGATGTCCAGAACTGGATCTAGTAAATCAAAGCAAAACAAAATGACATTTCTGAGATTTGGAAATAATATTTTGTTGATGTAAATTTGCATTTGCTTTTTTTAACGCAGTCACATTTTACTGCTGGAACATATCCATCTTCCATCCAACTATTATTTCAAGATATTTTTTACAAAATCATTATCAATCCAGCTAACTTATATCCTATAGCTATGCATTTACTTTCACTAAAATGTATATTTGCATTGTTTATTTTTTTGTTTTCAATCCATTTCTCTAACCTATCAATACAGGTAATCTCCAAGTTACAACAGTTCACTTAGTGACTGTTCAAAGTTATGACCTAGCCTCCCCCAAGTACTTATGACCCAGTCCCAAAGATATGAATGTTGCAGCAGCATGGCTGTCAATTCACACTTGCAAACAATGGAAGGGGTGCTGCAACATTCGTCTGCCTATCTCCCCCCCCCCCCCCCAGTCTACAGTTATTTGGCTTGTGGAGACTCACTTACCTTGCAACAATCTAATGAGGCGTCAGTTCCTTTGCCTGCTTTGGTGCGTTTGCAGAAAACACAGGCCTAAACTAGTTAGAGATCACATGAATGAGATCACTAGCACAAGATCTGACACTACTGATTTAGTGTGATCTTATACTACAGTACTTTAGGCATGTGTTTTCTGCAAACCGAGACCTGCATGAGATCTGAGGAAAAAGACTTTACAAACAGAAGTGTTAAGTTCTGTCGCAGTAAGGGAGTCCAGATGCAGGCTAGTCAAAACTCAAGCCGTTTATTGGCAACACAGAAAATAGCAGAAGATATTTACAGGCGAACAAAATGCGGTAGACAGGGGCTTCCCCATTTGACAGCTATTTATATGCGAGCTGTCAAACGGGGAACCAATCAGCCGCGTCTGAGCCAATCAGGCGCGGCTGGCAGTTAGAGGTTAGTTACTTGCTGTTACCATGGCCCTAGGGGGAAGAGTGGAAGACTTGCGGCCGGTCATAAGTCAAGGACTGGTCACAAGTCGAGGACTCAACACCCCTTTCCCCCCTCATAAAGCGCATGCGCAGTGGCGCATGCGTAGTCCGTTAGGTAGGCGGGGCGGTGCCAGATCCGCCCAGAACGCCTCATTTCCAGCGGAGAGCTCGTCTGGGTAAGTTGGTCCTGTGGAAGCTCCTCCCTTCGGGGAGTGTAGCTCCAGGCTGCATCATCGAGGCCTTCCAGACGAGGCGGAGTCAGCGGAGCGGGTAAGTCCGGGCGAGGGGGCGTGGCAGCCGGGATGGAGGAATGTTGTGGCTGCCGGTAGGCGGTGGCTTGGTAGGGTGGGCCTTCTGGTGGAAGGGCCCGCAAGTCCGTGTCGGTTTGAGCTAGGTCCTTAAGAGTTTGCCGGAAGGCGGCGTTAATGTCAGGGAGGCCTGGATAAGAGAAGGCCTCTTGAAAGGTGGTTGACAACCCGGTTTGAGGTGGCATATACAGCCCAACGGGGGCCAATGGGTAGGCTGGTCCTGGTGCAGGGGAGGCCGGCGGTGGTAGGCGGCACCTCAATTGATCCAGGTGGTGCCGCCATTCGGATCCATCTGGGAGGCTGACCCTGTAAGAGCAGGGGCCGGTTAAGTCACATATTGTGGCCGGGACCCACCTGGGCTCCCCTGAAAAATTGCCCGCATACACCAGGTCCCCTGTTTGGAATAGCCAGGGGGGATGTGCCCCCAGGTTGCAAGGCTGCACCTCATTGTAGAGGGGGTGCAGCCTGTCCAAGGTTGTCCACGGCGGCCCATCAAGAGCTTGGCGGGGCTCTTCCCGGTGGCCGGGCAAGGAATGGAATGCTGACCCATGAGGTAAGCAGCCACCCTTGTGGGCCAGTCCCCCTTATTCATCCGACCCAAGGCCTCCTTGGCTGAGCGGACAGCCCGTTCTGCCCGGCCGTTGGAGGACGGATGATAAGGGGCCACTGGTGCATGGCGGATCCCTTGTGAGGTCAGGTATTCCTGGAAGGTGGTGGAGTGGAACTGGGGCCGGTTGTCGGACACCAAGGTGTCCGGCAAACCGTGTGTCACGAAAAGGCGATGCAAGGCCCTGACCGTGCTCTCCGCCATGGTGGAGGCCATGAGGATGACCTCCACCCAGCGGGAGTAGGCGTCCACCACCACCAGGAAGGACTGCCCATGGAAGGGACCCGCGAAGTCGATGTGAATCTGGGACCACGGACTCCTAGGCATGTCCCACTCCCTCGGGGGGGCAATCGGTGGGGCGGGGCAGGAAGACTGGCAAGTGTCACAACCCGCGATCCAGGCTGCCACCTCCGCGTCCATGCACGGCCACCACACATAGCTCCGGGCAAGTGCCTTCATGCCTGGGTGGTTGGCATGGAGCGACTGTAGCACCTGGCATCGCAGGGGGGGGGATTATGACCCGGTCCCCCTAGCACAAGCACCCGCAATGGAGCGAGAGCTCCAATTGGTGGGTCTTGTAAGGCCGAAACTCTTCAGCCACGCTGCCCCCGGGCCACGCTCACAGCACCCAGGTGGAGACCTGGGACAGGACAGGGTCGGCCTTGGACAAGGCAGTGACGTCAGAAGACGTCAAGGGCAGATCAGAGTCTGCCACGGACAAGACGGACTGGGCCGGCACCGGCTCCGGCTCCGACTTGGGGAGGGGGCATTGGCTTAGGGCATCGGCATGCCCCAGCTGTTTGCCCGGACGGTAGAACAGCATATAGTCATACGCTGCCAGGAACTCTGTCCACCGGGTCATCCTGGGAGACAGGATGGGGGGGGGGGTCGGACGGTCACCGGCCAGTAGCCCAAGGAGTGGCTTATGGTCTGTGACAACCGAAAATGTCCGACCATACAGATAGTGGTGGAACTTTTTAATCCCAGACACTATAGCCAGAGCCTCCTTGTCTATCTGGCTATAGTTGCGCTCCGTGGGAGACATTGTCCGAGAGTAAAAAGCTATGGGGGCTTCTGAGCCATTGGGGAGAATAGGCCGAAAGGGGAGGCATCGCATTCTAACGTCAGAGGCAGCCTGTCATCATACTGTACTAGGACATCCTCTGACGTCAGCATGGCTTTGACAGCCATGAACGCATGCGCTTTGCAGTTGCCCCAGCGCCAGGCTGCGGATCGATCGAGCAACCAATGTAGCAGCTCAGCTAGCGATGCCTTATGCAGAATGAATGGCACGTAGAAGTTTAGAAGGCTGAGGAACGCCTGCAACTCTGCCTTAGAGGCAGGCGTGGGGGTGTTCCTAATGGCCTCGACCTTTGAAGGGGTCGGGTGAATACCCTGGGCATCAATTGTGAAGCCCAGGAATTCGACCCTCGGCGCTGCAAAAACGCATTTGCTGTGCTTTAGTTTTAAACCCGTGCCCCTGAAAATACTGAGGACCTTCCGGAGGACTTTGGCGAGGTCTGAGATGCTGGATGCAGCTATCAGGACGTCGTCAAAGTACGGAACCATGCCTGGGAGCCCATGGAGCAGCCGCTCCATGAGGCTCTGGAAGATCCCTGGGGCGATGGACACGCCGAATTGCAAGCGGCGACAGCGAAAAGCCCCTCAGTGGGTGACGATGGTCTGCGCCTCCGCAGCAGCGTCATCCACCGGGAGCTGTTGATAGGCCTGTGCCATATCCAGCTTTGCAAAAATGCAACCCTGCCCCAGGGAATGGAGCAGGTCTTGCACCACAGGGACTGGATATGGGTTCGCCTGGAGCCCCCGGACTTATAGTCAGCGCATATGCGGACGGACCCGTCGGGCTTGATGGGGACCACTATAGGGGTCTCCCATCTGGCCTGATCAACGGGTTTGAGCACGCCTTGCGCTACCAAGCGGTCAAGTTCCGCCTCAACCTTGGGCTTCAGGGCGAATGGCAGCCTGTGGGCCTTGAGGTGGATGGGAGCAACCTGGGGGTCTAAGTTTAACGACACGGGGGTGCCCTTGTAAGTGCCGAGCTGGCCGTCAAAGACGTCAGCGAATTCTGTTAGCACACTGCTGACAGGCGAGCTGGCCAGTACCGCGTGCACCCCGTGCATGGAAAGCCCCAGGGCAGGGAACCAGTCCAGGCCTATGATGGCCAAGAGTGGGCTGGTTACCACCAGAATTGGCAGGTGCCCGTGGAATGGGCCATAGTCCACCCGCACTGACGTCTGGCCCAGGGTGGGGATGGGGGACCCCTGGTAGTCCTTAAGGACTGTAATTGCAGGGGAGAGGCTGCTGGCCGCTAGGCCTAGGCGCAGCTTGGATAGTTGGGCCCATGAAACTATGGACCTGGACGAGCCCGAGTCCACTTCCATTACTACCCCCACCCCCTCCAGTTTGACAGTTGTCCTTAAGCGCATACGCTCAGAGAATTCGTCGTTGACTGGCGCGGGCATGTCTGTGAGGGCGAAGCAGCCGGCCGGCTGTTGCTGTTGATGGCGGCCGGGGCGCCTCTGGTTCAGAGGCCGGGGCTGTGCTGGTCGAGCGGCCTGGGGCTGTTGTGGGGCCGCCGTGGTGGACGAGGCAGGCAGAGGCAGCGTCGTGCGGCAGACGGCCACCAGATGGCCTTTCCGGCCGCAGCGGCGGCACACGGTGGCCCGGAATGGGCAGTCAGGCCGGGGATGGCTTCTCCCGCAGCCGAGGCATGGCTTTCGCCCCGGGACTCCTGGTGGTGGGTAGGCATCCCTGCGGCCGGACGCCCACACATTGGCGACCTGATCTTCCAGGTCCAGGTCTTCCAACGGAGCCCACTCCTCTACCAGGCAGGCTCGGGGGGAGTTGAGGAACCCCTGATGGTTTCGAGCCAGCTCCATGGTCGAGAGCTCTGAGAGCTCGGACGCCCGGGCCTCCTCCACAGCCTGCTCGAGAGTCAGTTCGGTCTTGGCCAGGAGGCGCCGTTTCAGGCGGATGTCTCGGACGCCAAAGACAAATTGCTCTAAGAGGGATTCACTGAGGAAGGCCGCAGGGAAGTCACAGGGAATGGCGGTTGCCCTCAGGGATTGTAGAAAGTCCGTAACCATTTGCGCAGGCTGCTGCATGCACTGGCGGAACGCAAACTGGTGGGCGATCCGCGATGGCACGGGCGCGTAGTGGGCGCGAAGTCGTTCCATCAGGGTGTCCCACAGCAGCTCGTAGACCGCTGCCGGGGCTGCAAACGTGCGCGCCGTGGCGAAGAGGTCGGGGGCCCCGCAGCCGAGGAAATAGCCCAGTTTCCTGGCAAGGGACAGGGTGCCAAAATCATTCGCCATGAGGAAGCATTCGAACCTCACCAAAAAGGAGGCCCAAGATTCGTGGGCCCCGTCAAAGGGCGCGAACGGCGGCACGGTAGCCATGGTGGTCGTACCGTTAGAAGAAATTGAAAAAGAAGAAGGGAAGAAAAGACTAGGCCTGGTCCCCAGCCCTCGTCGCCAGTGTTAAGTTCTGTCGCAGTAAGGGAGTCCAGACGCAGGCTAGTCAAAACTCAAGCCGTTTATTGGCAACACAGAAAATAGCGGAAGATATTTACAGGCGAACAAAATGCGGTAGACAGGGGCTTCCCCATTTGACAGCTATTTATATGCGAGCTGTCAAACGGGGAACCAATCAGCCGCGTCTGAGCCATCAGGCGCGGCTGGCAGTTAGAGGTTAGTTACTTGCTGTTACCATGGCCCTAGGGGGAAGAGTGGAAGACTTGCGGCCGGTCATAAGTCAAGGACTGGTCGCAAGTCGAGGACTCAACACCCCTTTCCCCCCTCATAAAGCGCATGCGCAGTGGCGCATGCGTAGTCCGTTAGGTAGGCGGGGCGGTGCCAGATCCGCCCAGAACGCCTCATTTCCAGCGGAGAGCTCGTCTGGGTAAGTTGGTCCTGTGGAAGCTCCTCCCTTCGGGGAGTTCCTCCCTTCGGGAAGCTCCTCCCTCCAGGCTGCATCATCGAGGCCTTCCAGACGAGGCGGAGTCGGCGGAGCGGGTAAGTCCGGGCGAGGGGGCGTGGCGGCCGGGATGGAGGAGTGTTGTGGCTGCCGGTAGGCGGTGGCTTGGTAGGGTGGGCCTTCTGGTGGAAGGGCCCGCAAGTCCGTGTTGGTTTGAGCTAGGTCCTTAAGAGTTTGCCGGAAGGCGGCGTTAATGTCAGGGAGGCCTGGATAAGAGAAGGCCTCTTGAAAGGTGGTTGACAACCCGGTTTGAGGTGGCATATACAGCCCAACGGGGGCCAATGGGTAGGCCGGTCCTGGTGCAGGGGAGGCCGGCGGCGGTAGGCGGCGCCTCAATTGATCCAGGTGGTGCCGCCATTCGGATCCATCTGGGAGGCTGACCCTGTAAGAGCAGGGGCCGGTTAAGTCACATATTCCAGTCTCGGTGCAAAGAGCATTTACAAGCAGATGGGAGCCTTAAAGCAAGGCGATTTCACTGCCCCAAAGTCTCATTGTCTTGTCAATACTCTTCACGCCGAGACTGGGATGGTGCAAAAGACATATGCAATCTGATGGGAGGCTTGAAGGAAGGGATTTCACTGCCCCAAAGTCTCATCGGCTTGCAAACATTTTTTGTGCCATCCCAGTCTTGGCACAAATAGCACTTACAAACCATCAAGACTTTGAGGCAGTGAAATTGTCTTGCTTGAAGCTTCTCATTGGCTTGCAAATGACTTTTGCAACATTCCAGTCTTGGTGTGAAGAGCGTTTACAAGCTGATGGGAGGCTTGAAGCAAGGGATTTTGCTGCCCCAAAGCCTCATCAGCTTGCAAGTGCTCTTCACTCAGACACTGCAGGCAAGCAAAGAAACAGGAGGAGAGAAACTGGAAAGGAGACAGATCCTCTGGGATGTTACTTTACCTCACATGTTCCTGGAATAATTCTTCCAAAAATTCATTAAAAGAAATTAGGCACATATACATAAAACAAGTACCCGAAGGTTCTATCTTAGGCCCAGTATTCTTCAATACCTTCATAAACTATTTAGACAAGGGGATGGAAGGGGAACTCATCAAATTTGCAGAGACACCAAACTTGGAGGAATAGCCAAAAATCCAGAATACAGGTAGTCCTCAATTTATGACCACTTAAGTAAGACATTTGTTAAGTGAATTTTACCCTATTTTATAACTTTTCTTGCCACAATTGTTAAGTAAATCACTGTAGTAGATATGTTAATACAGTGGTACCTCGGATCACGAACTTAATTGGTGAAACGACTCTGGTCGCGATCCGAATTGGTTGTGATGCGAGGCACAATTTCCCATAGGGTTCAATGTAAATCCGATTAATCCGTTCCGACCTTGTTTTTTGGTTGTGATGGGAGGCACAATTTCCCATAGGGTTCAATGTAAATCCGGTTAATCCGTTCCGACCTTGTTTTTTGGTCGTGATTCTTGAACTGACTCTGTTCGCGAAGTCAGTTTCCCATAGGGTTCAATGTAAAGCAGCTGAGGGGCGATGGAGCAAACCGCGCGCGGCTGCCAGCATGACTTTCGCCCGTCTCTTTCTGGGCTCTGCGAGTGAGGAGGACAGGTGTGTGTGTGGAAGCGAAGGCAGGGGGGGAGACCCGCGCCCAGCTTTAAGACCCCGAGAACTGGACGGATACACCGAACAGAGGCGCACCAGGAATTCCCAGCCCCAGAGGGCCATGCCCCAAGGAGGCCCATAGAAGCAACCAGCCAGGGCTGCTTCCCCGCAAGAACCTCTTGCCCCACCAGCCCCAAACGGATCGAGGGACTCACCGAAGCAAGAAAGCTGCAGGGCTCCGTTGTGGCCGCTGGTGTCCTGTAGCTTGAGGTTGCCGCTCGGGGGGCTTTTGCAAGAGCTGCGCTGCCCGTAGAGCGGCGGCGGGGGTCGGGAGCGCCAGCCGGAATGTCCGTCTGACTCTGGCGCTTGGGGCTGTTGTTGCTGCCGCCGCTGCCGCCTCCTCCTCCGCCGTTCCCAAAGCTTTGTCCTTTGCTGGCCAGGAAAGCGGAGCTGAATTTCGGGGCTTCTGCTTCTCGGGACGCTTCCCGAGAAGGACAAAGCTTTGGGAACGGCGGAGGAGGAGGGGGACGGACATTCCGGCTGGCTGTAGCGGCTCCGGCGCGTCTGAATTTCGTCCCCAAAGCTTTGTCCTTCTCGGGAAGCGTCCCGAGAAGCAGAAGCGCCGAAATTCAGCTCCGCTTTCCTGGCCAGCAAAGGACAAAGCTTTGGGAACGGCGGAGGAGGAGGGGGACGGACATTCCGGCTGGCTGTAGCGGCTCCGGCGCGTCTGAATTTCGTCCCCAAAGCTTTGTCCTTCTCGGGAAGCGTCCCGAGAAGCAGAAGCGCCGAAATTCAGCTCCGCTTTCCTGGCCAGCAAAGGACAAAGCTTTGGGAACGGCGGAGGAGGAGGGGGACGGACATTCCGGCTGGCTGTAGCGGCTCCGGCGCGTCTGAATTTCGTCCCCAAAGCTTTGTCCTTCTCGGGAAGCGTCCCGAGAAGCAGAAGCGCCGAAATTCAGAAGCGCCGGAGCCGCTATAGCCAGCCGGAATGTCCGTCCCCCTCCTCCTCCACCGTCCTCAAAGCTTTGTCCTTCTCGGGAAGCGTCCCGAGAAGCAGAAGCGCCGAAATTCAGAAGCGCCGGAGCCGCTACAGCCAGCCGAAATGTCCGTCTCCCTCCTCCTCCGCCGTCCCCAAAGCTTTGTCCTTTGCTGGCCGGGAAAGCGGAGCTGAATTTCGGCGCTTCTGCTTCTCGGGACGCTTCCCGAGAAGGACAAAGCTTTGGGGACGAAATTCAGACGCGCCGGAGCCGCTACAGCCAGCCGGAATGTCTGTCCCCCTCCTCCTCCGCCATTCCCAAAACTTTGTCCTTCTCGGGAAGCGTCCCGAGAAGCAGAAGCCCCGAAATTCAGCTCCGCTTTCCTGGCCAGCAAAGGACAAAGCTTTGGGAACGGCGGAGGAGGAGGCGGCAGCGGCGGCAGCAACAACAGCCCCAAGCGCCAGAGTCAGACGGACATTCCGGCTGGCGCTCCCGACCCCCGCCGCCGCTCTATGGGCAGCGCAGCTCTTGCAAAAGCCCCCCGAGCGGCAACCTCAAGCTACAGGACACCAGCGGCCACAACGGAGCCCTGCAGCTTTCTTGCTTCGGTGAGTCCCTCGATCCGTTTGGGGCTGGTGGGGCAAGAGGTTCTTGCGGGGAAGCAGCCCTGGCTGGTTGCTTCTATGGGCCTCCTTGGGGCATGGCCCTCTGGGGCTGGGAATTCCTGGTGTGCCTCTGTTCGGTGTATCCGTCCAGTTCTCGGGGTCTTAAAGCTGGGCGCGGGTCTCCCCCCCTGCCTTCGCTTCCACACACACCCATCCCCCCAGCCAGCCCTCGTTTATAATGCGGAGTTCGTTTTTTTTACGAACTTTTCCGTTCGTGCAGTGAAACGGTGTTCGTGATCCGGGGCACATTTTTTGTGAAATTTTTGGTCGTGAAGCGAATTGGTTGTGAAGAGAGGCGTTCGTAATCCGAGGTACCACTGTAATCTGATTGTTCAGCAAATCTGACTTTTCTTGTCAGAAGGTGACAAAAGTTTATCACATCATCTTGGGACACAGCAACAGTCATAAATATGAATCAGTTGTTGAACATCAGAATTTTGATCACATGACCACAGGAATGCCCCAACAGTCGTGTGAAAAACAGTCATGTTACTTTTTTCAGTGTCATTGTTACTTCAATTGGTCACTAAATGAACTGTTGTAAGTCAAGGACTACCTGTATAAGCTCGACCCTGAAGGATCTCGACAGACTTGAACACTGGGTCCTATCTAACAAAATAAAATAAGAAAAGGAAGGTTTTCTGCCAGCAAACCCCACACTATTTTTGACAGATGGCAGATGGCAGTCTAGTCTCTTCTTGAAAGGTTCCAGTGATGAAGCTCCCACAACTTCTAAAGGCAAGCTGTTCCATTGGTTGATTGCTCTTTCAGCTTTCTCTGCCTTGTGCTGCCTACTGCAGTATTGGATGGTAAATATTAAAAAGTACATTTGGTTGAAAGGCTCTTCCCCTGTGATTCTGGAGAAATGGAAACTACATAACTGCTCTTCATTACCCCTTTTATGGAAGCATCAGAACCAGATCCATACTATCTTTGATTAATAGATATCCTGATCACCCAGATTCAGTCTATGCTTAAATGGTGCTCATAAATAAAATACCCCTTTTTATAGTGAATATTGCTAGGTTTTCTGCAGCAGCACAGAAGATCCATTGGACTCTGATGATCTAATCTTCTGCAGAGCATTCTATGCAACTATAATTTATTTAAATTTTAGATATCATTCTGTTGTAATTTGAATGTTATTTTAGTATTTACAATTTAATATAGGGTGTATCATGGACATCACTTATAGATGTTAGGTTGTTTTATAAATATATTTTAACTCATTCTTAACATTTAGGTTGATTAGATAGTATATGCATATAGCCGGGTACACACATGGGTCAACCATTCACTTCACTTTTTCACATTGACAATGCCCATTTACAAATAAAAAACTGGGGTGGGTCTCCTGGGAGACAGGAAGCCTCACAAAACAGTTCCTCCACTAGCATTTCCTTTCAGCTGCTAGATTAGCTCACCATTCAGCTTGAGTTTAGGACATTTAGGCACGGACCGCTGGCCATACCTCCTTTGCCCCTAGCCACCCATCTCAGCCCATTTTGTTTTCTTCCTCCACTGGCCCTCCCCCAGCCATTCTTCATGGCCAATGGCCATCTGACCCTTCACTCCTCACCCTTCATCCCTGCCCATTCACCCATTCGTTTGACTCGGGCCTTTGACTGCACAGAACAAATAACCCTCAGCTGATCGGGTGACAGGCAGAAGCAATGGTGCTGTGGGGGCAGCATGTGATCAGCAATGAGTGATTGAAGAGGTTGGGGGGGGACAACATGTGATGCAAGATTTTTTTTTAAAGTATTGTGGCTGCTTCACAGGTTTTGGGGCCTTGTAGATCTGTCACCGTGACTGGAGGAAGGAAAGTGGCAGTGGGAATTGCAGCCACCGTGGCCACTGGGGGAGCAGACAGTTGACAGTGTGTTGGGGGAACCAGGAAGAGAGGGAGGGATGACTCAAGGGGGCTTCACAAAGACAGCTTGGCTTGCAACTAAGTCAGCTCCAATGAAAGACGGAAGGAGCAAGGCCAGCATGACTTCTGGTGTTGAAGGAGGCCAGGAGGGCGCAGGTGAATGGCAAAAACAATGAGGCTTCTGTGATTGCAGGAGGTGAGGGTGGGCTGTGCAGGTGAATGGCAAGGCCAGTGTGGACTTGGTCACAGTGGAGCTATGTGGCCAACTTGACTACTTTTGTGCTGCACTATAAATGCATAAATTATAATCAGCACAATAATTTGTGCATTATGGAAAAATCAGTGAGAGGCAAAAGATGAGAACCTTAAGAACAAAGTATTGTGTAACTGCCATAAACAGAATAGTTTAGCTATAGATTTAGATTTAGATTTAGATTAACAGAATTGGAGATGACCTTGTAATACAACCCCAGCCCAAGCATTAGACCCTACACCATTTTTGACAAATGGCAGTCCAATCTCTTCTTCAAAGCCTCCAGTGATGAAGCTCCCACAACTTCTGAAGGCAAGCTGTTCCATTGGTTGATTGTTCTCACTAAATCTCTCTTTATTTCTAGGTTGAATCTTTCCTTGATTAGTTTCCATCCATTATTCCTTGTCTGGCCTTCAGGTGCCTTGGAAAATAGCTTGACCCCTTCCTCTCTGTGGCAGCCCCTCAAATGTTGGAACACTGCTATCATGTTCCCCTAGTCTTTCTTTTCACTAGACCAGCCATGCCGTTCCTGTAACCGTTCTTCATATGTTTTAGTCTCCAGCCCCCTATTTATCCTAGTTGCTCTTCTCTGCACTTTTTCCAGAGTCTCAACATCATTTTTATAGTGTGGTGACCAAAACTGCAGTATTCTAGGTATGGGTTTTATAGAAGTACCTCACTTGATCTTGTAGAAAGTCCTTATTTTTTGGTAGACATGATAGAATCATAAGGCTAGAAGAGACCATGGTAGTAGTCCAACCTTTTGTCAAGGAAGAAGACATTATTATTTATTCATTTATTTTTATCCTGCTATTATTATTTTTATAAATAACAGAAGGTGGTGAACATGTCTAATATTCCTTCCTCCTCCTATTTTCCCAACAATCCTTGTAGGTGAGATGAGCTGAAAAAGAGCGTAAGGATCTGCCTCAACTCCTCTCCCAAGAAAGCAAAACTCTTGAAACCAGTGACATTTCAAAAGGAACTTTTACTGAGAGATTGCAGAAAAGTCAGTTGGTGTCTGAAATGCCCCATGTTCATCAGTAGCTAATCATCTGTCACAAAGGTGTTTTGATTTCACTGAGGCAGCGTGGTAGGAAGATGCCATCCTCAGGGCACTGCAGCCTTGAACACCTGGCACACAACGGTTGAGAGAATGAAGATGGAGATGGTGTAAACCTCTCTAAAGCTCCCAAGCAGTTGCAGCAAAAGCCAAAGCATGTAAACTATGTCTGGTGCCTCCACCCTCCTTTCCAGAATGGCAGCGTCCCAACGGGACCTGACAGATTGGCCCAATGCCACTCACCCAGCTTTTATGCCTAAAACAGGACTAGAGCTTGCTTCTAGGCCAGAAATTTCACCATTATTCCAAACAGGCTCTCAACCTTTTCTATGGAGGAGGGTTATACACTCCTCTGTTTAAGTTTACCATCCTATTTTGCATATTCTATTTTAATTTATTCATATAAGTCTTATATATAGATGTGTCTGATAACTACAATGATATATAAGAAAAAAGCACTACGTTTCTCATAGGACATAGGACATACTTACTTTTCTAGGTGCAGTTTTGTTTCGTTTTAACAATCATTAATTTTAATGGTCTCTATTTTACTTCCATATGACAATGAAGCAGACTACAGTACAACTTTAAAACAAGTACCAATATAGGAAATGCCTCATTATTTTCCCCAAACAATACAGTTTTATGGAGTTACATTGCTCAAAGAATTGAATGGGGTACTATATTCCAACTGCCACATTCATTTCATGAATTCTCTATATTAACACGGAAATGTTTAGAATGTTACAGTGGCCCCATATAGAAAATACAGACTGAATAAATGATAATAATGAGGAAAAAAATGATAATAAATTATCAATTATAAGACTGGTTAGGGTCACACAATAACTTATCCATTAATTCACTTAGGACTTTTCCACATGCACATAATCTCAATAAATCCTTATTTTAAAGAAAAGATCCCTGGTAAGATTACATTACACCTTTTTCTCAGCAACAGAAAGAGTAAGATACCTCAATATAGCATTAAGAAAATAATAAGAGGGGGTGAATCCAGAGTTTGAGGCCTAAGTTATGTGGGGGAAAGGTTGTAATGGGAGGTTTTTCTTGTATGCCCTTTTTCCAGTCAGCATGCTCCAGCAGCTTGTCCAAAAGTCTATTAAGAGCTACCAGGAGCATGGTTTATTTATTCCAGCAGTAGCTGGCAGTAGAAGAAGAAGCAAATTAGAGAGAGCAGAGGTGTCAGTTTTTGAAGATGGATGAGCTCTCCACCAAGGATAGTATGTCAGAGTTTGTTGCAGAAATCACATCCAGAAAGCACACACAGATAACTGATTCAGCAGGATTCATTAACTTCTTTATATACATAATAACACATGAGTAAATGTACAATACCAAGAGTGGTTCTTCAGTTTCAGATCAGAGCAGCAGATCCAGACTAGTTTCATTTCCAGCACAGAGCTTAAAACAGACAAAGAAAACCTCCTCTATACAGGGTAGTTAGGCTACAAATCCAATAAGCATGTTGGATGTTATGTTTATTTGGATACAAATCCAATGGACACAAATCCAATAAACATAAACATAAACATAAGTCTAAGACACTCCCACGAACCTAGCCATCTCCAGAAAATACTGTTTTAGTTTCTAAACAGCCCTCTTTGGCTGACCTGTTATCGTGCCTAAACATTGGCTGACCTTGTTACCATGTCTCTGCCAGTCATTAATATTCTGACACTCCTCCCTTCATGACTGGAAGAGACATAAATCTAATTAACTTAATATTCTTCCCATAGTGCACTCCACCCAATGGCTTGGTCATTATGTTGGCCAGATTGTCTTCTGACACACAGTGTCATTCTTACAGGAATACATCTCTTAATTTTAATTTAATTAATTAAGCAATTTACTCTTTATGGCTTCCCTGACATTACAATATCTAATGTCCACATGCTTACTTCTATTCTTTACTCTTTCACTTGTTGCCATTTTAATACAAGCAGCATTATCCTCATAGACTCTTACAGCTTCATTTACCTTTTCATTTAAATCCTGTAACAGCTGTACATACCAGGTTACCTCTGAACAGACTTCAGACAAAGTAATAAATTCTACTTCCGCAGTTGAAATGGCTACAGTTGTTTGCTTTCTGGACTTCCAACCAATTAAAGCCCATCAAAACAATATCACAATCCCAGAATTGGACTTTTGGTTGTTACATCATTGGCATAATCACCTATTGTTATATACTGACAGACAGTATGGTAGTTTCAACCAAGGTCCTCTGATCTGGCAGGAAAATACTCAAAGGTGATTGGTTAAGATGTCTGACAGCTCCCTATAAAAGGACTGCTGCCAGACAGAGTCTTTGCTGGATTGTACATAGTTGTCACTAATAAAGTCTGCCTCTTCCATTAACCCAATCTAACTCTGGCAATGAAGGTGGGATTGGAAGGCAACTAGGCAAAAAAAGAGCGAACAACAATCCAGCAAGTAAATCCAGCCTGAAGCTAAGTGCGGCATCGAGCGGCATCTTTAAGCGGCAAATTCAAATCTGCCTTGACTGAACAAAGATGACAACCCACACCCCACCTGCTCCATACAACCCAGCTACTGAGCACTGGGACTCATATATGATGAGGTTTGAATGATTCCTGGAAGCTAATGACCTCCTGGGCCTGTCTGAAGGCTGGAAAAAAGCTATGTTCCTGAGCTATTGTGGGCCAGAGGTATTCGACACCACCAAGGACCTATCTGAGCTAACGCTAGTACAGTCAGTCACTTGTTTGGTGCTTCAGCATTGAGGATGCATTATGCTCTCAAACTGTCTAATTATGTTCAGAGGCATGAATTCAACCTCCATAACCAAAAGGAAGGTGCAACAATCAACCAATATGTTGCTGCACTTAATAAGGCATATTGTGAGTTTCGTGACTTAGATGAACTGTTGTTGGACAGAATCATTTGCAGCATTCGAGACATCAACCTGCAGCAAATGTTGGCAAAAACCAACTTCACACTGCAAATCACCTTAGATGAGGCCAGAACAACGGAGTCCTTGACCAAGTCAACAGAAATGCTTCAGAGACAGAACAGTCCCAAAAGCAGGCTCAGAGCATCCAAGGTGCATTGCAAGACTACAGAATGAGACCTCTCTGACAGTGAGGATGAGGTTTGCCACATGCACAGAGAGAAGCAGAAAATGGTGCAAGAATTTGAACCCTGTTTCCTGCCTTGCATCGGTTGTGGAGGCAACCACCAGTGATCTGCCTGCCATTTCCAAGATGCAATCTGCCAATGCTGCAATCGCAAGGGGCATATTGCAAGAGTCTGCAGGAGCAACTTTCCAGCCTCAACACTGCTGAAACCTCAAGCTTTGCAGACTGCAAGACCACATCCACCCTGACAAGAGCTGCAGCAGAGGGCAGAGAAAACAGATGCCAATGACACATTCCAGACAACCATTGGGCAAGCAAACATCCTGTGGAACAAGAAGCTGTGGATCTCCCTCCTCCTTGTAGGGTCTCCGTGCAGCATGGAGATTGATACTGGCTCATTGCTGACCATTATGTCACATTGGGCGGCCCGTGGGAGTGGAGTCATCAGAGGCCCCAGAATGGAGAAACCTGGGGCCCCAGACCAGCAGACCGGTGGACCCAGCGAGGGGCAGCTAGGAGACCTGGACCTTGGGCCATTCCAGCCAGGCCAGCCAGGCCTCCAAGGTGATGGGAAAGAGGATGGGAGAGGACAGGAGAGACCGTTGGGGGGAGAATTACCTGGGCAGCCAGGCAGCCAGGCTTTAACCCTGATTCCACCAGGTCTGAATACGGACTTAGGTGGATCTTGGACTGCGTGACACCCACCTGGTCACACTGCTATACTACTTACTGGACAATGACCTGGACAATTCCATCAGCCCAGAAGAGGGTTTTCCATCTTCTGGGACATGTTATTTGCTCTGGACTTTTATTTCCATCTTGGATTTTATTCCCCTCCTTGACCCCCCCCCCACCTCAATCCCACCCCCCCACCCCCATTGCGATATAACATCCTTGCTTGGTATAACTTCTCTCACTTTGTATAACATCTTTCATATTAACACCCATTATTTTATATCTATATTTTAGTCATCTATTTAACATCTATTAATCTATTTATATTTTAACATCTATTTATAATGTAGAACTGTATATGTCTTGCTGGATAACATTTGATAATAGCTGATATGGCCCCCTGAATCCGACCATTTCCACAATGTACTCTAGAGCAGACCTCATCGCTCTGCGGGAGCTCCCCCTCTCGCAGAGCTGGCCCTCCACGTTATCGAGGGCCCACTTTGAGGAAGGACTGATTAGTCACGAGAAGTGGGCTAAACGCAGATTGAGGGTTTTTTTTTAAAAATTATTTGATTCGGCTTTTAGGGGGTTCCAGGGTGGGGGGGGGAAATAGTCCAGGGGGGGGATGGCAATCGATTGGGCCGGCAGGCGGAAGTAGGACCACGGAGGAAGGGGGAGGGGGGGTCGTTTCCACTGAGGTTTTATCCATCGATTCGGTCTTAGGGAGGGGCAAGGGCGGTGGGAGGCGGCATAGGCATCATCGGTTGGAAGACCGTGGCCGCTGGATTCAGGCGGTCACGTGCTCCAACTCTCCGCCCTCCCATCG
The DNA here is from genome assembly GCA_039707465.1 of Rhabdophis nuchalis. Classification (NCBI taxonomy): domain Eukaryota; kingdom Metazoa; phylum Chordata; class Lepidosauria; order Squamata; family Natricidae; genus Rhabdophis; species Rhabdophis nuchalis. The sequence goes on from CM077644.1 coordinate 123,678,576, forward strand.
CAGACTAGGTGGGCAGGAATCACAGACCCGGGGCCCCAGGCTGATGTTATGCAACGCCAGGTCCGTGGTTCAGAAAGCCCCCCTCATCCATGACCTTGTGTCAGAGGGGGACCCGGACCTGGTGGGTATAACGGAAACCTGGTTGGGCCACGAAGGGGGTTTACCCCTTGTGGACATGTGCCCACCAGGTTACCGCGCCTTCCATCAGCCTAGGGCTCTAGGGAGGGGTGGGGGAGTGGCGATTATAGTTAAGGAAGGTCTCGAGCCAAAGGAGACCACAGTCCCTCAGACAATTGGGTGTGAATCTCTCTGCGTGAGATGGGGCCTAGGGAGGCTGTTGGACGTGTTAGTTGTATACCTGGCTCCTCGCTATACAAAAACAGTCCTGCCCGAGCTCCTAGAGGTGATAGCCGAGGCAGCAGTTGAGACCCCCAGACTGATAGTCATGGGGGACTTTAACTTGCCGTCAGCAGGCTAAGCCTCTGGAGTAGCTCGGGAGTTCATGGCTTCCATGACGGCCATGGACCTGACCCAGGTAGTTTTAGGCCCCACTCACGAGGGGGGAAACACGCTGGATATGATCTTTGTCTCGGGACAGTGGAGTTGTGATCTGGGAATAGGGGATCTAGTCATCACTCCCTTGTCATGGACAGATCACGCTCTCCTTCGGCTAGACTTTCCAATCGCTTCACCTCACTGCGGGGAGGCGGAACCGGATACTCCTAGATGGTTCCACCCCAGGCTTCTAATGGACCCGGAAAGGTTCCAGAGGGAGCTTGGGCCAATTCCTGTGACCCTGCCTCGTGACTCGACTGAGGACCTAGTGGCCGCATGGTTAAGTGCGGCCACGGGGGCCTTGGACCGAGTCGCACCCTTGCGGCCTCTTTTGCGGCGTCGAACCACCCAGGCTCCCTGGTTTACTGAGGAGCTTCAGGGGATGAAGTGCCACAAGAGACGCCTAGAGAGCAGATGGAGATCCTCTCGCTCCGAAGCCGACCGAACACTAGTGAGAACCCATATTAGGGCTTACTTAGTGGCGATTAGGGTGGCCAAACGGGAGTACTGTGCCACCCTTATTGCATCTGCAGATAACCGCCCTGCCGCCCTGTTTGGGGTGACCCGCTCCCTCCTTCATCAGAGGCCGCGGGAAGCCCCTTTACAAGGGCGAGCAGAGGAATTTGGGATCTATCTGCAGGAGAAAATCACTCGGATTCGGAATGAGCTACCCTCCATCGCCAGTGGTCCTGTGGGACTGTCCAAGACTAGTCTTGAGGTTCCTTCTTGGGATGAGTTTGACTTTGTTACCACCGAGGATATGGACAGGTTGTCAAGGAAACTTAGGGCGACCACATGTTTATTGGACCCGTGTCCCTCCTGGCTTCTACTGGCATCCTGGGAGACGACACGAGGCTGGCTCCAGGGCATTGTCAACGCATCTTTGAGTGAGGGGTCCGTACCTGCCGTCTTGAAAGAGGCGGTAGTGAGGCCCCTCCTCAAGAAGCCATCCCTGGACCCGGCATTATTAGAGAACTATCGTCCGGTCTCCAACCTTCACTTTTTGGTGAAGGTTGTTGAGAGTGTGGTAGCCCAACAGTTTCCGCGACACCTGGAGGAAGTTGATTATCTAGACCCGCGCCAGTCCGGCTTCTGACCCAGTCATAGCACTGAGATGGCATTGGTCACGTTGGTTGATGATCTCTGGAGGGCGCGGGATAGAGGGTATTCCTCTATCCTAGTCCTATTAGACCTCTCAGCGGCTTTTGATACCATCGACCATGGTATCCTATTGCGCCAACTGGGGGGGTTGGGGCTGGGAGGCACCGTTCTGCGGTGGTTCTCGTCCTACCTCTCTGGTCGGTCGCAATATGTATTGACAGGAGGGCAGAGGTCGACCTCGAGGCCCCTCGTATGTGGGGTTCCTCAGGGGTCGGTCCTCTCGCCCCTCCTTTTCAACACATATATGAAGCCGCTGGGTGAGATCATCCGTGGCTTTGGGGTGGAGTACCATCTGTACGCTGATGATACTCAGTTGTACATATCCACCCCAGACCACCCCAACGATGCCGTCGAAGTGCTGTCCCGGTGTTTGGAGGCCGTATGGATCTGGATGGGTGGTAACAAACTCAAGCTCAACCCTGCCAAGACTGAGTGGCTGTGGTTTCCAGCACCCCGGTTCAGCCGTATTACTCCAACTCTGGCCATTGGGGGCGAAACACTGGCCCCCGTGGAGAGGGTGCGCAATTTGGGTGTCCTCCTAGATCCTCGACTGTCCATGGAAGACCATGTGGCGGCCGTGGCCAGGGGGGCGTTTCATCAGGTACGCCTGATGCGCCAATTGCGCCTCTTACTGGACCGGGCTGCCCTCCGCACAGTCACTCAAGCTCTCATGATGTCCCGACTCGACTACAGTAATGCTCTCTACATGGGGCTTCCCTTGAGGTGCACCCGAAAGCTACAGTTAGTCCAAAACGCAACCGCGCGGGTGATTATGGGAGCCACTAGATGCTCCCACATAACACCGATCCTGCGCGAGCTGCATTGGCTTCTTGTGGTCTTTCGGGTGCGCTTCAAGGTCTTGACGACCATCTTTAAAGCACTCCATGGCTCGGGGCCTAGTTATATGCGAGACCGCCTCTTGCCTCATACATCCCTTAGACCGATACGCTCCCACAGAGAGGGCCTTCTCAGGGTGCCGTCGGCCGGACAATGCCGACTGGCGACACCCAGGGGAAGAGCCTTCTCTGTGGCGGGCCCAGCCCTTTGGAACGACCTACCCCCCGAATTATGCACCATCACCGACCTCCGCCTCTTCCGCCAATGTCTAAGGACATACCTATTCCAACAAGCCGGCCTAGCCTAACCTCCCATGGGGACTTTTAGATAGTTTTAAATCAGATATTTTAAAATTGGGTTTTTAGCATAGGATAAGATGGTTTAATTTATATTTTAAATTGTGTATTTATTTTTGTATTCTGTATGTTTTTTTTAATTTCCTGTGCACCGCCCTGGGTCCTCTGCGGAGAAGGGTGGGATATAAATGTAAATAAAATAAAAAATAAATTGAAAAAGACATCCCCAACTTGAGGAAGCATAAGCTGAGGGTTCCAGATCTATGCCTAAGCGACTACCAGGGGAACCGAATCCCCGTTTTGGGTCAAGGCATCTTCCAGGTGCAATTTAAAAACATTGATGGCTTGCTTCCTGTAACAGTGGTTGGTGGAGCCCTGCACAGCCTCCTAGGTTTAGACTGGTTCGAATCTCTGGACTTGGGGGTGACTGGCATCAACACCGTTCAAGATGACAGTACTTAAGAACTGATGAGGAAGTTTGAGGATGTGTTCAGCACCGGTCTAGCCAGTATGTGGGGATCCCAATTACCTTCAATTTGGACCCCAATGTTTCCCCCATTAAAGCCCCAGAGGGTCTCTTTCATCCTCTGCCCAAAAATTGACCTCGAATTGGATAAACTAATTGGCCAGGGGATTCTGGAGCTGGCTGATCACGCATGCTGGGAAACCCCTATAGTGACCCCAGTCAAGTCTGATGGGTCTGTCCACATCTGCACGGACTATAAGTGCACAATCAATAAAGCAATACAATTCAGAGTTAGTACCCGGCTGCAATTTGGAGTTAGTATTGCCCCTGGACTGTTCCAAAGTGTCATGGAACAGCTTTTTCAGGGGATAACAGGAGTCATCCTCTATTTTGACAATGTCTTGGTATCCGCTTCAAATAAGGAGCAACTTTTTAAAAGATTACGAACTGTTTTGACCAAAATTTGTGAAAAGGGTCTTCGTTTAATAAAGAGCTGTTGTTACTGCACGTCTGAGTCTGTCACTTCCATTCACCCAACCTAATACTTATCAACATAGCATTTCAATTTTAATTCTTCAGAGACCTGTATTTGAAAACCCAAATTCACAGTTCCCTTCAAATTCCTGAGAATCCTTTTTACACCCATCCAGTGCAATTGCATTGGTGCAGCAGTAAAGCAATTCAAAATGCTTACTGTACAAGCTATGTCTGGTCTGGACCACGGTGACAGATATAACAGGCTCCCTATTTCTGACTGATACATCATAGGCTTCACTTTTGTCCTCACCCTGTTATGAAAATCTGTACTCATAGGTGTTGAAGCAGTATTACAATCTTTCATATTATATTATGTTATGTTATGTTATGTATGTTATGTTATGTTATGTTATGTTATGTTATGTTATGTTATGTTATGTTATGTTATGTTATGTCACGTCACGTCACGTCACGTCACGTTACGTTATATTATATTATATTATATTATTCAGAGTATAAGATGCACTTTTCCCCCTAAAAGAGGCTGAAAATTTGGGTGTGTCTTATACTCTGAATGGGGGCCTTTTGGAAGCTATTTTTCAGACCTAATGAGGTGCTAACAAGTGAAGCGATTTTCCTGGCAGGCAAAGTGCCGAAGATTGGAAGATCGCTTCACTCGTTAGCACCTCATTAGGGCTAAAAAAGCTTCATGTCAGCATTGCAGATAGCATCAAAAGTAAATCAGAGTCCAAGACTCTGCTCAAAGTTCCAATTTATTAAGAGAGCCATGCTGGCACATATCTGGGAAAATCCGAATCTGAAAGCTTCTGTTTTCCCCACCTAACTGAAAGTTCAAGATCTTGCCCCCACACCCACAAATCCATCACATTGTCCAATTCTCCCACTGGCATGCTGGCAGTTCCACCCATCCAGTTCCAGTCAGGTGCAGAGGTGCAGAGAGTGGAATGACTTTGGCTTTCTAGAAAGAATTTTGTTATGGCTACATAGTATCTAACTCCTTACAATCCCCTTCCCATTTTCCCACAATAGAAAATGCATAGTAGAATAATAGAAAGTGTGGCAGGCCAAATATCCAAAAGAAAAGAGGGCTACAGGCCTGACAGGTGGCCTCTCCTCAGAAGAAAAGCATATCCTGAAAAGGGAATAATATGGGGGTTAACATGAGCATAACTCATGTTCCTTCGGGGAGAGGGGGTATTATTATTATTATTATTATTATTATTATTATTATTATTATTATTATTATTATTATTATTATTATTATTATTATTATTATTATTATTATTATTATTATTATTATTATTATTATTATTATTATTATTATTACAACTAACCACCTCTCCCCCCCAGGGAGGCCCTTTGACATTGGGAAATTTATCATGGAACTGTTTCACTAACTTATCAGCTTTTACATTCCAACTTTTCACCCATGTAGCTTCAGACAAAGGGTACCCCTTCCAATACACTAACTATTGCAAATGACCTCTATACAAGCTAGAGTCTAAAATTTTCTTCATAATGAGTTTCTCCTTGTATCACTACTGGAGGAGGGGGAGACTAGGTTAACAGTCTTACGTTGGACCCAATCACAGGTTTCAGCAATGAAAGACTGGGTTAATTTTCCCTAGAATTCTGGGCAGACTGAGCTGAACCATAACTGGGTTAATACTTTTCACTATTGGGAAGGGACCTACAAATTTCAACCCTAATTTCTTGCTAAGCATCCTGAACTTTATTTATTTGGTAGATAAGAAAACTTTATCCCCCCCCCCCCCCCCCACAGAATGGAGATTGGAGCAAGCGGCACTTATCAGCTTGTTTCTTGTACTCTTCTGCTGCTTCTGCCAGAGCTTTTTTTGTATTCTCCCACCCCTTTTTAAGAGTGTTTATCCATTCAGTCAGAGACATGGAGCAGGGGGGGTCCCTGGGCAGTTCAGGCATAGGAACAAATTACATGTCACTGGTAACTTGAAAAGAAGTTCATCCAGTGCTGCTGTGACAGCACTGTTATACGTGACTTTGGCAAAAGGTAGCAAGTCCAACTAGTTGTCCTGCCAGGATAAAATCGCTCAGATCCGGGATGAGTTGGCCTCCAATGAGATAGATCTGGGCGGACTGTCCGAGGCAGGTCTTGAGACCGTATTATGGGAAGAGTTCGACTTTGTTACTTCAGAGGACATGGACAGGTTGCTGAGGCGACTGAATGCTACCGCATGTTTATTGGACCCGTGTCCCTCCTGGCTGGTACTGGCCTCCTATTCAGGAAATAGTGAACGCTTCCTTGAGTGAGGAATTCTTGCCAATTGCCTTGAAAGAGGCAGTTGTGAGACCCCTCCTCAAGAAGCCTTCCCTGACCCAGCGTTGTTACTTAATTACCATCCGGTCTCCAACCTTCTCTTCTTGGCGAAGGTTGTTGAGAGTGTGGTGGCACAGCAGTTCCCCCGACACCTGGAGGAAACTGTTTATCTAGACCTGCACCAGTCCAGCTTTCGACCCGGGCACAGCACAGAGACAGCATTGGTCATGCTGGTGGATGATCTCTGGAGGGCCCGAGATAGAGGTTGCTCCTCTATCTTGGTCCTGTTAGATCTCTCAGCGGCTTTTGATACCATCAACCATGGTATCTTATTGCACCGACTGGAGGGGTTGGGATTGGGGGGCACCGTGTTGCGGTGGTTCACCTCCTTCCTCTCCGGCCGGTCACAATTTGTGTTGGCAAGAGGGCAGAGGTCGATGTCGAGGCCCCTCACATGTGGGGTGCCTCAGGGGTCGGTTCTCTCACCCCTCCTGTTCAACACCTATATGCAGCCGCTGGGCGAGATCATCCATGGTTGTGGGGTAGAATACCACCTGTATGCTGATGATACTCAGCTATACATATCTACCCCGAACCACCCCAGCGATGCCGTTGAAGTGATGTCCCGGTGTCTGGAGGCCGTGCGGGCCTGGATGGGGAGTAACAAACTTCGACTCAACCCGTCCAAGACCGAGTGGCTGTGGTTTCCAGCGTCCCGGTACAGCCAGCTGACTCCATCCCTGGTCATCGGGGGCAAGACACTAGCCCCCGTGGAAAGGGCTCGCAACCGTGGCGTCCTCCTGGATTCACGGCTTTCCTTGGATGACCAGGTGACGGCCATGACCAGGGGGGCTTCTACCAGGTTCACCTGGTCCGCCAGTTGCGCCCTTTCCTTGACCGGGACACCCTTTGCACAGTCACTCAAGCGCTCGTTACGTCCCGCCTAGACTATTGTAATGCTCTCTACATGGGGCTCCCCTTGAGGTGCACCCAGAGGCTCCAGTTAGTGCAGAATGCGGCCGCACGGGGGATTTTGGGAGCCTCACAGTGCTCCCACGTAACACCCCTCTTGCGCGAGCTGCACTGGCTGCTGGTGGCCTACCGGGTGCGCTTCAAGGTGTTGGTAACCATCTTTAAATCGCTCCATGGCATGAGGCCTAGTTATCTGCGGGACCGTCTCCTACCGCATACCTCCCTTTCACCGTTCCGCTCCCACAGGGTGGGCCTCTTCAGGGTGCCGTCTTCCAGTCAATGCCGGCTGGCAACCCCCAGGGGGAGGGCCTTCTCTGTGGTGGGTCCAGCCCTCTGGAATGACCTGCCCCCCGAACTCCGCACCATCATGGACCTTTGCCTCTTTCGCCAATCACTCAAAACACACTTTTTCCACCTAGCTGGCCTAGCTTAGAGTTAGATTAGATATAATTTTAAACTGATTAGGTATGGGGATTTTAACATTTTAGTTTATATTTTAGCACAGGTTATTTCAATTTAATGCTATTTTAATGTTGCGATTGTATTTATTGTTGTTTGTTGTGTCATTTTTAACTTCCTGTGCACCGCCCTGAGTCCAATTGGAGATAGGAGCGGTATATAAATCAAATAAAACCTAAACCTAAACCTAATCCACATAACAACACCATTGCATTTGTGCATTCTGCTGCTCCATTCATGCTCGGATGGAAAGCCAAGTTAAGTCTTTGCGTGGACCCAATGGACTCAGGAACTCCCTCCAGAATTTGGTTCTGAATTGAACTTCGTTGTCTGAGATGACTCTCTTGGCTACTCTGTGTAGGCAGTAAATGTGTTTGACAAACATCTTTGCTAGCTTCTTTGCAGATGGTAATCCTGAGCAAGCAATGAATGGAGCTTGCTTGGAAAATAAGTCAATGACTGTCCAGATTACTTAATTTCCGCTGCTATCTGGGAGGTCTACAATGAAATCCATTATGATTTCTTCCCATGGTTGGCTGGGACTGGCCACCTGTTGCAGTAATCCAGGGGGCTTGCCTGGCCCTATTTTCATGGTTGTGTAAGTGGCACAACTTTTCATGTAGTCTTCCACTTCTGCTTTCATTTTATTCACCAGACATCACCACAATTGATGTCTGGTGAGGTGGAGCATTTTTAGGAATCCCTGGTGGTAAGTGACCTCCCAATTTTGTATCATAGCTTCGTTTATAGCACTTCCAACCTCACGTGTGCAGGGCCATACACTTCCAGGCTAAGCCATTTCTCATCATCAGAATGTCTTTGTTGTCACTGAGCCAGGGATCACTTGGCAGTGCTGATTTCATTGCTGTGGTCAATTTGTCCTGGCTGAAAGTAGGCTGCCATCTGGTCTGGCCTTGGGTGGTGGCTTGAGCTGCCATTCGGTTGGGGGGGAATTATGGTATGATCACCTCTTCCCTCTGACTGTCATACTGCAGTTTCCTAGATAAGGCATCCACCAGCATGTTTTGTCCTGCAGGGATGTGCTTCAGTTCAAATTTAAATCTTCTGAAGTATTGTGCCCAGTGAACTTGCTTTGGAAACAGTTTCTGGAGCTTCGAGGTTTTTATGGTAAGTCCAGACCTCAAATGGCACATCCCCCCTATTTCTAGGAAATGTCTCCAGGTGAGTAGTGCCCAACAGACCACATAGGCTTCTTTCTTCCAAATGGCTCACCTTTCTTCCCTGGTGGTAAGTTTGTTGGAGACATAAGCACATGGCAAGAGTTGTCCCTCTTTATTCTTTTGCAACAGCAAAACCCAGCTATTCTGGGTTGGGGTGTCGCAGAATGGGCTGTTGGGCAAAGAGCTGTTTTAATTTTTCAAATGCATTTCAAAGTATCAACCGCAACTCCATATATGGTAAAAACTTTCGTTTTCTACTAGTTAAAGATCGGATGCTGCTTCCTCTCTCTCCCCAAACTTTGTAGCTGTTTGCATGTGCAAGGGGGTTGCCAGTCTAGCACCACTTTCACTTTCCTTGGGTCTATTTCTATCTTCTTGCTGGAAAGAAGCCAAGGTAGCCAAGATAATCCAGTGAGGTCTTGTGGAATTCACACTTTGATAGTTTAGCGTAGAGTTTGGTGGCTAGAAGTTTTTCCAGGATTTGCCTCACCAGCTTTACTTGCTCTTCTAGGCTCTTCAAAAAGACAAGAGACTTCCTTCCGGTTTCCCGGAGGTGACGATCGAGTCCTGGGACTCGTCCGCCGTTTTGTTTCTTTTACGGCCCCTAATGGGGCAGGGAGTTCCTTTTAAAGGACTCCCACCGTACGGTCGGCTCGCTGGGATTTCCCTGTCCCGACGGCGGTCGGGGGGGTCCTTGTCCTCGACCTAGGAGTAGAAGAACATGCTGCGGAGGGGGATTGGTCCCCTTTGCCAATGGAGGACCGGAACATTTGATCGTTCTTGAGAGGGCTGAATCGCTGGAGTTGGAGGCAACACCGAGACTCTAGCTGCGGAGTGGATTGTGAGTGAACTTATTTTATTGCTTGCAACTTTGTTTTCAAAGAAGATGGAGGGGTGAGTTTGTGAAACCCTCCCTTGGAATGGAAAAAAGCGGCGATTTAAAAATGCTTCTCAGGCTTGAGGAAGCGGAGAAATCACCATCCGAATTTCTTTAAAGGATAGTGAAAGTCTTTCCGGAATGATTGTTGGATACCTAGAATCGAAGTCTGGCAACAAAGAAACAATTTTTACTTGTGGATTCCCGGTGGCTTCCAGATGGGCGGGGGAAGATGGCGTTCCTTTGTTCTCAGGAGATATACTTTTCATGGAAAATTACTGACATTCCTTTGTGCTCGGGACTTTCTCTTTTTATTAATGATTGCATCTAAATGATTAATTGGACCTTTCCCTGAAGTGCTTCCTTCTTCTTTTTTTATTTGATTGCTTGAAGAAATTGGTTTCTTTCTGGACTCAAATTAGACCAAACTGTGACTTTGTTTATTGGAATTTGCTCATACCCTGTCTCACTAACTCCTCTTCAGCAGACGCCATTTTACTGACACAGACTTAACTCTTTTATCATGGCTTCAAAAAAGCAGACACATCAACCTAAAACCACCTTGATGTTACCGGAAAAACCTGATACGGATGCTAGATTAACAGCTATGGAAGAAACTCTTCAGACCTTGGTGAAAGAAATTAAAGAAATGAGGAAGGACCATGTCAGTTCTAAATTAGAACTTTTGGAGACGCAGAAGAAATTAATGGAAAACACACAAAAGATTGATGGGCTGGAGGTGGGGTTGGCTGGGACAAGGGGAGAGCTTAAAAGTATTAATAATGAAATAGGGGATTTAACTGGTCATATGTCTAGGATGAATTTTGAATGGATGTCATATTTTTTAAGATTTCAGAATGTTCCTGAGGAGCGTGGTGAAGATTTAACTGATTTAATGTGCACAATTTTAGCAGATTTTGTACACAAGCCTAAGGATGAGATATGGGGGGGACATTGATTTGATATATAGAATAAACTCAGCATATGCCAGGATAAATGAAGTACCCAGAGAGATACATATTAAATTTGTAAGAAGGTCGACAAGGGAAAGGATCTTGAGGGCGCAAAGAGATAGTCCTTTAATTTACCAGCAGAAAGAGGTTGCCATCTTGAAGCAGATCCCAAAAAAGATTAGAGAGGTAAGAAGGAAGTATTCCTTCTTGTCTAAAAGATTATTTAAACAGGGGGTTTGGTTCAAGTGGGTGATGCCAGAGGGAATGTTGGTGTTCTGGGAGGGGGGAAGAGTAAGAATTAAAACAATTGCAGAGGCGGAAGCCTGTCTTAAAAAACATTCCTCAATCCTGGAGGATGAAAATGGGGGAGCAGAGGGTGCCGCGGTCCCACCCACTGGGGGCCAGGGAGAAGAAGATACAATTGCCAAAAGACTTAGATCTCAAAAGTGACTTTATTTTAGTACAATATAACTTTTGCTTGGATGTTTATACATGATTGCTAGCATAGCTTTTATGATGTTATATTTGCATTTCTTTCCACCTTGTAGTACAAATGAAAATTTAATGTATTATCTATATTTTGTTATGAAGCCTCGGAAGGGGTCAACGACTTCGACGTGAAAGTTCTCACAATATCTTTTACACACCTTACCCTTTACCCTATTTGTAAAAAATTATAAAACCCAATAAAAATTTTTTCAAAAAGACAAGAATGTCATCAAGGAAAACAAGTACCCCCTTGTACAGGTGCTCATGCAGCACCTCATTAATCAATTGCATGAAGACTGCAGGGGCCCCTTGTAAGCCAAATGGCATGACTTTGAATTGGAAACTACCCAGGGGGCAGTTAAAGGCTGTCTTCCATTCATCCCCCACCCTGATTCATACTGTATGTGATAATACACCTCTCTCAAATCCAGTTTGGTAAATACTTTGGCCAATTGTTTCAACATGTGCTTCATGAGGGGTAGGGGGTAGGTGTTTTCTACGCAAACAGCATTGATCCCTCAGAATTCAATGCAGAGCCTAAACACCTCCCCCCCCCCATCTTTCTTTTTGTTGAAGAACTTGGGGGCTGCCACTTTTAACCTGGCTGGTTGGATAAAGCCCGGCTTCAAATTGGCATTGATGTATTTCCTTAACTCCGCCACTTCTTTTGGGGTCATGGAGTACATCTTAGACTTTGGTAGTTTTGCCCCAGGCACAAAGTCTATTGCACAGTTGGTGGGTTGATGAGGGGGGGGGGATACTTGCAATATTCCTTGCTAAAAAACCCTTCCAAATACCAGTATTCTTTTGGTATTTGCTGGGTACCTGGAAGTTTAGTGTCGGTTGCAGGGACTGCTCGCTCTGGGTTGTCTGTTTCAAGGGGTTTGATGGTCCCCAGGTGGCCTTCTGCCTTCACGAGGGGTAGTGGCCCAATGCCTAGGATCAACTTTCAAACACCATCCTCCCACTTTATGGTAGGTGCCCACTTGTCTAACCATGCAAGCCCCAAGATGATTGATTCATTGATTTTTGGTGCTATGATGAACCTGAGGAGTTCATGGTGGCACCCTATCTGCAGCTTCACTATGTCAGTGATTAGCATGGCTCGGGCCCTTCCGATTAGTGTCTCATCGACTTGCTCAAACTGGATGGAATGGGGTAAGGGCCTTGTGCGTATGCCCAGCTCCTCCATGATGCACTATGAGTTTGGCTTTGATGGCAAAGGGGCAGATAGGTGCACTTCCAATCAGGTCATCTTTGCTGCTTTTTCCCTCCTCTGAACTGGGAGGGGTTTCCCCATCTGGCAGAGTCTCCGTCTCCTCAGGCTAGGGAACTGGTCCTTCTGTTTGTTGGGTGAGATGACTCTTTTCGGGTGGTTTACGTGGGCCTCTTTTTGTCCCACGGTAACGGCCTATGTGGCCTTTTAATATAGAAGTAAAAAGGGGCCCTAAGAAGCCTTACCCTTCAAGACTCTATTTTTAGCTACAGTTCAGTCTTGTCTCTTATTGTGTCTTATTATGACATTTGGCATTGCATATGGCAAAGTTAATATCTCAGGAGTACATATTAGGTAATGCAAACACATAATAAAATCAGGTTATGATAATGATACATCTCAGTAAGCAGAAAAAGACAAGTAAAGCATATATCAAACTTAAATCTGTTAAGGCACATTCTCTAGTCCCCATGGTGTAAGTTCTACATATGTTCCTATATCTGAATTTTCATCTTCTTCGAAGTAGCAGAGACAATCTTTTGGTCAATGAGGTTTTCCATCAGGACCAACTCCTTCTCAGCCCTTATCTCCTTTACTGATCTCATAACAAGCTGCCTGAGCAAGGGGATTTCACAGGGGATAAAGACTAGGCCTGCAAATCCACATATCAGTAGAAATAACATCTGTTTGATCCAACTGATACCAAGTAACCAAGAAAACCACATGTCCGTTCCTTGTAACCCCTGTCCAATCTTGGATGTCCTGTCCTGCAAATCTTTGGCTATTTCTCTGACCACACGTGACTTATTCATGTAAAAGCAACCAACTTCTCCCAGGAATAGACACAAACCACCTTTCTCAGCTATCAGGAGGTGTATGGCACACAGGTTTTGCAAAACCATTGCTGCCAAGTAATCTATCTGGTCTTTGGAGTTGAACCAAGGTACCTGCAATTTGATTCAGGCTTTCTTGAAATTCCTCAGATAATTGTTTAAACTGTATTGTAGAGTGTGATAACCCACCTACACGTCCCAATTGCTATTCCAATTCCCAGGATTACTAACAGTGGGATTACTAGTGGCACTCTTTTCTGAACATGTCCTATGAGAGGAACAGGAAGAGTTTGTTCCCCACTGACAACATCCATCTTGGGGAAGAGTTGTTTCCCCCACGTTAGAAAAAGACCCCCCCCCCCAGGACTTCTGGTGATGTCACTTTGCAGCAGGTTGGTGTCTGATAATGCTCCAGAGCCGATCAGCTTTTCTCTGGCCATGAACGGCTTGTTATTGTCAACGCTGACTGCAAGAGGGTCAGTGAAGGTGTGGTGAGCTGAGGCGCATGAGGAACCGGCAACTCTCGCATGCTGATAAGCAGACCCGTTGGTCCGAGTGGCTGGAGAGAGGGCACCGTTAATGGCTGCCCCAGAACTGTGACTAAACCTTTTTGGAAGGGGAGTCTATATTGCAGCAAACAGCAGAGTGCATTGGATTTATTGACTCTGAACTTGTCAACTAAGCGTGGCTTAAAACACATGAAGAGTAGCTGAAAAAAGGAAAGCTAACTTTTCTTTATGGAACTGATTGGAACTGATTGGAACTGATAGGTTGGATTATAACTGCAAGAAATTTGAGACTGGCTGTTTCTCTTTCTCTGCCTCCTGTCATTCCCCTCATCAGGAGAATTGTCCCTCCAGTGATTGACCATTTAACCCTTTATTGACTTATTCCAGCTTCTTGGACTGCTCTTTTTCTCCCTTTGCCTCATACTTCTCAAGTTACGTGTATCAGGGATTTTGAATTAGCAACACGGTACCTTCAATTGTAGCAATACTTTAAGTTAATAGAATGAATTGAGCTATATAAAATGTGATTATTGTTTATTAATTGATCAACATCAGCAAAACCAGGGATTACTATTTATTTATTGAGTGATTTAGTATTTGATAATTAATATTTACACCCCCCCCATTGATAAAAGAATTAACTAACAATTAATGAAGATTGAATAGTTTAACAATAATAATCCAATCTGATCTGATTTGACTTTAATTTGATTAATTAATAATTAACTAATCTATCTATATATGTATGTGTGTTAGTTTTATGAGCTGATCAGTATGCCTCCTCCCTTAATGGGGCCGTAACAGGATGTTGTGAAAACAATTACATATATATATGTATGTAATCGTTTTCGCAACATCCTGTTAGGGCCCCTTTAAAGGAGGAGACATACTGGCTGAATTGCTAGGCTTCTGCCTGATATGCAATACAGCCCCGGTTTGAATTCCAGTAAATGGTATGGCCAGCTGATGAGAGCTAATAAACTCGAAATAGATCTATTTATTTATTTATTTTATTTTATTTTATTAAATTTATACCCCGCCCTTCTCCAAACGGACTCAGGGCGGTGCACAGGAATACTAAAAATACATATAAAACATATAAAATTTTTAAAAACTTATTCTAATAAAATCCTGCACTAAAAACCAAATTAAAATCCCAAAATTTAAAACTATCTAAGAGTCAGTAATGGGGGTTACGCTAGGCTGGCTAGATGGAACAGATGTGTCTTTAGACACTTGCGGAAGAGGCGGAGGTCGGAGATGGTGCGAAGTTCAGGGGGTAAGTCGTTCCAAAGGGCTGGGCCCGCCACAGAGAAGGCTCTTCCCCTGGGTGTTGCCAGTCGGCACTGTCCAGCCGACGGCACCCTGAGGAGGCCCTCTCTGTGGGAGCGTATCGGTCTGAGGGATGTATGGGGCAGGAGGCGGTCTCGCATATAACTAGGCCCCGAGCCATGGAGCGCTTTAAAGATGGTCGTCAAGACCTTGAAGCGCACCCGAAAGACCACAGGAAGACAGTGCAGCTCGCACAGGATTGGTGTTATATGGGAGTGTCTAGGCGCTCCCGTAATCACCCGCGCGGCTGCATTCTGGACTAACTGCAGCTTTCGAGTGCACCTCAAGGGAAGCCCCATGTAGAGAGCATTACAGTAGTCGAGTCGAGAGGTGACGAGTGCTTGAGTGACTGTGCGTAAGGCATCCCGGTCCAGTAAGGGGCGCAATTGGCGCATCAGGCGTACCTGATGGAACGCCCCCCTGGCCACGGCTGCCACATGGTCCTCCATAGACAGCCGGGAATCCAGGAGGACACCCAAATTGCGCGCCCTCTCCACGGGAGGTGGTGTTTCGCCCCCAATAGCCAGAGTTGGAATAATCTGGCTGAACCGGGGTGCCGGAAGCCACAGCCACTCAGTCTTGGACGGGTTGAGCCTGAGTTTGTTACTACCCATCCAGATCCATACGGCCTCCAAGCACCGGGACAGCACTTCGACGGCATCGTTGGGGTGGTCTGGGGTGGATATGTACAGCTGAGTATCATCAGCGTACAGATGATATCCCACCCCAAAACCATGGATGATCTCGCCCAGCGGCTTCCTATATGTGTTGAACAGTAGGGGCGAGGGGACCGACCCCTGAGGAACCCCACATATGAGGGGCCTCGAGGCCGACCTCTGCCCCCCTGCCAACACAAATTGCGACCGACCAGAGAGGTAGGATGAGAACCACCGCAAAATGGTGCCTCCCAGCCCCAACCCCCCCAGTCGGCGCAATAGGATACCATGGTCGATGGTATCAAAATCCGCTGAGAGGTCTAATAGGACTAGGATAGAGGAATATCCTCTATCCCGCACCCTCCAGAGATCATCAACCAACGCGACCAATGCCGTCTCGGTGCTGTGCCCGGGTCGGAAGCCGGATTGGCGCGGGTCTAGATAATCAACTTCCTCCAAGTGTTGTGGAAACTGTTGAGCCACCACACTCTCTACAACCTTCACTAAAAAGTGAAGGTTGGAGACGGGACGATAGTTCTCTAATAATGCTGGATCCAGGGACGGCTTCTTGAGGAGGGGCCTTACTATCGCCTCTTTCAAGATGGCAGGCAAGGACCCCTCACTCAAAGATGCTGGCTCCAGGGCATTGACAATGCCCTGGAGCCAGCCTCGTGTCGTCTCCCAGGATGCCAGTACAAGCCAGGAGGGACACGGGTCCAATAAACATGTGGTAGCCCTAAGTCTCTTTGACAACTTGTCCATATCCTGGTCTCTCTAATTTATTTATTGATCAGCTCATAAAACTAACACACATATCTAAAAAATTACACAACGTAATTCTTGGCTTGCTGTCTAGATAGTCTCTGGTGATGAGGAGACTTTATTTTCAGCCCTTAAAAATCTAACACATATCTAAAAAATTTCACACAGCAGCAAACTAATTGGTTCTCTGTCTGGATGATTTCTAGGTTGAGTTGAAGGGCAGAGAGGGATGACGTTAAGTCTTCTCCCCTTAAAGGGACCCTTAAACAGAAGCTGTGAAAATATTCTCTCATTAATAGAGTCCTGTAAAATTGGCTGATGTATCAGGGATACCGGATAGCTCAAGGCATAGAAAGGCTTGCCTCATATGCTGGAAAGCACCGGTTCAAATCCCAGTAGAAGGAGTATGGCCATCTGAAGAAGGCTAATAAGCCTGAAATGGATCCATCCTGATCTCTTTATTTTCAGCCCTTAAAAATCTAACACATATCTAAAAAATTTCACACAGAGCAAACTAATTGGTTCTCTGTCTGGATGATCTCTAGGTTGAGTCGAAGGGCAGAGAGGGATGACGTTAAGTCTCCTCCCCTTAAAGGGACCCTTGAACAGGAGCTGTGAAAATATTCTCTCATGTATATATATACCCCTTACTGGGATTCGAACTGGGGCTATGTCGAATCCCAGTAAGGGGTATGGCCAGCTGATGAGAGCTAATAAGCTCGAAATAGATCAGCTCATAAAACTAACACACATATCTAAAATATTATACAACGTAATTCTTGGCTTGCTGTCTGGATGGTCTCTAGCGATGAGCCGATAGGCAGTAAGGGAAACAGTATGTCTCCTCCCTTAATTGGGGCCTAATAATAACAGGTTGTTGTGAAACAATTACCTATACTAATATACTCTGTCTAAGCTGATGCAATAGGGGAACTGGTTTGGCTTAAGTGTGAGGCTTCTCGCCTTGCATGCAACATAGCCCCGGTTCGAATCCCAGTAAGGGGTATGGCCAGCTGATGAGAGCTAATAAGCTCGAAATAGATCTATCCTGGTCTCTTCTAATTTAATTTATTGATCAGCTCATAAAACTAACATATATATATATAGAGAGAGACTAATTATCACAGCTCCTGTTCAGGGTCCCTTTAAGGGGAGGAGACTTAACGTCATCCCTCTCTGCCCTTCGACTCAACCCAGAGATCATCCAGACAGAGAACCAAATTAGATTACTGCTGTGTGACATTTTTTTAGATATGTGTTAGATTTTTAAGGGCTGAAAATAAAGAGACCAGGATGGATCCATTTCAGGCTTATTAGCCTTCTTCAAATCCCAGTAGAAGGAGTATGGCCAGCTGAAGAAGGCTAATAAGCCTGAAATGGATCCATCCTGGTCTCTTTATTTTCAGCCCTTAAAAATCTAACAGACACACACACACAAACATATATATATATATATATTTGTTTTCGTAGATTTTCACGGGTGTAGGTATGCTGGCATAGCTGGCTTCGGGGATTTTCCCGTGTATAAGGCATAGAAAAGTTGTTGCAACGTTTCGACAAGATCTCACTTGTCATCATCAGGCAGGCTTGTGTCTGTGAGTGTGACTGCAGAGGCATCGCCCCTCTTTAAATCTTGGTGGGGGTGGTGGAGTGCTGACTATTGTTGTGAGTGGGTTGATTGGCTGTGCAGTTGCATCGTGACTGGTAGATTGATGCTGATTGGTCTCATTTGTATGTTTCTCCTTGTTTTGAGCCAAGCCGTTGAAATTCAAAACAAGGAGAAACATACAAATGAGACCAATCAGCATCAATCTACCAGTCACGATGCAACTGCACAGCCAATCAACCCACTCACAACAATAGTCAGAACTCCACCCCCCCCCACCAAGATTTAAAGAGGGGCGATGCCTCCGCAGTCACACTCACAGACACAAGCCTGCCTGATGATGACAAGTGAGATCTTGTCGAAACGTTGCAACAACTTTTCTATGCCTTATACACGGGAAAATCCCCGAAGCCATATATATATATATATATGTAGATGATGAATGAGACAAGCCTGAAGATGATGAATGAGACTTCATCGAAACGTCGTGAAGATACTTCCAATTCTACGCGGGAGAAAACCCGAACAACCAAAGACCTGTGTGTGTGTGTGTGTGTGTGTGTGTGTGTGTGTGTGTGTGTGTGTGTGTATGTATATATATATATGTAGATTTTGGTTTATTCGGGTCTTTTCCCGTGTAAAATTAAAGGTGTTTTTGCAACATTTCGATGGGATCACCCCCATCATCATCAGGCTTTGGCTTCTGCCTTTTGCAAATGAACTGCATTTGAAATGGCAGTTTTTCTGTAAGTGGAGGTGGGAGGGGTTGGAATGTTGGCTCTGCTACTTTTAAACCGATTGGTTGGCTGATTTGCCACATCCTGATTGGTAGCTGGAGTTTGTTGAGAGTGATTGATGATGGTGTCAGTGTTTGTGGCCGGGACTTGTTTAGTGGCTGGGACTCGTTTAGTGGCCAGGGTTTGTTTAGTGGCCGGGACTCGTTTAGTGGCCAGAGCTGGTTTCCAGATGTCTGGCAGGCGGGAGGCATCATCGCGTCTGTTCATATTTTGGGGATGTTTTTCTATTTCAATAGCTTCCATAATCATTCTCCTGTTGGAGTGTTCAGTCCTGGAGAGCAATTTGGTTTTTTCAAATATATATATTTGAAGTGGATATTTTGTTACAGCTTCCTGTTAGGCCTATTAAGGGAGGAGACAAACTTGTCAACCTTCTCTGCCCTTCGACTCAACCTAGAGACCATCCAGACAGAGACCTATTAAATTGCTGCTGTCTTTTTAGATATGTGTTACATTTTTTAAGGGATGATTAATAATTAATCCTGGTCTCTTAATTAATTATTAATCATCCCTTAAAGAAATTTAACAAATATCTAAAAAGACAGCAGCAATTTAATAGGTCTCTGTCTGGATGGTCTCTAGGTTGAGTCGAAGGACAGAGAAGGATGACAAGTTTGTCTCCTCCCTTAAATAGGCCTAACAGGAAGCTGTAACAATATATCCACTTCATCAATAAAGTCCTGTAGAAAGGATGATGTAATCAGGGAAACTGGTTAGCTCAAGGCATAGAGAAGCCTGCTTCGAATGCTGGAGAGCACCAGTTCAAATCCCTGTAGGGAAGTATGGCCAGCTGACGAGGGCTAAGGAGCCCGAAATGGATCCATCCTGGTCTCTTAATTAATTATTAATAATCATCCCTTAAAGAAATTTAACATATATATGTTATCAGGAAAGTTTAGTGAAGTTCAAATGCAGGAACATATGTTAAACGAGTAAAATAGCCAACCGGAAAGATCATAGAACCAAGAATCACAAGGGGGGGGGGGGACGGATGCTATCTTCCCCTTATTAGAAGAGGCGTATCAGGTAAGTACCAACGCCCTTTCTCAATAAGGGGAAGATAGCATCCAGGAATGGGACATACCCAAGCTGTTCAAGTCCCATCCTCGGGAGGGCCCAACGCCTCCTCAGGTGATTCGTCCCCCAGGTCCACTGCTTGTAGCACCCTACGCCCGAAGGCCGCCTGATCAGCTGCAAACCTGTCCAGTCTGTAGTGCCTCACGAAGGGTGTCGGGGAAGCCCAAGTCGCAGCGCGACAGATTTCATCCAATGGAGCCTGAGTAGCCCAGGCCCTGGTGGTAGCCGCGCTCCTTGTAGAATGAGCCGTGATACCCCCAGGAATATCTTCCCCCCGGGCCTCGTAGGCCGCCGCAATGCCCCTGCGAACCCAATGGCCGATACAGGAAATGGACACTTTACCACCTTGAGACGGCCCCTGAAAGGCCACAAAAAGGGCCTCAGACCTACGGAAGGCCGCCGTCCGTTGGATGTAAATGTCTAACGCTCTGCGGACGTCAATGCCCAGCCTCCGGTCCCCCTGCAGCTCCAAGCCCGGCTCGGAAAAGGCTGGGAGAACTACCTCCTGAGCCCTATGGAAGACCGAACCAATTTTTGGGATGAACGAGGGGTCAGGTCTCAGGACCACCCTGTCCGGGTAGAACCTGCAAAGGTCCTCCCTGACTGAGAGGGCCTGCAGCTCCGATATGCGACGGGCCGAAGTCACTGCCACCAAGAAAGCCACCTTCCAGGATAAGATGTTCATTGGGACCTCTTGGGTAGGCTCGAAGGGAGGATCCAGGAAGGCATTTAGGACCCTAGTTAAGTCCCAGGACGGGTAACGGTGGATGGCCGGTGGTCTAAGCTTAACCGCCCCCCGAACGAACCTTTGAACCGTGGGGTGTTGGGATAGGGATTGACCCCCTCCCCACGTGATGATCGTGCCCAAGGCGGCGATTTGCCTCCTGATGGTGTTAGGCTTCAACCCCTTATCCAGCCCTTCCTGCAAAAAATCGAGTACCCGAGGAATGGTAGCCCTTTCAGGAAGGAACCCCTGTGTCGCGCACCAAGACGCGAAAATGCGCCAAGTCGCGTCATAAATACGCGTGGTGGATTGCCTCCTGGAGGCCTGAATGGTGGTTATCACAGTGTCGGAAAAGGAGTCCCTCCTTAAAGCAAACCGCTCAATCTCCAAGCGGTCAGCTGGAGCCACCCGTGGTCCGGGTGTTCTGTCGTCCCTTGATGCAGTAGGGATCTGGATGTCGGTAGTCTCCACGGCTCCTCTGACGACAAAGCCCTCAGGTCGGCAAACCACGGGCGTCTCGGCCAATGGGGTGCTATTAGGATGATCTCCGCCCGCCACTCGACGACCCTGTGAAGGACCCTAGGGAGAAGAGGTAAAGGTGGGAACGCATACACCAGTCCCCGGGGCCAAGGAGAACGCAGCGCATCCACCCCCTCCGCCCCGGGTTCAGGGAACCTAGAAAAAAACCTGGCAAGCTGAGCGTTGCTGCGAGTGGCGAAGAGGTCCACCACCGGAGGTCCGAACCGCCGGGAAATCTGCTGAAAGACATAAGCATTTAGTTGCCATTCCGCCTGGTCTAGTGACATTCTGCTGAGCCTGTCCGCCCTAGTGTTGGCTACGCCCGAGATGTGTTCTGCCCTTAAAGAGCCGAGGTGCGCCTCTGCCCAAGCGCCCAGGAGACTAGCCTCCAACATGAGGGGCCCGGAACGTGTCCCCCCAAGCCTGTTCACGTGGGCCTTGGCCGTGATGTTGTCCGTTAGTACTAAGACGTGGTGTCCCCTTACTGAACCCAAAAACTCTCCCAGGGCCAGTCGAATCGCCCTAAGCTCGAGAAGGTTGATGGGGAGGGCGGACTCCTCGGCTGACCAGACGCCCTGAGCTTCCCGAGCCCCCATGTGGGCGCCCCAACCGTGCAAACTAGCATCGGTGGTTAAGGTGAGCCTGTGCACAATTTGGAAGTGACATCCCTGGAGAATGGCGGGGGACCTCCACCAACCCAGGGACCTACGGACGCTGGGGGACAAACCCACGCGGATTAGCGAGTGGCCGATTCTCCGCTTCTGGAAGGGGAGCATGAACCACTGGAGATCCCGCAGGTGAAGCCTGGCCCAGGGAACAATGTCGATGGTGGAGACCATCTTGCCCAACAACCTGGACAGGGAGGCCAGGGAGGGGCGCCCCTCCCGTCCCAGATCTTCCGCAAGTTGACGTAGGCTTGAGGACCTGTCCTCCGACAGGAACACCTGTCCCGCCACGGAATCAATCCAGGTCCCCAGGTGGAGAATCCTGGTAGTGGGGCAAAAGTGGCTTTTCTCCTCATTAATGGAAAAACCGTGCGCCCGTAGCACGTCTACGGTGATATTCAAGTCCCTGCGGGCATCGGAAAGTGAGCGGGACTGGATCAATATATCGTCCAAATAAAATTGTGTTCTGACGGGGACCGCATGAAGGTGGGCCGCCAGCGCCGCCAGGACTTTAGTGAACACACGAGGGGCGGAAGAAAGGCCAAATGGCAACGCCGTGTATTGGAAATGTAAACCATTGAAACAGAAACGTAAGAACTTTCTACAGGAAACAGAAACAGGTACATGTAAGTAGGCCTCTGTGAGGTCAATGGACGTTAGCCAATCTCCAGCTCTAATCCCCTCCAGAATAGACTTTAACGAGTGCATTTTGAACCTGCGGTAAACAATGTAACGATTCAAACGCTTGAGATCAAGAATGGCCCTCCACCCGCCCGAGGGCTTGGGGATGACGAAGAGGACCGAGTAAAACCCTTGAGCGACCTGGTGGACCGGGACCTCCTCGATGGCCTCAATATCCAACAGGTGTTGGATCGCTGAGTGCATCAGCAGCCGCCTCTGGGGGTTGGAGGGGAGGGGACAGGAAATGAAGTGTTCGGGGGGAGGGGCCAGGAATTCCAGGGCCAGACCGTTCCTGACCGAGGAGATGACCCAAGCGTCCGAGGTCGTACTTTCCCACTGGTCCGCGAAATGCCGCAGTCTTCCACCAATGGGAAAGGAGACCCGACCCGAGTTAATAGGTCTCTGTCTGGATGGTCTCTAGGTTGAGTCGAAGGACAGAGAAGGATGACAAGTTTGTCTCCTCCCTTGAATAGGCCTAACAGGAAGCTGTAACAATATATCCACTTCATCAATAAAGTCCTGTAGAAAGGATGATGTAATCAGGGAAACTGGTTAGCTCAAGGCATAGAGAAGCCTGCTTCGAATGCTGGAGAGCACCAGTTCAAATCCCTGTAGGGAAGTATGGCCAGCTGACGAGGGCTAAGGAGCCCGAAATGGATCCATCCTGGTCTCTTAATTAATTATTATTAATCATCCCTTAAAAGAAATTTAACACATATCTAAAAAGACAGCAGCAATTTAATAGGTCTCTGTCTGGATGGTCTCTAGGTTGAGTCGAAGGACAGAGAAGGATGACAAGTTTGTCTCCTCCCTTGAATAGGCCTAACAGGAAGCTGTAACAATATATCCACTTCATATATATATATATATATATATATATATATATATATATATATATATATATATATATATATATATATATATATATATATATATATATATATATATATATATATATATATATATATATATATATATATATGAAGTGGATATATATATATATATATATATATATATATATATTCATCACCACTGTGATTACCACACCAAACTAGCCAACCTACTCCAAGACCCTGCCTACAAACCTCTAAACAAAGACTCCACCACCTACCTGGAAAAAACCACCAAAGCCAAAATAAAAGCCTCTCCCATCAGTGAAGAGATCCAGCAAAGAATCATCCCCAGAGAGAAATCTTCTAGATGCCCCAAACTCTATGGCCTCCCCAAGATACACAAAGATATACAACCCTACGCAGAATCCATCAACTCACATGTACAAAATTCTTTCCACTTCATAGAAACAATAAAAAAACAAAATCTACAGCCCAGCGATCTACTCGTGAGTTTTGATGTCATATCCCTCTTCACCCAAGTGCCTATAAAAGAAGCCTTGACAGCCATCCAGAACAAATGCAACCCCCCCAAGCACATCCTGGATCTGACCAACCACTGTCTAACCAACACATACTTCATTCACAATGACCAAAGATACAAACAGATAGAAGGAGCACCCATGGGATCACCCCTCTCACCGGTCATCGCAAACTTATACATGGAACACTTTGAAACCAACGCCCTAGACAAATCTGAACACAAACCCAAACTCTGGCTCAGATATGTAGATGACACTTTTGTAATTTGGCCACATGGGAAAGAAAAACTGGAAAACTTCCTCACACACCTCAACTCCCTACACCCCAAAATACAATTCACCATGGAAATAGAAGCCAACAACCAACTCCCTTTTCTAGACATCCTAATCTACAAAAAACCTAATGGCTCCCTGGGACAAACCATCTACCGGAAAAAAACACACACCAACCGCTACCTAAATGCACAATCCCACCCTGCACAGATAAACTCTGTAGCCAAAACCCTCATACACAGAACCAAACGCCTAGCTGACAAAGACCATCTGAAAACCGAAATACACTTCCTCACAAATACATTAATATCCAACGGATTCCGAAGAAAAACAATCACCAAACTAATCCAAAAAGAGACACCCCCCAAGAACCAAGACAAAGAACAGGAAAATGGCATTGCCCTCATCCCATACATTAAAGGTACCCCAGACAAAATCAGCAAAATTCTCCACAAGCACAACATCAAGACAGCCTTCAACACCGACCAAAAAATAACCAATATCCTAAGGAACCCCAAAGACAAGATCCAGCTAGAAAGCCAAAAGGTCTACAAAATTCCATGTAAAATCTGCCCTGCCACTTATATAGGACAAACCAACAGAAGGATAAGTGCACGTATCGCAGAGCATAAAAATGCATTAAAAAATCAACTTAATACTTAATCTCTTTATCAGCATTTCAAAACTACAGGACATGACATTGACTTTCAAGGAACTAAAATGATCTCCAAGGCTGAACAACTGAACAGGAGAATAATCAGAGAAGCCATTGAAATAGAGAAGCAATCTAACAGTATGAACAAACGTGATGACACCTCCCGCCTACCAGACATCTGGAAACCAGCACTGACCAGCAGACGAGCCCCACCCTCCACCCAAGCCATTGAAATTCAAAATAAGGAGAAACATACACATGAGATCAATCAGCATCAATATACCAGTCATGATGCAGCTGCACAGCCAATCAACACACTCACAACAATAGTCAGCACTCCACCCCCCCCACCAAGATTTAAAAAAGGGCCATGCCTTTGCAGTCACAGTCACAGACCAAAGCCTGACGATGACAAATGAGGTCTTGTCAAAACGTTGCAATAACATTTCCATGCCTTATACACGGGAAAATACCCGAAGCAAGCAATGCCTAGTTTCGACAAGATCTCACTTGTCATCATCAGGCAGGCTTGTGTCTGTGAGTGTGGGGAACTCACACGGGAAAATACACGGGAAAATCCCCGAAGCCAGCTATGCCAGCATACCTACACCCGTGAAAATCTACGAAAACACACACACACACACACACACACACACACACACACACACACACACACACACATATATATATATATATATATATATATATATATATATATATATATATATGTGGGGGGGGGGAAGGGATAACAGATGTAGTTTAATTGACTTGTTTGGAAGACGGATATTGTATGCCAAGCTGGGGGAAATTTTGGCGTTATATAGAACCATTAGTAAACATGTCTAGCACAACGATAACTACAACCACCAAGGCAGGGAAAAGGACTGTCCTGCTTTCAGCTGCCCCCCCCAACCCCACCACCCCAACCGCAACAAAGAACATGGATGACCAATCCTCTGTAGGAAAGGCCCCCTCCCTCTCAAGCCGCAAGGGATGCTCCAAACTATGCAGGAGGTCATGGTAAAAAATCAGGAAAATATATTAAAAAAATTGAAGATCTCATGGTGGATATGAAAGAAGAGATGGGGACGGTAAGGGGAGATATTAAAGAATGTAATGAAAGACTAGAGGAAGTTCGAGGTGGTGTGGCAAAGCATGAAGGAAGACTTTAAGTTATGGAGACTAGAATGGATAGATGTCAAGGAAGGTTGGATAGTCAGGAAAGGGAAAGATTACTTGTAAATAGAGCCATGGAAGAGGAAATCATGTTTCTAAAGCTAGAAAGATCCTCCTTCTTTTTAAGGGTGCAAGATGTGATAGAAGAAAGGAGAGAAGATTTGAAAGAAATTGTGGGAGATATTATTTCTGAAATCCTGAACAAAGAAAAGACTCTGGTTCTCGGTGATATCGATGAAGTATTCCGGGTTTTTACTAATGATGCAAAGAGGTACAATCACCCACGGGAAATCCATATCAGGTTTAGTAAGAAAGCAGTGCGGGAGGAGGTTTATAAAAAATCCCGGGATTGAACAGTAGTATTTAAGGGGAAACAGATTGGTATTTTGAGACAAGTTCCAAGACGGGTAAGGGAAATTTGAAGGAAATATCACCCTTTGACTTCACAACTGAGAAGGAACGGGATTTGGTACCAGTGACTACTTCCAGAGGGTTTGTTGTTTACATGGAATGCTAGGAAGGCGAAAATACAAAACTATCAGATGCCCAGAAATTTTATGAGCACCATTTCAAGACAATGGAAGTGGAACCGGAATTAGAGGATGAGGATAAGGGTGGAAGTCTAGAAGAATCGCAGGAAGAAGTAGGGCCCGGGGGCCAAGAGGAGATTATAGAGAGGGAGAGGATTTTGGAGGAAATGGGGGGGGGCAAAGAATTGTCCCCCAAGGAGAACTAGACAGGCCAAGAAGAAGGACTTAGGGTTATAAAAGGGGAAAGGGACATAGGTGGTGATGGGAGAAGAGTTATATTTTATTTCATTAAATGTCAATGGTTTAAATATTCCCTCTAAAAGACGGAAAATACTGAATAGATTAAGGAAATTGGACTATGATGTAGTGTGTCTTCAAGAGACCCATATAAAAAGTAATGAGAAATTATTACTGTACCCAAGACTTGGGAAGATGTATTGCTCATCTGCTGATCAAAAAAGAAAGGGAGTAGTGGTATATGCGAAGGATCATTTAAAATCTAAGGAGATTTTCAAAGATGAGGAGGGATGACTGTTGTGAATAGAATTAGAGATTGGACAATTGTTGTTATATATGCCCCTAATGGGAATCAAAAGTCCTTTTATGGAAATATACATAAAAAACTGATTGAATTAAACTATGACCATATTTGCCTGCTAGGGGACTTTAATGCTATCTCGGATACTAATGTGAATTATACACCTGGGACACGATTGTCTTGGGGAGCGGAAAAGAAAAATAGTAGGGGGTTGCCAAATGAGTGGGCTAGAATGAAAGATAAGTTGGGTCTTCAGGATATCTGGAGGGAGAGACACCCAGATGAAAGACAATATACATTCTTCTCCCCTAGACATAATTCATTCTCACGTATAGACATGGTCTGGATGACACAGGAACTAGGAGAGCAAGTTTCTGGACTGGAGATAGGGGTTAATGATTGGGCGGATCATAGCTCTTTATTAATAACATGGAAGGGATTAAAGAAAAAGATAAGATGGAAGATGGATACGAGGGTCTTAAAAGATGAGGATTTTGTGGATTGGATTAAGAGAGAAATTGAATTTTTTTTCAAAGAAAACAAGAAAGAAGATACAAACCTACAAAATAATTGGGATACATTTAAAGCGGTAGTTAGGGGGCTAGTGATTAAAAAGATGATAAGGAAGCAGAGGTTGGAAAAGAAAGAATGCTTAAAACTATTCGATGACTTAGGGAAAGTGGAAGAAAGACTACAGGAAAACCTGAAGGATTTGACACTAGTAGAGGAAAAGAAGTTGATTCGCCACAAGATTAACTTAGTTAATCAAGAAGAGATTGCTGAAAAGATCAAGTGGGCAAAGCAAGGATTTTTTGAAAATGCTAATAAACCAGGAAGATGGCTAACTTATAGAATTAAGAAATTAAAAGAAAGGAGCAAAATAGGTGGATTGAAAGATAGCAATGGAGGGTGGGTAATTGACAGGGAAGGTAAGAGGAAGATCGTACAGGTTTTTTTCTCAGAATTATATAAGAGAGAAGATGGGGGGAGCAAGAAATTGAACAGTACATAGGAAGGTTGGGCCTCCCCAAACTATCAGAGAAGGTAAGGCAAATTTTTAATTAAGAAATCACAGAAAATGAAGTTTGGATAGCAATCGAAAAGCAGAAAACCGGGAAAACCCCTGGCACAGATGGGCTACCCACGGAATTTTATTTAAAAAAACCTTAGACATGGTAACAGAATATATGACAGAGGTCTTTAATGGAGCCCTCCTTGATGGCCGGATTCCACCTTCCTGGACAGAGGCTTATATTTCCTTGATTCCTAAAGAAGGAACAGACTTATCACTGATTAGAAATTACAGACCTATATCCCTCCTGAATACTGATTATAAGATCTTTACCTCTATTTTGGCAGGGAGAATGAAAAAGTTCCTGGATCACTACATCCATAGTGATCAAAATGGGTTTCTCCCACACAGACAAATAAGAAATAGCTTGAGGATGATTATCAATGCCCTATAATACTATGAGGCCCACTCGAATAAAGAAGCAGCATTTATCTTTATTGATGCCCAAAAGGCGTTTAATAGAGTCAACTGGAAATTTATATTTGCCCTGTTGGAAAAGATGGAATTTGGGGATAATTTTATGCAGGCGATAAGATCTATTTATAATACACAAACAGCTAGAATTCTAATTAATGGAGAGGAAACAGAACGGATTGAGATTAAAAATGGAACAAGACAAGGATGTCCACTATCTCCAATCCTATTTATATTCACATTGGAGCCTCTTCTCTGGGAAATCAGGAGAAATCAGGAGATAAAGGGACTAAAAATTAGAGCGGAAGAGTATAAAATCCAGGCCTTCGCTGATGACTTAGCCTTTATCTTAGAAGACCCCTTAGAATCAGGAAATGAATTAATTCAGGTAATAGAGAAATACGGTAGAGTTGCGGGTTTCCAAATTAACAAGGATAAGACAAAGATAATAGTAAAAAATATGGCATTAAATCAACGAAATGAATTAGAAAAAAAATTGGGCCTTCAAATTGTAAAAAAAGATAAAATATTTAGGTATTTGGCTAACTCCCAAATGTACTTCAATCAAGGTAGACAACCATCAAAAATTACTGACCCAAATGAAATTAGACCTAGAAAAGTGGGGAAACTCCAAGAATTGCCCTATACCATTTCAGACAAGTGGCTATCCAACATCTTCTTAAAGACTTGCAGTGTTGGGGCATTCACAACTTCTGGAGGCAAGCTGTTCCACTGATTAATTCTTCTAACTGTCAGGAAATTTCTCCTCATTTCTAAGTTGCTTCTCTCCTTGATTAGTTTCCCCCCATTGCTTCTTGTTCTACCTCAGGTGCCTTGTAGAATAGTTTGACTCCCTCTTCTTTGTGGCAACCCCTGAGACATTGGAACACTGCTATCATGTCTCCCCTAGTCCTTCTTTCTTATTAAACTAGACATACCCAGACAAAACATAAGACATTTTAAAATCAATACCCCCAGTATGCTAATGGCATAACTTTTTGAAGCTAACAAATGTTCCTAAAGTTTAATGCTTGTAGTAGAAAACATGACTGCTTGTTCATGCAGATTTCTACTTCATTGATGTTTATGTCTCAATATTTATGTCCCTACATCTTTTCTCTTCTCTTTGTCTCTTTTGTGGATTCATACACTGGTTTGGCTAGCAGGGCAAAATTCAGTATCCATATTCTACAATACCCTGCTACAACCAAAACCCCTCATAGTTGTCTTCTATTAGTTGGTTTTGTCATTAAATCTAATCTTTAAATTTTTCAACACCACTACTCTGTGGGGAATAGACAGCATGAAGTTTCCACTTAATTCCAAGAACTTAGGAAACAATTTGTGTCACCTGAGCTGTGAAGTATAGGTGTCAGGCCTGTTTCTTCGAATACCTAAGAAAGAACACGCTTAAACATTCTTTGAAATGAATAAGGCTACTTTTACTAAGTAACGACAGTGAACAGACCAAGTGAAGCAGAGAGTGAATAGTTTAGGCGCGAACATAGAGTATTAAGCTTAAGCCCATCCCAATCCCCAACCCCCCCCTTAGCATTGTCCAATATACTTTCTTCACCACCATCAGGTGGGCAGGTCTTCACCAGCCTGGAATGCGGGACCGTTAGCCGATAGATAACAGCAGCCGTCAACATCATCCACCAGCAGAACAATTGTATCCCAACGCCCCCCACCCTCCCCGTTGCCATGGCAGCTAAGCAGTACTAGCGAAGGCTGACATCCGGACCTCCTCCAAGAACAGTGAGAAATCCCGGACATCTTGCGGAACACGAGATGCTACACCTGGAAAACAGACAAGAAAAGACAAAACAACATATAGGAGAGAGGGAAAGGGTCAAGGTTTGTGTGGATACTTGGCATAGAACTGGCGTACCAGTTTAGGAGCCTTGAGATGCTCTTTATCCACCCATTCGTTGTGAGAAGGGGGAAAATCTTTCCACATGACTAGGAACTGAGTTTTATTCCGACGGACTCTGGAATCCAAAATGTCACGAACTTCATAATGCTGGTGACCATCCACCATTGTAGGTGCAAGGGTATCAGGCAAAGGTTTACGGAGATGTGAGGTGCGTTCAGGCTTCAGTAAGTGAACATGGAACACCGGGTACAGGCGCCTGTAGGTCTTTGGGAGATCCAAACGGACAGACACAGAGCTGATGATTTTGGTTATAGTGAAAGGACCAACAAATTTCGGACCTAGTTTCCTGCATTTCTGTGGGTTATCCAAATGTTTTGTAGACACATAAACTCTGTCACCAACTTTGTAGGCCATGGGAACCGCTCGTTTCCTGTCAGCATACAATTTATGCGAATCATGAGCATCGTTCAAAGTCTTGCGGATGATTGGCCAGACGGAAGACAGCCTAGAGGACCAATCGGCCAAAGAGGGAACTGTCGGTGAGTCATGAGGCAATTCGGGGATGGGTACAAAGTCCTGTCCATAGATGATTTTAAAAGGGGTCATATTGGTACTGGAGTGAACAGAGTTATTATAGGCCACTTCGGCATGTATCAGGAGATCAGCCCAATCATCTTGTTGAAAATTTATAAAACAGCGCAAGTATTGTTCCAAAATGGAATTGGCCCTCTCACAAGAGCCATTCGTCTGGGGATGGTAGGCGGAGCTTAAGCCCTGGGCGGAGCCAATCAGTCTCAAAAACTCCTTCCAAAAAAGAGACGTAAATTGAGTGCCTCTGTCTGAAATGATACGCTGGGGAACTCCATGAAAACGGTAAATATGGGTAACGAACAATCGAGCCAAAGATTTGGAAGAGGGAATTTTCGAACAGGGGACAAAATGAACCTGTTTGGAGAAGAGATCGGTAACGACCCAAATGACGGTATAGCCTTGACTGGGCAGAAGGTCAACTATAAAGTCCATTGAAATCTCCTTCCAAGGCACCTCTGGCGTCGCTACGGACTGGAGGAGGCCACGTGGCTTCCCCGGTGCACGTTTAGAAGCCGCACAAACAGGGCAACTGGCAATATATGATTCAACATCTTTCTTAAGTGAGGGCCACCAGAACTGTCGTTTAACAAGGTGTACAGTTTTAACGAAGCCGAAATGGCCAGCCAAACGTGAGTCGTGTGCGCGTTGCAAAACAAAAGGACGTAATGTACTAGGGACATAAATCTTTGAGCCAATCCAGGGAAGATCGTCCCTAACAGTACAGTCACCTGAATGTGCGGAATACCATTCATCAGTAAGCAGTTCATCCTTAATACGAGCAATCAGGTCCGCAGGTGGAGTAGTTTGGACTGTGGAATGGCTTCTAGTAGATACTGGAGAAGCCGGTAAAGTAAGCGGCATGATGGGCTGTACAATAGTGAGTTTAGAAACATCATATTGTGGTAGTCTGGAAAGAGCATCAGCCATGAAATTCTTGCCACCAGGAATATATTTAAGATGGAAATTGAAGCGATGGAAGTAGTGAGCCCAACGAAGTTGCCCCGGGGACAATTTTCGAGAGGAGGTAAGAGCCTCTAAATTTTTATGGTCCGTCCAGACTTCAAACGGATGGGGAGCACCCTCAAGAAAATGACGCCAAGTCATGAGAGCCCAACGAACAGCAAAAGCTTCTTTTTCCCAAATTGCCCATCCATGCTCGGTTGTAGAGAGTTTTCGAGAGGTGTAGGCACAAGGTTGTAATTGGCCACGGTGGTTGAGTTGCAACAAGACTGCACCCACAGCGACATCACTGGCATCCGCCTGAACCACAAACGGGGAATTAACATCGGGGTGTTTAAGGACAGGTTTGGCCGCAAATAAACGTTTAAGCTTCTCGAAAGCGGCTTGGCATTCCATGGTCCATTTGAGGGGGGACCCTGGACGAGGTTTACCTTCCCCCTTCGTTTTAAGCAGGTTTGTAATGGGTAAGGCAATGTCGGCGAATGACGGAATAAATTGGCGGTAAAAGTTTGCAAATCCCAAAAAGCTCTGTAGTTGTTTACGAGTTCGGGGAGGAGCCCACTCCGTCACCGCCTTAACTTTAGCAGGATCCATCTCAATTCCCTCAGAAGAAATGCGGTAACCCAAATAGTCAATTGTTTCCTGGTGAAACTCACATTTGGACAGTTTGGCGTATAGCTCAGCGGAACGTAGTTTGTTAAGGACAGAACGCACTAGTTTAACATGCTCGTCATGTGTTTGTGAGTAAACAACGATGTCATCAATATAGACAATAACTCCTTTGTAAAGGTGCTCGTGGAGAACCTCATTAATCAGTTGCATAAACACAGAAGGAGCACCTTGAAGACCAAAGGGGAGGACTTTAAATTGAAAACATCCAAGAGGACAGTTAAAAGCGGTTTTCCATTCGTCCCCCTCTTTAATCCTGACCCTGTAATAGGCCTCACGTAAGTCCAGTTTAGTAAAAATTTTACCAGTAGCCAGATGAGCAAGCATGTCCTTCATAAGCGGGAGTGGGTAGACGTTGTGTTCGCAAATGGTGTTGAGATAAGAGTAGTCTTGTACTAGTCTAAGAGTGCCATCTTTCTTTTCCCTAAACATAACAGGTGCAGCTACACGTGGCCTAGCTGGCTCAATGAAACCCCTTTGAAGATTTTTATCGATGAACTTACGTAATTCCTCCATCTCCCGTGGGGTCATGGAGTAAAGGCGAGGTTTAGGCAATTGCACCCCAGGGAGGAAATCAATCGAACAATCAGTAGCTCTATGAGGGGGAAGTGAATCACAAGATCTCTCACTGAAGGCCTCCTTTAGGTCCCAATATTCCTTGGGAATCTTGTCCTCGCCTGGTATGACCTCAGGTGAAGGAAAACTTAATAAGGGGCCAGCGGGTTCAGTCACAAGAGGTGAGTTATTTGGTGGGAAGTGATTGTCCTCTGATGGCAGAGAGGTATGTTCAGGTATTGACAAAGGTATGCGTACCCAACCCTCTCTCCAATTAATTAGAGGATTCCATTTATGAAGCCAATTGACCCCCAAAATGACAGCATTTTCGGAAATGGCAGTCACGATGAAGTTGATGGTTTCAGTATGAGCTGTGCCAATAGAGACATGAATTGGTTCGGTGATAAAAGATGCAGGGGTTCCCCCTGCTACAGAACCATCCATTTGGCAAAAGGCTATGGGAGTTTTCAGGGTTTTTAAGTGGAAACCCATGGAGGAGACTAATTCTTGGCTTATGAGACATTTTGAACAACCAGAATCAATGAGGGCTTGCACTTTGCAAGTACGTCCAGTAGATGGAGCCAAAAGTTTTAAATTAATATAAAGGGGCCCGGAACGGTGACTCACCAAATTGTCGTCAGAAGAATTCGAAGACGCCTCCCAGTCATCAGGTTGGGTGCTGGGTTGGTCAGTAGAGAGGTTGAGAGGCTCCACCCCACTCATGGCCGGTCTACTGCGCACGCTCGGAGTCTTTGGAGGCTTCCCTTCCGAAGAGGAATGTGGGCATGGAGGTTGCCGTGATCTGCATTTGTCTGCCCAATGCCCCTCCTTTCCGCAGCGATAACAATTGCCTGAGCGAGGCTGAGTTGTTTTCCGCCCCCCCCCCTTTGCAAATGGGAATCCTTCTCTGGGGACCGAGATTTGAGGCTATCCTTCTGTGGTTTTTTCTCAAGACGGACTGGATCCTGCAAATGGGCCTGATCCAGTTCAACATCCCCAGCGAGATCTATCCATTCATTTAAAGTTTCGGGACGGAATCTGTTCACACGTTTGATAAATGTCCTTATTTAGTCCTTCAACATAGAGGTCCATTAAGGCCTGGTCACTATAACCAGTCATAAACACCGATAACTCCTGAAAAATCTGCGTGTACTCCTGGACCGTCATACTCCCCTGATGTAAGTTTTTCATTTTCATTTTAGCTTTCCTTTCAACACGGGGATCTTCAAAACGCCTTCTAAGAGCATTCATAAAACGATCAAAATCCCGCAGCGCGGGTGAACGGCTGTTATGCAGGGAGACCAGCCATCTGGAAGCTTGATCTTCCAGAGCCATAGAGACAATTCTAATTTTGATTTCTTCATCTAAATCAACTGCGTAAAACTGCATGAAATTATCGACGTGAATTAGAAAAAACGCCAGTTTGTCGGCACTACCGTCGTATTTAACACCCAGGGGGGGGAGTTTTGCAAGTCGGCGAGGGGAGGTGGGTCGGGTTTCTCTCCGCAATTCCCTGCTGGCTTGGGGAGGGAGGGATGGTGTTGAGCTCCTGCTTTCTTTGGCAGCTGCTGAATGCGTTTCTTTCAGCTGTTTGCGTTCCTGCTCCCTCCCCCAGAGTTTATCCAGGGCCTCCCGCTTCTCGTCTGCCTGGCGAAGCAATTCTTGGGCCATTTCTTTTAACTCCCTTTCTTCTCTTAAAAGCTCCGGAATGACTCTCTTGGGGGAAAGGCGACGCCTGGAGACGTTAACGCCAGGGCCTAGTCCTCCAGTCATTCCTACCCCTTCAGACCAACGTTTTGGTTTGGCTGAATCTTCGGCGGGCAGATTTAGATCTAGGCCGGCTAAACAATCCAACACTGACCTCGTATCTCCAGTGTGAGCCGGAATATTTGATGCCTCTGCTCCCATGCTAGATTCAGGTAGAACCTCCACCAACGGAAGCTCCTCTTTTGCAGGGTCCGACATCAGGTGATTTTTTATTTGTGACTCTCTGCTTTTTGTCAGGCCTGTTTCTTCGAATACCTAAGAAAGAACATGCTTAAACATTCTTTGAAATGAATAAGGCTACTTTTACTAAGTAACGACAGTGAACAGACCAAGTGAAGCAGAGAGTGAATAGTTTAGGCGCGAACATAGAGTATTAAGCTTAAGCCCATCCCAATCCCCAACCCCCCCCTTAGCATTGTCCAATATACTTTCTTCACCACCATCAGGTGGGCAGGTCTTCACCAGCCTGGAATGCGGGACCGTTAGCCGATAGATAACAGCAGCCGTCAACATCATCCACCAGCAGAACAATTGTATCCCAACGCCCCCCACCCTCCCCGTTGCCATGGCAGCTAAGCAGTACTAGCGAATCTGAGGCCATATACAAAGGCACCCCAAATCTTGGCACAATGTCTTTCAGTACATGCAAAACCAGGAAATTTCTAAATCCCAATTTCTGGGAAACTTTTAGGGAAATCTATTTGCCACTCAGCCCTGTAGAATGACTCCCAAAGGAAGTTTCCATCCTGTCTTTGGGTTGCTTTATCACAACAGAGACAGGCTGCAGCAACCTGATTCTAACTACCGATCACTGCAAAAAAAAAAACCTCCTCGTACAATTCTTCTG
Source organism: Rhabdophis nuchalis (assembly GCA_039707465.1). Taxonomy (NCBI): domain Eukaryota; kingdom Metazoa; phylum Chordata; class Lepidosauria; order Squamata; family Natricidae; genus Rhabdophis; species Rhabdophis nuchalis. The sequence continues at coordinate 123,714,288 of CM077644.1, forward strand.
GCAGGTCCCCTGGCCTCCCACCTTTCTGTCTAAGAGCTTCGGTGAGGAAAAAATTTGTTTCCTTTTGAAGTTCCTTCTTCTCTGAGGTTTTGAGCCCAATTAATATATGCTTTGTACATTCTACAAGTTCAGATTTGCCTTTCTTGCCCCCCCCCCTTCTCATCTTCTGTAATTTTTGCCCTAATGTCATCTACAGAGTGACCAATGAAGATCATATTGACCATTCTCTTATTTTCTTCAACCTCAGGATCTAATTTGGTATTTTGCCTATAGGTCTGATAAATGCATTTTAGGATTTCCCCTGGATTTTCATCCTGTTTCTGTTGAATTTGATAGACCTTCCCTAAGTTCTTAACTTTTGTTTGAGTCCTAACAAAACTATGGTCCAATAGTTTTGCAGCTGAATGAACTAAGGTTCCCAATCTGCTTCTTTCAGTAACCATGTCCAGTCAGATCTTTTGCATGATCCTTCTGCAAAGGCTTATTCATGGTTCCCTTCACCAGCCTTCTTTTCTCTGGGGTTTATGAAATTTCCATCAGACTTGTATGTCTGCCCAATTAAACTGGTGAGTTCAGAAAAAAGGGATGCAAAAAGGACATGCGTCTCATCTGGATTTTCTCTATAATTAGGAGTTTGATTTTTCCAATTATATAAATCAGCCACTGAGAATGGAACATACACTCACATTTTATGTTGCTCCCCCTCAGCTCCTGGCAATAAAATTTCTCTTAGGGGCAATTTGAGTTTTTGTCTCAACTGCTCCCTTGGACTGGGTTTGTGGCCCACTTGATCTGTCCCTTCAGGAACCTTTTTTTGTTTCCTTCCTCCTGGCCCCACCTAATGGGATTGTTTGTTCTTTCTAACCAATATCTGATTCCACCTTTTGTCCCCCTGGGTCTCCTACCCCTTCAGTGTCAACCACTTCATGTCAAGGCTACACAGGTGGAGGGCACTGATGTCAGAGACACACTCTCTCTTTCTCTTTTTAAATACTTAAACACATCAACAAAGACAAACATGCAAGCTAAAACAACACAGAAACTAAATGTTCTTTATGAGACTGTTCTTTTTCTCTTCTTTCTTTCTTTCTTTTTCTTTCTTTCTTTCTTTCTTTCTTTCTTCTGGAGGCTTGTTACTCATCCTGGTAACTGACTATATCTCAGGGTTTTTCTAAGAGTGTTGTATTCTGTCCACGCAGGACTACACACCTTACAACTCTTTTTTTCTGGGATGTTCAGTGTCTTCTCTGTTGTAATTAATTTTTTGAACCTCCCAGCAAACGCTGGCATATTTTTAAAGATCCAGATGTATAGAGTAACATGTATTGAAGAGGCATTCAAGGAACTTTCCTTCACCACCCATGTTCTATTTCTAAGACTCTGTCATGGTTGCCTTCAGGAACTGCGATGACTTAACTTCCCACACAATTCTAGAGCCTCATTAGGATACACCAGTTCCGTTAGGAAGGGATGCTATCCCGGGCTCGGGGGGGGGGATCGGGCCCTTCTTCCACTCTCAACTGAGTGGGTCTACAATTCCCACAATACTTGCCTGCAGACATCTTCTTTTCTCAGCCGGCGTTATTGATGGGCTTATCATGATCTCGTGGTTCTTAGCCGGTGGTGTTCTTCCAAGTGCCCAGGAAGGGGTCATGAGTCTCCTTACAGAGAAATCTCTGTCAGTGCCAAAAGGTATAACTAGACGGTCCCATTTGGGCACTTGGTCGGTCTGTGCTGGCCTCAGCGAAATATCACTCGTTATCTCCAGGCTAAGGCTCGCTCGTAGAAATGTGCCCACCAGGTTACCGTGCGTTCCATCAGTCACGGGCCCTAGGCAGGGGTGGGGGGGTGGCGGTCATTGTCAGGGAAGGTATTGAGCCGAGAGAGACCACTGTGCCACAGATAACCGGTTGTGAGTCCCTCTGCATGAAGTGGGGCCCAGGGAGGCAGTTGGGTGTGCTGATTGTGTACCTGGCTCCCCGCTACGTATCAGCAGCCCTGTCCGAGCTCCTCGAGATAATCGCCGAGATGGCGGTTGAGACCCCCAGATTGTTAGTCATGGGGACTTTAACCTGCCATCGGTAGGCGAGAATTCTGAGGTTGCTCGGGAGTTCATGGCCTCCATGACGGCCATGGACCTGACCCAAGTAATTCAGGGCCTTACACACGAGGGAGGACACACACTGGATCTCATTTTTATCTCCGGCCAGTGGATGAGTGATCTGGGAGTCGGGGATTTAGTCATCATACCCCTATCATGGTCAGATCACTCACTTCTCCGGCTCGACTTTCCCACCGCCACACCCCACCGCGGGGAGGCGGAACTGGAACACCCAAGATGGTTCCGCCCCAGGCGCCTGATGGAACCTGAAAGGTTCCAGACGGAGCTTGGGCCACTACCTGTAGCCCTGACCCGCGCCCGGATGGAGGACCTAGTGGCTGCATGGAATAGTGTGGCCACTGGGGCCTTGGACTGGGTTGCGCCTTTGCGGTCTCTCTTGCGGCAGCGAACCACCCTGGCTCCCTGGTTCTCCGAGGAGCTGAGGGTGATGAAGCGCCACAAGAGACGCCTAGAGGGGAGATGGAGATCCATACGCTCTGAATCTGACCGAACACAGGTAAGATCCCATTTGAGGACTTACATTGTGGCGATAAGACTGGCCAAACGTCGGTATTGTGCCACTCTTATCGCGTCCGCAGATAACCACCCTGCCACCCTGTTTGGGGTGACCCGCTCCCTCCTTCACCAGAGGCCGCGGGAAGCCCTTTTACAGGGCAGAGCAGAGGAATTTGGAGAGAATCTGTAGGACAAAATCGCTCAGATTCGGAGCGAGTTGGTTTCCACCGACAGTGGTCCAGAGGAGGCGTCGGAAGTGGGTCTTGAGGCACCATTCTGGGAGGAGTTTGACTCTGTTACTTCTGATGATATGGACAGGTTGCGTAGGAGACTGAGGGCCACCACATGTTTATTGGACCCATGTCCCTCCTGGCTTGTACTGGCATCCTGGGAGGTTTCACCAGGAAATAGTGAGGGCTTCTTTGAGTGAGGGGTTCTTGCCTACCGTCTTGAAAGAGGTGGTGGTGAGGCCTCTCCTCAAGAAGCCTTCCCTGGACCCAGCATTGTTAGTAAATTACCGTCCGGTCTCCAACCTTCACTTTCTGGCGAAGGTTGTACAGAGTGTGGTGGCACAACAGTTTCCACATCATCCAGAGGAAATTGATTATCTGGACCCGCGCCAGTCCGGCTTCCGGCCCGGTCACAGCACCGAGACGGCATTGGTCACGTTGGTGGATGATCTCTGGAGGGCCAGAGATGGGGGTTGTTCCTCCATCCTGGTCCTATTAGACCTCTCAGCGGCTTTTTTTTTTTATTGCAAAAGTTTTATTCAAACAAGTTTTCCCCCCTTTTACCCCCCCCGACATATATAATATAAAATCACATACAAAAAGTATACCCCTCACCTCCCCCCGTCTTAAAATAAAGTTCTCATCCAAATATTGAGTATTATACCCCCGACCAACATGATATAAATTTAGTATAAAATACATCAATCTCTCCCTGACACCCTTTCTAAGTTAATTCAGCATCATAACATAACCATATCCCATTATACCCATCTCTATATTGCTTATCCACTTATATTTCCCCACCCTCCACCCTAACCCACCCCCACCTCCCAGTCAGTCCCACCCCCCCTGAGTTCCGCTGTACACCACTTTAAACATTCCAAACATCCCAGATATTGTTTAATCTATTCACCTATGAATCCAAACATTCCTACCTAAAAGCTACATGATATTTCCCAGTCTGATATTTATTCTGTATATAATTAATCCATTTTGCCCATTCCTGTGTGTAGCTCTCCTGCTTCTGGTCTTTTAGGAAAGCTGAAAGTTTTGCCATTTCCGCAAACCCCGCCACTTTTTGAATCCATTGAGCAATTGTCGGTACAAAATCTTTCTTCCAATGTTGAGCAATCAACAACCTAGCTGCTGTAACCATATACAAAAACAATTTTGTTTCCCCTTTACGAAAATCCTTAGTTATGCCCAATAGAAACATTTGCGGGGTAAATTCTAATCTTTTCTTAAATACGTTTTGCATAACCCACCATATTTTTATCCAAAAAGCTTTGACCTTATTGCAAGTCCACCATACATGGAAGAAAGTAGCATCTAAACACCCGCATCTCCAGCATTTAGGTTGAAAATTAGGATACATACATGATAATTTCTTAGGATCCAAATACCATCTATAAAACATTTTATAAAAATTCTCCCTTAAACTTTGTGACTGTGTAAATTTAATATTTTGAACCCATATTTTTTCCCACGTATCCAACATAACGGGTTCATCAAAATTCTGAGCCCATTTAATCATACAATCCTTGACCAACTCGCTTTCTGAATCCCTTTCTAACAGTACATTATATATTCTTTTAACATGTTTTGGGCCAGTCTCTTTTATCTGCTTGATCAACTCCACTTCTTTCTCCATAAAACCAATCCTGCGATCTTCTTTCCATCTCTTCTGTAACTGTGTGTAGTGTAACCAATTTAAAGTAATTCCTGCCTCCAACAGTTGTTCCAAAGTTTTCATCTGCCATTCGCCCCTATCAAAAGTAAGCACATCTTTATATAAACACCCCCCGAGTGACTTAGTATTTGTAATCCACATGGTGTCTGCAAGATCCAACCAAAGCGGTATTTTATAATCCCAATTAGGCCGGTGCTTCCTCCAAATTCTCATCAGGGCACTTCGGAGAACATGATTGTTAAATACTTTATCCACCTTTTCTTCATAAAACAGATATGCATGCCAACCCAACACAAGATCATGACCTTCTATATTCAATAGTTCAGATTTTGTTTTCCCAAACCAATCTGCCACGCACGTCAATGCCGCCGCTTCATAATACAATCGGAGGTTTGGGAGTCTAAGGCCACCTCTTTCACGAGTATCTTGCATAATCTTCATCTTTACTCTCGGCTTTTTCTCCTTCCAAACAAATTTATTTAATGTTGCTTGCCAATCTGACAAGATTTTATCTGATTTAAGCACCGGTATCATCTGAAATAAAAAAATGAATCTAGGTAGAATATTCATTTTAATTGCTGAAATCCTTCCAAGCAGAGATAGTTGTAGCTTATTCCAAGCTTGAAGATCCTTCTGTATCTGTTGCCACAACACTTCATAATTATTTGAAAAAAGTTTTGTATTTATTTCTGCAATTTGTATTCCTAAATATTTAACTTTAGAAACTATTTCAAAACCTGCCAAGCTTTCAAGTGACTTCCTCTGAGTCTCTGACATATTTTAACCATCATTTTCGTTTTGCCTTGATTCAATTTAAACCCAGACACCACACCAAATTCTACTATGATATTTTTCATCTGAATTACTGAGTTCATAGGATGTGAGAGGGTAACAACCAGATCATCGGCAAATGCCCTAGTTCTGTATTCTTTTTGCCTAATAATTATACCACTTAAAGTGTTAGAGTCCCGAATTGTATTCAACAAGACTTCCAGGGTTAAGATAAATAACAATGGAGATAATGGGCACCCTTGTCTTGTACCTTTTTGTATTTCAAAAGTTGTAGTCAAACTTTTATTTAATTAATTAAATAAATGCATGCATACATACATACATACATACATACATACATACATACATACATACATACATACATACATAAATGGCTTGTGCAGCAGCCACTGCCAGTGGTGGCATTGCTTGCTCTTGTGCCAGTTCAGATAGAGCAGGTGCAGCCCACACTCTAGTAGTTCCATCCATGGCTTGGCCTGGGTTGAACCAGGAACCCTGGGTAGTCATCCATGCAAGAGTTTCCCAGGCTCTTCAACTTTCCATTGCCTCTTGTATCAGGAACAGCACCTGGTTCAGCATGATCTCTTCCAGGTTTCCCTCCAGATGGGTTTTTTTGCCTCTGCCTCACATCCAGTGATCAGCTAGACCTGATAGGCTTCTCACTGAGGTTAAGTTCCTCTTGCCATTCTGCTGTATCATGAGCACTGTGCAGTCTAGTGGGGGAGCAGGCTATAGCTCCAGTCTCCTCTGGCTCACTCCTGTGGTTGGACATTGAATGCTCAGTCCCCATGGTAGACTGCTGCCTCTGGGATAACTATTAAAACAGATCTTGCCTAATATCAGGGCTGCCTCTAATTCCTAGGGGGGGGGGAACCCTTTGCTACATAGATTCAGAGAAAAGGTACTTTTACTAGGAGAGAACTGAATGCAACAAGTTACAGGCAAGATCTGAAGCAAAAGCGCATGAAGCAGCAACTTGAAACAACCTATAGAGGCCAACCTAGGTACCTAGGTAAACAGGGCAAGCTCCAGGAAGGAAATCTTTTTAAAAAGTCTTTGATTCAAGTGTATCATCTCTGGCTGCTGCATATCAAAGCTAGAAGAAATGACCATGGAGAGATAAACAAAGCCGAGGCTGTAGTTGCAAAGCTGCAAAGAAACATTCTCCACTGGGCCCCCATCCCCATTTTCATGGCAGCAAGCAGAGGCTGACAGACAGGGACTTAGTTTGGGGTTCCATCTCCGTACTAATGGAGTCGTAGAATGAGCTAACACAATAGTGCCATGAGGGTGAGCGTATGGCATACATACCACAGGTGGCACGCAGAGCCCTCTCTGCAGTCACACCAGCTGTTGCCCCAGCCCAGCTCCACTGTGCATGCATGAGCCCCTCCCACCAGCCAGCTAGTCTTCGGGTCTCTCCCATGCATGTGGTGGGGCAGGGCACATGTGTGGGGGCACTCGCATTGCATTTTGGGGGTTCGGGCATGCAGGCATGCATTTGCACATGCTTTGGGCACACAGCACCAAAAAGGTTAACCATCAATGCAATTGTGGATCAATACATACATTGATATTAGCAAACCAACTGGGCAGAACTCCTACCTTTCACAGAACTGGCATACAACAACTCAATGCATAATAGCGCTGGATTCACCCCTTTTAAAGTGACCACAGGAGTTGAGTATGTGCCTGAGGATACCTCCTCCCTCAGTAACAGTAGCTGAATGGATGGAGACATCAAAAGCTGCTTGGGGGAATGTGTAGAGAACCCTAAATAAAACCAGGGAGTCACAAAAGAGACAGGCATATTGGAAAAGAGCCCCTCAGGAGTTCAGGCTCGGGGAGAAAGTTTACCTGTCTACAAAATGCTAGAAGCTCAACCAGCCTTGTAAGAAACTGGGTCCCAAGTTCATAGGTCTGTTCCCAATTGTTTGAATTATAAGCCAGTTACAGTGGAATTGCAGTTACCTAAGACTCAGACAGGTTCACTCAGTGTTTCACTGTAGCTTACCGAATCCCTTCAAAGGCTCCAAGCTAAGGCCAGTAGAGGAAAAGGCCTCCTAAGATGGTGAGGGAGGGAAACACTATGAGACAAAGAGGATACTGGACTCAAGGGGAAATTACAATACTTAGTGTAGTGGAAGGGATATCTCTCAGCCAATGAAGAGTGCATAGGTGCAATCTCTCTTGCCATTTGTAGAATCTGTATTCTAAGTATTTTCTTGATATGTCTTATGTGACCTTCTCTTGGCAACTTGTTGTCTATTGCATATTTTGTAAAGACTCGAGACCCTTCATCTGTTCCTTTCATGAATTTAATTTTAATTTATTTCAATTTATATACCGCGCCTTCTCCACCGAAGTGGACCCAGAGCGGTGCACAGGAATTTAAAACAACAATAATAAAATACAATAAATATAATAAATAGATAAAAAGAATTAAATCACAGCCTGTGCTAAAAATTCCCCCTAAAAAAATCTAATATCATTTACGTGTTAGGCAGAAGCTATATTACAAGAGTCTGAACTACTACGCGAGACCAGCTTGTTGAAAAAAATATGTTTTAAGTGAACGGCGAAAGAGGGGAAGGTCCGTGATAGTGCGAAGTTCGGGGGGTAGGTCGTTCCAGAGGGCCGGCCCTGCCACAGAGAAGGCCCTACCCCTGGGCACCGCTAGCCGGCATTGACCGGCGGTTGGTACCCTCAGTAGGCCCTCTCTGTGGGAGCGTATCGGACGCAGGGAGGTATGTGGCAGGAGACGGTCCCGCAAGTAGCTAGGCCCTGAGCCATGGAGCGATTTGAAGATGGTAACAAGCACCATGAAGCACACCCGGAAGGCCACCAGTAGCCAGTGCAGCTCGCGCAGGAGAGGTGTTACGTGGGAGTAATGAGAGGCTCCCAGAATCCCCCACGCGGCCGCATTCTGAACCAACTGGAGCCTCCGAGTGCACCTCAAGGGGAGCCCCATGTAGAGAGCGTTACAATAGTCTAGGAGAGATGTCACGAGTGTCTGAATGACAGTGCGGAGGGCGTCTCGGTCCAGAAAGAGACGCAACTGGCGTACCAGGCGAACCTGGTAGAATGCCCCTCTGGTCACGGCCGCCACATGGTCATCCAGGGACAGCCGCAAATCCAGGAGGATGCCCAAGTTGCGAGCCCTTTCCACGGGGGCCAATGACTCGCCCCCGATAACCAGCGATGGAATGAGCTGGCTATGCCGAGATGCCGGAAACCACAGCCACTCGGTCTTGGACGGGTTGAGCCGGAGTTTGTTACTTCCCATCCAGAGCCGCACGGCTTCCAAACACCGGGACATTACTTCGACGGCATCGTTGGGGTGGTTGGGGGTAGATATGTACAGCTGAGTATCATCAGCGTACAGATGGTACTCTACCCCACAACCACGGATGATCTCACCCAGCGGCTTCATGTAGATGTTAAACAGGAGGGGTGAGAGGAACAACCCCTGAGGCACCCCATAAATGAGTGGTCTCGAGGTCGACCTCTGCCCTCCTGTCAGTACAAATTGCGACCGACCGGAGAGGTAGGAGGAGAACCACTGCAAAACAGTGCCCCCCAATCCTAACCTCTCCAGTCGGTGCAATAGGATACCATGGTCGATGGTATCGAAAGCCGCTGAGAGATCTAATAGGACCAGGATAGAGGAAAAACCCCTATCTCTGGCCCTCCAGAGATTATCCACCAACGCGACCAATGCCGTCCCGGTGCTGTGCCCAGGTCGGAAGCCGGACTGGCGCGGGTCTAGATAAGCAGTTTTCTCCAGGTGCCGAGAGAACTGCTGTGCCACCACACTCTCTACAACCTTCGCCAAAAAGTGAAGGTTGGAGACCGGACGATAGTTAGTTAGCAATGCTGGGTCCAGGGAGGGCTTCTTGAGGAGGGGTCTCACCATCGCCTCTTTAAGGGAGGCCGGCAAGAACCCCTCACTAAGAGAAGCGTTCACAATTCCCTGGAGCCAGCCTCGTGTCACCTCCCAGGAGGCCAGTACCAACCAGGAGGGACACGGGTCCAATAAACATGTGGTGGCATTCAGTCGCCTCGGCAACCTGTCCATGTCATCGGAAGTAACAAAGTCGAACTCGTCCCATAAAACGGTCTCAAGACCTGCCTCGGACGGTCCGCCCAGATCTATCGAGATGGAGGCCAGGTCGTCCCGAATCCGAGCGATTTTGTCCTGCAGATAACCTCCAAACTCCTCTGCTCTACCCTGCAAGGGAGCTTCCCGCGGTCCCTGATGGAGAAGGGAGCGGGTCACTCGGAACAGGGCGGCAGGGTGGTTATCTGCGGACGCAATAAGGGTAGCAAGATGACTACGTTTTGCCACTCTTATTGCCACTAGGTAGGTCTTTGTGTAGGACCTCACTAGTGTTCGGTCGGATTCGGAACGAGTGGACCTCCACCTGCTCTCTAGGCATCTCTTGCGGCACTTCATACCCTTAGCTCCTCGGAAAACCAAGGGGCCAGGGTGGATCAGCGCCGCGTGAGAGGCCGCAAGGACACGACCCGGTCCAAGGCCCCCATGGCCGCACTATTCCATGCGGCCACTAAGTCCTCGGTCGGGTCGTGGGTGAGGGTTGCAGGTATAGGCCCAAGCTTCGTCTGGCGCCTAGGGCGGAATCATCTAGGAATCTCAGGTTCCGCCTCCCCGCGGTGGGGTGTAGCGGTCAGAAAGTCCAACCGAAGGAGAGAGTGATCTGACCATGACAGGGGCTCGATGACTACTTCCCCTACTCCTAGATCACTCAACCATTGGCCAGAGGTAAAAATCAGGTCTAGTGTGTTTTCCCCTGTATGTGTGGGGCCTTGAATTACTTGGGTCAGGTCCATGGCCGTCAAGGAGGCCATGAACTCCCGAGCCACCTCAGATGAATCGCCTACCGATGGCAGGTTGAAATCCCCCATGACTAAAAGCCAGGGGGTACCAACCGCCACCTCGGCAATCACCTCCAGGAGCTCGGGCAGGGCCGCTGACACGTAGCGGGGAGCCAGGTACAGAACCAGCAGGCCCAGCTGCCTTCCAAGTCCCCATTTCACACACAGGGATTCACACCCGACTACCTGAGGCACAGTGGCCTCCTTTGGCTGAAGACTTTCTTTGATAATAACCGCCACTCCCCCACCCCTACCCACCCCTACCCTGGGCCCTAGGCCGATGAAGTGCCAGGTAACCTGGTGGGCACATCTCAACGAGGGGAACACCTCCCTCCTGCCCCAACCAGGTTTCCGTGCTACTCAGCTTGCCTTTGATAATCACTGGTGTTTCTGCCAAAAATACTCTCATTGTTTCTGCCAAATTTTCTCCCCTTTCTTCATCTATGTTTTGAAACATGAGATAGAGTTCCAGTTTGTCTACCTCTCCTTTAGTATTCCATACGTATCATTTCCTCCCACTCTCCGTTGCTGTCAGTATCAACAATTTTCTTGTCACTTTGTTCATATTTTTCTGCAATTTTTTGAACTCTATCTTCAAGTTTCATCATTGTTGCATCAATATTCTCAACTGTTCTATAATCCTCAGATTCTTTTCAATTCTTTCTGTGCTTATTAGGAATTTTTGAATTTCTAGCATAATTTTTTGCAAAATTATTTCCTTTTCTTCTTCATATTGCGCCATTTTTCCAGGTTGTAAACACTGCCACTAGGACATCCAAGACTTTTTGCTAGGTTTCAAATAAATTCAGTATAATCTTTCAAGTCAGGGCTTTCTCTTTACTCCAAAAGAGCACCAGTATAAACAAGTGTTTTCTCTCTGTCCCTTTCGCTAAGCAAAGCCAATGGCCTTGAAATAGCAGCTGTAACCAAGCCTCCAGCCTCTAGATGGCAGTGTTACTTCTTTTCCTCTGCTTTTAGCTCTCTCTTAAACTCTTGAGTTTGAGAAGGAAAAGGGAAAAAATGCTTAAAATGCTTAAAAGTTCCGATCCTGCCGAGTATTTAGAGGAAAGAGATTCTTAGTCCACAAATACAAATAATGGAGAAAAATAGAAGGGGAAAAAGGACCAGTCCAATTTAAAAGTAAGAGGCATTTGTAAAATTTCCATCCATAGAAAAAAAATGAAAGTAAAGGGGGGGGGGGAGAGATAATTCAGGCTAATCTGCCGCTTGCTCTGTTTTATCTTCAATTTTAATTTTATTCTGTCTTTTTATGGTGTTCTCTTCTCTAATAATAAAATTTATCTGGCCCATTTCGACACACTCTCTCTCCTGCTCTGCTTCAGTTACAGGGGGCTGTCCCAACCTTATGCAGCTTCAATGGCTGCTTCTCTGCGGGGCAGTTTAGGTCCAAAAAGAACCGTTCAGCAACAGAGATTTCAACAGCAATCCTGGAGCTCCAAGATTGCATGTTGTGTTGTAGTGACATCACTCCCGGCTGGAAGGGGCCTTGAAGGTCTTCTATTCCAGCCCCTTACTCAAGCAAGAGATCCTATTATATTTCAGACAAGTGACTGTCCAGTCACTTCTTAAAAACCTCTAGTGATGACGCACCCACAACATCTGAATGCAAGCTGTTCCACTGGCTAATTGTCCTCACTGTTAGGACATTTCTCCTCAATTCCAGGTTGCTTCTCTTTCTTTCTTTCTTTCTTTCTTTCTTTCTTTCTTTCTTTCTTTCTTTCTTTCTTTCTTTCTTTCTCTCTTTCTTGTGTGTCTCACTCCCCCTTCCTCTTTCTTTCTTTCTTTCTTTCTTTCTTTCTTTCTTTCTTTCTTGTCTTTCTTTTTTTCCTTTGTCTCTCTCTCTCTCCCCCCCCCCTTTCCTTCCTCCTTTCCTTCCTCCTAAAAGGGTTAGGAGAGTGAGACTTACATGAGACATGCGAGGTGGGAGGCCTGAGAGAAAGCGCCTGATCTGGGCACACAGCCCTCCACAACAGAGCCCTTCCCAGGGAGCAAAGCAAGAATTTACTGATTCTGATGGCCACAGAAACAGCAGCAGAAGGATACCTCCAGAGCAGTGGCAGCAGCACTCCAGGAGGGGCCCTTAGGGCCCTGGGAAAGTGCACAGTGAAATTTACTTTAGCAAGCAGGAGTTGCTGCTTTGGGTCCTCCTGTAAGTCCCAGTCCAAAAAATGCTGTGGGCAGCAGAGTTTTTCTCTGCTGTCTGCAGCACTTTCTTGATGGGAGTGAAGTGTCAGGCCTGCAGCCGGTTCCTTTTAGGATCTTTGGCCTGCCACACTCTATTATTTTACTATGCTTTTTCATTAGTGGGGAATTGGGAGGGATAATAGTAAGCAGTAGAATGTGTTGTTGTCAAAATAAAAATTCCTTTCTAGAAGCCCAAGGTCATCTTTTTATTTATACTTCTGAGCCTGACCAGAACTGGATGGGTGGAACTGCCAGCGTGGCAGTGGAAGATTGGACCATGTGATGGGCTTGTGGGTGTGGGGGCAAGATCATGAACTTTCAACTGGGTGAGAACCCCGGGAAGCTTTCAGATTCAGGTTTCCACAGATTTACCAATATGTCTCTCTTAATAAATTGGAACTTTGAGGATTACTATGCCTTGGACTCTGATTTAATTTTGGATGATATTTGGAACACTGACATGAAGTTGGACCCAAACCTAAATTTTGCTGTGCTGGAAAAGACGTTCTCTCGCTCTCCCAGACCTGAGCAGCAGGGGAGAGAAGCAGCACCCGCTGACCAGGAAGTGCATGTAGCTGCTCCATGTGTTCTCCGGTGACTTGTTTTCTCTCCACCGCTCTCTTGTTGGGAGAGAGAGAGTCTTTCACAGCACTGCACTTTGGGAGTCAGACTCCTGTAAGTCGCATCCAGAAAGCCAGGCAGAGAAAAGCAGGACCCAAAGCGCTTTTCTGCTCTTGCTAAGCAGCCACTGACACAGAGAGCACATGGATGGAGCCACTGCTGCAAGTGTTCTCCATGTCAAATAGCATCCAAAATTAAATCAGAGTCTGAGGCAAAGGATTCCTCAAAGTTACAATTTATTAAGAGAGCCATATTGGCACATCTGGGAAAATCTGAATCTGAATACTTCCCAGTTTTCCCATCCAGTTGAAAGTTCAAAATCCTGCCCCCACATCCACAAGTCCATCACATGGTCCAATCTTCCACTAGCATGCTGGCAGTTCCACCCATCCAGTTCTGGCTGGGTGCAGAGACAAAGGATGATCTTGGCTTTCTAGAAAGAATTTTGTTATGGCTACGTATCACCCAATTCCATATAATCTCCCCTTCCATTTTCCCACAATGGAAAATGAATAGTAGAAAGCATGTCAGGCCTGAAACCTAAAAGAAAAGATGATTTGCAGGTCTGACACTCCAATGACTTGTTTTTTCTCCACCACTCTCTTGCTGGGAGAGGGAGAGAGCCTTTTGCAGCACTGCACTTTGGGTCCTGGTAAGTCCTCAAAGTGCTGCACCAGACAGAAACAGGATTCAATCTGACTGCTTCTCTCTGCCTGGATTTCTGGATGGAACTTACACTTACAGGACCCAAAGTGCTGTACTGTGAAAGACTCTCTCACTTTCCCAGCAAGGAGCGAAAACAAGTCACTGGAGAACACTTGGAGCACTGGCTCCATGTGATCAGTGGCTTCTTCTTCTCTCCATCTCTACTCTTGCTGGGAGTCAGAATGAGAGTGTCTTTAACAGCACAGCACTTTGGGGACCCATCCAGAAAGCCAGGCACAGAGAAACAGGCAGGTTGAAGGCTGTTTCAGTGCCCACAAGGAACCCAGGCTTGGAGCGGTTTTGGAGCTTGTTAAGAAAGACCGCTCCTCCACACCAGCCATGCATTTTCAAGCCCGGGCTGCTTGATGTGAAAAGCTATTGCAATAGCCAGGGCTTGAAAACACATGGCTTGGGCTGAGGAGCAATCCTCCTTAACACTGCTTCAAGCCTCAGTTCCTTATAGCAATGGCTTGCCTTCCCCTCTATCACCAGCCACAGGAGGAAGGCAAGGTCGTGAGCATTATGCGGGAGGGGGGGGGGCTGCAGCAAGCTAGTCTGCAGGCAGCATGACCTGGAATGGAGGCGCACTGGGCCATGGCAGCTAAGCCAGCCATGCAAGCCTGGTGGGGATGTTGGGAGGGGAATGCAGCAAGCTCCGGGGACAGGGGGCTAGCACGACTCACAGGCTTACCTGTAGGCAGGAGGAGACAGCTCAGTTGGGGTGCAGGGTAGGCACTGTGTGGGAAGGCAGCTTAGGCAGACAAGCTGTAGAGTAGAGACTGTGCACATGTGCAAGCAAGCGCCACACAGTGTGCTATTGCTGCCCAGGACTTGAGGAGTGACTGGGCAGGGTGGGGTGAGTGGGTTGGCGGAGCGAGCGGTGACCAGGTGAGGGGGTGATTGGCAAGCAGGAGAGTGGGTAGGTGGGTGTAGGGCCATCCAGAGGTTGTATTTACCAGTTTGGTGAATCAGTTAAAATGTCCACTACCGGTATGTGCAAACCGGTTCAAATTGGCCGAATACCAACTCTGCTCCAAGGTCCCTCTCACATTTCTGTTTTTGAGCCAGGTTTGCTGGCCTCGGGTTTCCAGCAGTGTTAGTCTTTAGAGGTAGTAAATCTGACCCAGTTTTGGAAGTAACAGTGAAGAAAGTAGCTCTTCCAAATCCAGAAACATCTTAAGAATTCCCAGGTGATTGACTTGTTTCTTTAAGAACAAATAATCAGTTCACAATTCCTGACCATCTTTGCCTCATGTAGACCATTCTAAGAGATCAACTCACATTAAGACACCACTGCTTAAAATGTTGGAGGTTGGAGAAACAGTTGCATGCCATCATTGCATTGATGACATTTCATTGCAATATATAATCTGTACTTCACAATAACATATAGATTTCATAAATTCTTACAACATCTTGCAACTTGGCTTTTGTGATGCAATCAGAGCACATTTCAAATTGTTCACTTTCCATCACCTTTCATAAACTATTATTTTGCAACTTGGAAATCTTTAGCTTCTTGATAAAACAAGGAAGCATCTAAAGATAAAACATGAGGAAAGGATCCTAAAGAACCACCTTATCAAGAGTTTTCTCCTATTATAATGCATATTCAGATCATTAGCAGAGAAGATAATATTTTAATGTAACTGGAATATCCCGGTAGTAGTAAAGTTATCAGAAAAAAATGTTGGAATTGTTACTTTTTCTCTTGCCAATCTACAAGTAAGTTTTAAGCAACAACACAGTATTTTCCCTTTTGAATACTGCAACAGTAAATCCTTTTACCCGAGTAATTAAGTAGCAGCATTTATTTATAGATAGATACAATATAGTTGTTCTGGATGCAGATATTGACTTAGCCCAGTGGTGGGTTTCAATTTTTTTTAGAACCTATTCTGTAGGTGTGGCCTGTTTTGTGGGAGTGGCTCTTTGGTCATGTGACTGGGTGGGAGTGGCTTGGCCAGGTGGGCACGGCCTACTTGGAAAATGTGGTGAAACTCACTTTACAAGGCTCTTGCTTAGCAACCAAAATTTTGGGCTTAATTGTCATCATAAGTTCTTTTTCCCTTCCTTCCTTCCTTCCTTCCTTTCTTCTTTCTTTCCTTCTTGTGTGTATGTGTCTCTCTCTCTCTCTCTTTCCTTCTTTTCTTTTTTTTCCTTCCTTCCTTTCTTTCTTGTGTGTTTCTCTCCCTCTTTCTTTCCTTCCTTTCTCTTCCTCTTTCTTTCTTTCTTCTTTTTGTCTTTCTTGTCTCTCTCTACCTCGTTCTTTCTTTCCCTTCCTCCCTCCCTCCCTTCCTTCCTGAGACTCTCTCTCTCCAACTTACTTTCTCTCTCTCTCTCTCTCACACACACACACACACACACACACACACACACACACACACCATTTCCCCCATGTCTGCCACTGACAGCTCTCAAAGAGAAGGAAGTGTAAGGACTCCTACCTTGAGAAGGGTTGGATTAAGTTACCGCCATTTTCCCTTGCATCCCTCTATGTTCTCTGTCCCATTTAGTCACAAACATCCCCATTCACTTTGAAGTTGGTTGCAAACTCCACTCATCCCACATGCACTCTGGTCCCACCCAAGGAGGTGAGCTGTGAGGCAGGAGGAAAGGAGGGAGTCTGTGGGTCTACATCTCTCAATCTTCTTCCCTGCCTCAGTGTTGCACATCCAGCACAATCGACTGTCCCATCTGTCCTGGGGCTTTGCCATTCTCTGGCAGGTGGGCAGGGGCTGCACCAGGGAGGCAGCTTTCATCTGCGCTGGAGCTGTGGGCAAAGGAGTGGCTGGTGCTCAGGCCAGCCAAGATCGGCAGGACTTGGCTCCCTCCATGCCCCAACTCTAGGTTCTGAAGCTTTGGTCCTGCCCCCATGGGCTTCAGTCACCAAAGGCACTGGGTGAGGTTGTGCAGGTGCCCGCTGGTCCGCCTGGCTCCCATGATGGAGCGTGAGAGAGAAGCGGTGACTGGAACAAGGTCCAATGTGGTCCCCGGCACTTCCCCAGAGGATCCCGGAAAAGGGACCTTCCTTTGCCCCAGCTGTTTCTGAGGAGTGCAGAGCCCTGGGGGAGCCCTCCATTCCTTTTTTTTAAAGTTTTTTTTTAATTTTTATAAAAAAACAAACAAAACATATAAATTTATAACATCCTCATCAATTATGTGTAGCATATTGTTTGGTTACAAGATTTTTGTGCTTCAATATTTCAATTACATATGCAGCCACTAAATATCAATCCAATATAAATAAATACATCACTAGCCTTATGCATCATATATTCAGTTACAGTTAATATTCCTTCATTTTAAACAGGAATTATTCCCTTACATCCTTAATTGTCCATTTAATAACGGTATAATCTTACATAATCATTCTATTAATTTTACAATACAAATACACAGGTTTCCATCAGTTTATAATTATACATCATTACTTTCTATTATACATACTATCACAAATCATCCATCAGATATGCATGTTTTCATTATTATATAATCAGCCACCAACATCGATCTTTCATTTTTAAGCAAAGTATTCAAAATATTCAATACGTGTATATACCAATCTTTCCTCACATCATCATTGCTATTTAACATCAAAATGTCTTTATAACATCACCTTTCTCCTACAATTGCTATTACAATGCTAAAACATTTTCTCCAACACTTTTCATTTCCATGTCCTCTTATCTAGCCAGTGGTAAAACAAGTCCCATACTCTGTAAAATTGTTTATCTTCTTGCTCTCTAATTTCAAAAGTCAATTTACTCATTTCAGCACCTTCCATTATTTTACAAATAACTTCCTCCTGTGTTGGTATTTTCTCATTTTTCCAGTTTTTTGCAAATACAATTCTAGCTGCTGTTAAAATGTTTACAATCAAATATTTCAAGTCTTTATTGTCTGTATTTGGTATAATTCCCAACAAAAAAAAAGCTCTGGTTTAAAGTCGATGTTTTTGGGTCATTTTCCCCAACCACCTATGGATATTGGTCCAATATCTTTTAGCTTCAGTACATGTCCACCACATGGCATCTGATGACATTTCCAACACTTTTCTGAATTGTTCTTTGACATTCTTGCTATTCTCGTTGGGGATATGTGCCACCTGTAAAACATCTTATACAAATTTTCTTTATAATCAGTTGACATTGTCATTTTATAATTTTGAGTCCAGTTTCTGCCACTTCTCTAAATCAATCCCACGTCCAAAGTTTTTCTCCCAAGCTATCATAGTTTCTTTAACTTGTTCTTCCTGTAACTTAGCCTCTAGTAAATGTCCATATAGTTTTTTAATCACTTTTTCATCTGTACCTGTTAAGATTTTATCTAACTCAGTCGTTGTATTATAAAAACATTCCTTGTTTCGATCTTCATTATATCTAGAATGTATTTGCACATATGAATACCAATTCATTTCTATTCCTTCCTGCTTCACCTCTTGCATAGATTTGAGTTCACCCTCTGCATTTAAAATTGCAACATATCTAACTGTTTGTTACTTTTTATATATTATTAGATATGAAAAAGCTTCAATGGTTGATAACCAGACTGGAATTTTTAAGTAATGTAACCTTTTAACCTTTTCCCAATTTAATAACAAAGCCTCCCTTATATAGTGTCTTCTAAAACAGGGGTCTCCAACCTTTGCAACTTTAAGTCTGAAGGACTTCAGCTCCCAGAATTCTCCAGCCAGCTTTGCTCCAGCTTTGCTGGCTGGAGAAGTCTGGAATCTGAAGTCCTTCAGACTTAAAGTTGCAAAGGTTGGAGACCCCTGTTCTAAAATATCCATGTACTTTGGTTCCCTTATACCAGTGGTCGGCAAACTCATTAGTCAAAAGAGCCAAATATCAACAATACCACGAGTGAAATTTTTTTGAGAGCCAGAAGGTGTGGCCTGTTTTGTGGGAGTGGCTCGGCAGTGATGTGACAGGGTGGGCATGGCCAACTTGGAAAATGTGGTGAAATTCACTTAACAACGGTCTTGCTTAGCAACCAAAATTTTGGCCTCAATTGTGGTCATAAGTTCTCTTTCATCTCTGTCCCACTTTCTTTTTCTTTCTTTTCTTTCTTCCTTTCTTTCTCTTTCTCTCTCTTTCTGTCTCTCTCTGTCTCTCTCTCTCTGAGTCTGTCTGTCTCTCTCTGTGGCTCTTTATCTCTCTCTCCCTCCCTCCCTCTCTGTCTCTTTCTATCATTCTCTGAGTCTGTCTGTTTCTCTCTGTGGCTCTTTATCTCTCTCTCCCTCCCTCCCTCCCTCCCTCCCTCTCTGTCTCTTTCTATCATTCTCTGTGCCTGTCTGACTCTGTCTCTGTGGCTCTTTCTCTACCTCCTTCCCTCCCTCCCTCTCTCCCTCTGTCTCTTTCTGTCATTCTCTCTCTGTGTCTGCCTTTCTTTCCTCCCTCCCTCTTTTTTTTATATTGAAAAAGTTTTATTGGTTTTTACAATTTTTCAATCGGGTAAGGTAAGGGATACAAAAGAAATTTTGAGAACTTTCGCGTCGGAGTCATTGGCCCTTCCAGGGCTTCATAATAAATCGTTAAAGAAAAACATTTTTCATAAATACTACGAGGTGAAAACAAGTACATACTTCTAAATTCTCAATTCCATGCTGTCATCCGTTTGCAAAAATCCAGATGCAGATGTTATACAAAATTAATCAAAAGTCAAAGCAAAGTTATTTTTTTGATCTAAGTCTCTTGGCAATTGTGTCTTCTGTCTCTCCCTCCAGGCCCCCAGCGGGCGGGGCCGTGGCCCCCCCTGGCCCCCCTGGATCTTCCCCCAGGACAGAGGAATGTTTTTTAAGAAAGGCTTCCGCCTCAGCAATTGTTTTAATCCTTATTCTTCCTCCTTCCCAGAACACCAACATTCCTTCAGGCATCGCCCACTTGAACCAAATCCCGTGGTCATACAATTTTTTGGATAAGAAGGAAAATTTCCTTCTCATCTCTCTAATTTTTTTAGGGATCTGCTTCAAGATAGCGACTACTTTTTGCTGGTAAATTAACGGACCACCTCTCTGTGCCTTCAAAATTCCCTCCCTGGTTGACCTCCTAACAAATTTAATATGTATCTCTCTGGGTACCTCATTTATCCTGGCATATGCAGAATTTATTCTGTAGACTAGGTCAATGTCCCCCCTGATCTCATCTTTGGGTTTATTTAAATAATCTGCTATTTCCTCCCTCCCTCTTATCTCTGTGTCTCTCCCCTCCCTTCCTGTCTCTCTCTGTCATTCTCTCTGTGTCTGTCAGATTCTGATTCCCTTCCTCCCTCCATCTCTCTCTCTCTCTCTCTCTCTCTGTGCCTCTCTCTGTCTGCCGGTCACTGTGTCCACAGAATACCACGTGAAGCAGCGGCGACTCTGCGCTGCCGGCGACGCCATCCACGAGGTCCCCCTCGCATTTCCCGTCTTCCCCGATGGCGTCTAGAGTGATCAGGGGCCGTGCAGAAACTCGGCGCTTTCCCACGGTGTGGAAAAGATAGGCGCGTGCAGGTCCTGCGGAATTACAGCGCAGATTCCCACCGCTACGAACTCTCCGAGGCTGTAATCCGGCAGGGCATGCGCGCGCCGATCAGAAGCAATGTAATATATGCTTCTGACCATGATTTAGGTATTCTGCTCTCCAGCATCACCTCGTTCATAACTTCTAAGAGTGGGGAAGACAAAGAATCCTCAAGTGTTTCGTAGAATTCCACTGGTAGCCCATCTGAGCCTGGGGCCTTTCCATTGTTTTGTTTTTTGAGTGCTTCAGTTAGTTCCATCATTGTTATTTTACCTTCCAACATTGTTCTAGTCTCTTCAGGTATCCGGGGAAGATTGGCTTCCTGTAGGTATTGTTTAACTCCTTCCTCTTCTATCTTCTCTTGTTCATACAACTTAGCATAATAGTCTTGTATGATTTTTTTCTTCTCAGCATTGAGAAGAAAAACCATGTTGCTAACTTAACAACTGCAGCAAAAAGGTCATAAAATGGGGCAAAATTTAGTTAACCCCTGTCTTAGCACAGAAATTTTGGGTTCAATTGTGATTGTAAGTTTAGGATTACCTGTATTTGGGAATGGGAAATCATTGGTTCTATCTAAAGTACAACTTGGAGTGATGGAGAACCATCCCTTAAACCCAGAGATTCATTTAAGCATGAAAAGGTTAGCACCAGGTTTTTCACCATCCCCTTTAGTGGTCAATATAGGCAAAGATTGGCAAAGAGATGATGCAGTCTTCAGCAAGAACTTCCTGCTCATCCTGCAGAGGCAAGACACTCTGATGTTTTGCCACTGTTCCTCTGCTGCTTTCTGGGCTCTTTTGAAGGGTGTTTTTACTATACACCTGCATGGTGCACCATAATTATGATTATGATTATTTTTTCAGCATTCTAGAAAGTAATTGTAAAGGAAGTATAGAGAAGGTAGCAGGATACTGCTAGCTGCCTTTCTTAATGCTTCTTGTTGGTGAGCTGGAGGGAAAACATTGTGAAGAATTACAGCTAGCCAGATTGCCCCTGCAGTTTGTGAAGAGAGGCTGGAGATCGTAATGAAGAATTTTTCATATCTATGTACTGTACACTCATGTATGTATATGCCTACATAGAAATAAAGTCAAATTGAAACAAGTCTGTTTGAGTTAAGTCTTGTAATCTGTTCCTTTGTCTGTTTGCAGTTTGCCTTGAACTTTCTCCTATGATGTCATTGCACCCATCTGTACCAAAATAAATGTTTGCTGATGATCAGATTCTATCTGGCCCTCTCCCAAATCATGAAACATGCCATCATCACTTTTAATGATTACATAATTTAACAAATTATCATTTCATATTGAATAATTTAATGATTTAATTTAATGACAATTACTCTTAATCAGTGGTGGGATTCGATAATAATAATAATCTTTATTGTCATTGTAAAAATTACAATGAAATTGGTTAATTCAAATAATTTAGCAACCAGTTCTCTGCCCTAATGATTTCTTCCAACAACCAGTTCACCAAACTACTCAGAAAATTAACAACCGGTTCTCCCAAAGTGGTGCAATCTGGCTGAATCCCACCACTGCTCTTAATGCCCTCATAATTTACAGAGTTTGCATAATCCTATATCATATCACTGTATAATCCTATATAATTCTATATCACACATCATTTATTTTTGCAGAAAAGCTTTAATATGCTGTATTTTTCCCCTCATCCTTCAAATTTGATTTGGTTTTCTGTTGTCACTTACTCACTCACTCATTTTCTCTCTCACACACAGAGGGAGGATGAGATGGGGGGGGGGTAAAGCCAACTGAGCACAGATAAAATCTAGGGCTTAAGTTGTGGTGATAAGAGCAGAGAAGCATACTTACTTCTCTGCTCTTATTGTATCCACAGATAGCCAGATGCTCAGGATGATTAGAACCAGGGGAATCTTTCCAGGGCTGCCGCAAGGAATATTCTGAGCATCTGTTAGAAAAAATTCACTTGGACATGAATGCCAGATGGTCAGATCCTATGAAAATAATTATGGAAGTCACTGAGGAAATGACAGAAAGAATTCAACTCAATTATTTCCAAGGAAATTGACAAGGTCCTTGGTGCTCTGCCACCTGTCCTCCACCTGGTTGGCTAAGGCCTCAGAGGAGATAGCATGTGATTAGATCAAAGAGGTAATTAATCTCTCTTTGATGGAGGGGATGGTGCTGCCTTCACTGAAAGAGGCGGTGGTATCGACCTTTCTTAAAAAGGCTTTGCTTGCATCCAATAGTGTTAGATAGCTTTCATCCAATCTTAAACTTTCCCTTCTTAGAGAAGGTTGTTGAGAGGTTGGTAGCCTCAGCAGACTCTAGATGAAGTTTATCTAGGCCAGGGCTGTCAAACTCTATTTCATTGAGGGCCATATCAGGATTATGGTTGCCCTGAAAGGGCCAGTTGCAAGTAAGACTATGATAACTCACAGATGAGCATGGCTCTGTGGTCACAGTTGACAAGGCTGGTATGACTGGATGGCCATGGCCGGCTTGAGAAGGGAGCAAGATTACCTATATCCCTTCCAATTCTGTTATTCTGTATTCATTTGGGATTGGACTGATTCTTTTTCCAAGGATGCTTTCAGCTCTAAATTTCTAGTAAGATTGAACCTCATTAGTTGAATGGAAAACCATCAGAAAAAAAATTGAGGATTAGACTGAAAAGATCCTAAAACCCAGCAATGATACTTTTATATTATAAAGAAATCAAGGATAAGTGTTCAACTAGACTCTGGGGAAATCTTACCAAAGTCTTTGTAACACAACAGTTCCAGGGTAGTCCTTTCAGGAAAAATGGAAAAAGTCAAGTAACCAAGATCTTTTCTGGGGGTGGGCTGGGCAGCTCAAGGGCCTTGATCCGAGGGAGACCGCTATGCCACAGACAGCCGGCTGTGAGTCCCTGTGTGTGAAGTGGGGCCATGGGAGGCAGTTGGGCTTGCTGATTGTGTACCTGGCTCCCCGCTACGTCTCAGCAGCCCTACCCGAGCTTCTTGATGTGATAGCTGAGGTGGCGGTTAATACCCCCAGGCTATTAGTCATGGGGGATTTCAACCTGCCATCAGTAGGCGACACATCCGAGATGGCCCGGGAGTTCATGGCCTCCATGACGGCCATGGACCTGACCCAATTAATTCATGGCCCCACTCACACCGGGGGACACATGCTGGACCTAGTTTTTGTCTCCGGCCAGTGGACCAGTGATCTTGGATTAGGGGAATTAGTCATCACACCCCTGTCATGGACAGATCATTCTCTCCTTCAGCTTGACTTTCCAACCGCTACACCCCACCGCGGGGAGGCGGAACCAGAAATACCAAGATGGTTTTGCCCCAGGCGCCTAATGGACCCGGAGAGGTTCCAGACGGAGCTTGGGCCAATACCTGAGACCCTGACCCACGACTCGACGGAGGACCTAGTGACCGCCTGGAATAGTGCGGCCACGACTCGGCGCCTATCTATCTTAGCTCCTTGTTGCTTGGATAAGATTTTCCACCCAGAGATGCTGAAACCACAACTCCCAGAATTCCTTGTCAATGGAATAATCGAGTTGAGAATGGCAACATTAGCGTAAACAGGAGATGTATATTCAAATAAATCTTCATTGCTGATTTTGTTTCACAGTTTCCTTTTATAGTTAATACATTTGACAGGCGAGGCCAGGCAGGACAGGGTGAGGCCAGGTGAGGTCAACAAGCTGTAGCTGCTGCTAGGCACTGCAAGATCCTGTGCACTTGCCATCTCCTGTGCATGCGCCCAGTGGGATCACAGGGGTGGGCAGGGCCGAGGCAGTGGGGGCTGGTCCCTCATTTCCAGGGCAGCCCATGGGCAGATCTAACCACAGAGCGGGCTGGATGTGGTCTTGAGTTTGAGATGTCTGGGGTAGGGCAAACTTTAGGCCATTACAATGCAGGATGCCTCAGGTCACGGGTGTCAAACTTGATTATATCACGTGATGTATTGCGACTTATTGTGACAAGTTTTGCCTTTGTGAAGCCAGGGTGGGTGTGGCCTGCATGTGAGGCATCCAGCCTGCAGGCTGCCAGTTTGACATCCATGCCTCAGGTCCTTCACCCCATCTCTTCAACATCTACTTGAAATCACTGAGATTTGACAGCATGGAAAGTGGTATCACCACTGACAATCTGTGATGACCCAAGGCACGGCACAGAGATAACACAAACAGCTGGCAGTTCAAACAGGCCCCTTTATTGCTCAAAGTCTCCCCAAACACTCCCACATTTTTGGCAAGTCCTAGAGCAGAGTGAGAACAAACCCCCACACAAACCTCAAACAGCCTCTGGTTGCAATTAGTCCAGCCCAGAGCTGTCTGCACCAAGATTGCATGGCAATAAATCCCAAATGTATTTGGCAAAACAAGAGCAAAGCAAGTTCAGGGAGAAAAGGATTCAGAGAATTAATCCAGAATGCCAACCAGGAATGCAAGGACTCTTGGCAAGTTGAAACGTTAGTACACAGCACTTCATGAACTCAGCATTTGTTCCCAACAAATGACCCTCCCCACAGCGTCTCCTTAAGTTTCATTCTCCAGGTATGCCTGGTGAAGCTGGCAGAGCACTCTCCTCGCAAGTGGCCTACTCCATCTGTGCGGATCACACCTTTTCTGCACTCTCCAAGCTCTTGCATTGGGAGAGGGGTTCTTGCTCCTTGTCTGAGCTCTGTTTTCAGACCTCCCTGCCTGCAGGCCTGAAAAATTATGAACAGCCTTTCTTGGACTGACTGCCGTTCTCCAGTTTCCTCCAAGGCCAACAGAACTGCCCTCCAATATACATGTTTGCCTTGGAAACTCACTGTCAGTTCTTATTCCAGCTCATCTTCCGCCTCAGAGTCAGACTACTACAAGGTTATGACACAATTCCAGTTATATATCTCTACCTCTGATCATTCAAGTGATGGTGTCCCAATGTTGACCCATTGTCTGGAATGGTTTGGATGGAAAGGAATTAACTTTGGCTCAACTCTGGCTTTGGGGTGATGCATCAGGATATATTTTGTACCACATTCTAATGTGCAACAAGAAGACAGAACGCTTCATTGTGATAGCTTGTCCAGGCCATACACTATTGTACTGCTCCTGGCTCTTATGACAATCAATCTTGCACAATTACAGTCTTTCCCTCCTCCTCAAAGAATAACTTGATTTTATTCGTTTTGAAAAAGTTTTATTGAGTTTTACAAATTTTTATACAAATAGGATATGGGTAAATAAGGTGTTATAAAGACATTGTGAGAACCTCCATATCAGAGTCGTTTACCCCAGCCGAGGCTTCATAAAAATATATATAGAAAATACAGTAAATTTTCATTTGTACTACAAAGTGGAAAGAAATACAAATATATCATTGTAAAATCCATGCTGACAATCATGTATAAACATCCAAATAAAAGTTGTACTATACAGAAATAAAGTCACTTTTGAGATCTAAGTCTTTTGGCAATTGTGTCTTCCTCTCCTTGTCCTCCAGTGGGCGGAGCCGTGGCCCCCTCCGTTCCCCCCATTTTCGTCCTCCAGGATTGAGGAGTGTTTTTTAAAAAAGGCTTCCGCCTCTGCAATTGTTTTAATTCTCACCCTTCCTCCCTCCCAGAACACCAACATTCCCTCTGGCATCACCCACTTGAACCAGACCCCCTTTTTAAATAATCTTTTGGACAAGAAGGAATACTTCCTTCTTATCTCTCTAATCTTTTTCGGGACCTGCTTCAAGATGGCAATCTCATTCTGCTGGTAAATTAAAGGGCTGTCTCTCTGTGCTCTCAGGATCCTTTCCCTTGTTGACCTTCTTACAAATTTAATATGTATCTCTCTGGGTACTTCATTTATCCTGGCATATGCTGAATTTATTCTATATATCAGATCAATGCCCCCCCTAATATCTTCTTTACTCTTTTGTATATAATCTGCTAAAATTGTACACATTAAGTCAGTCAAATCTTCATCGCTTGACTCAGGAACGTTCTGAAATCTTAAAAAATAAGACATCCTTTCAAAATCCATCCTAGACATATGACCAGCTAAATCCCCTATTTCATTATTAAAGCTTTTAAGCTCTTCCCTTCTCCCAGCCAACCCCAGCTCCAGACCATCGATCTTTTGTGTATTTTCCATTAATTTCTTCTGTGTCTCCAAAAGTTCTAATTTGGAACTGACATTGTCCTTCCGCATTTCTTTAATTTCTTTCATGATGTTCTGAAGAGTTTCATCCATTGCTGATAATTTAGCGTCCACATCTGTTTTTTCGGGTAACATCGAGGTGATCTTGGTTTGATGCATCTGCTTTTTTGAAGCCATAATGAAAGATTTAAGTCTTTGTAATTAAATGGCGTCTGCTGGAGAGGAGTCTGTGAGTCAAGGTGGGAGCAAATTCCGGTGACCAAAGTCACAGTTTCATTTAATTATAATCCAGAGAGAAACCAAGTTCTTAGAAACAATCAAGTAAAAAGAAAAAAAGAAGGCACTTCAGGGAAAGGTCCAATTAATCAATTACATGCAATCGTTAGTGAAAAGAGAAAGGCAGTCCCGAGCACAAGGGAATGTCAGCAGTTTTCCAAGAAAAGTATGTCTCCTGTGAACAAAGGAACGCCATCTTCCCCCGCCCATCTGGAAGCCATCGGGAGTTAACAAGTAAAAATCATCTCATTGTTGCCAGACTTCGATACAAAGTATCCAAAGGTCATGCAGGAAAGACTTTCACTTACAGTTTAAGAAAATCGGATGTTGATTTCTCCGCTTCCCCAAGCCTGGGGAGCATTTTTAAACGCCGCTTTTTTCCATTCCGAGGGGGGGTGTTACAAACTCCCCCCTCCATTCTCTTTCAAACTGAAAGTTGCGAGCATTGAAATAAAATCACTCACAGTCCACTTTGTAGCCAGGAGCCTCGGTGTTGCCTCCAACTCCGGCGTTTCAGCTCTTCTTGAAAGCAGCTAAGTATTCCAGTCCTCCATCGGCAAAGGGGACGATGCCCCCCCGCGACTCGTTCCCCTACGCCTAGGTCGAAGCGGGGGCCACCCCCCTGACCGCCATCGAGGTGGGGGGATTCCCCGCAAGCCGCCTGTACAGCAGGAGTCCTTTAAAAGAACTCCCTGCCCCTGGGGGGGCCATAGAGGCAACCAAGCGGCAGACGAGTAGCAGGACTCGACCGTCGCCTCCGGCCAACCGGAAGAAAGGTTATTAATTTATGGAGAATTGAGAGTCTCTTCCAGTTTCTAGAGAGATTGACATTATTGGAGCTCTTTAACATACACCCCCCCCCCCATAAATTTGTTTGTTCCTATTTATTTCTCTATTTGCTCACTCTAATCATAACCATGGACTATCTTCTTTCTAAAGAGCCTGGGTAAGATAAAAGCTAGATAAGGAATGCAACTGAGCTCTATTAGTGCTTCGTTCATGAATCAGTAAATAAGTCTTTCTCCCAAATGATACTCTCAGCAAACAAAGCACATATTCCCTCAAATTGAAAATTATATAGCCCCTGGCCAAAAAAATATTTCTCTAAACTCAGCAGCTTACCAGCATCCCTTTAAAACTCCTCTATTTGCTTGCTCTTTGGCTTTTTAGAGACTGCTGGTTGAGCCTTAGAATATTCCAGCAAAGATATTTATGAGGAAGAAAAGCAAAAATGATTAAAAGTCCTTTTCTTTTAAAAAAAAATGAAATCAATAGCTATCGATCTGGCTATAAGGTATGTTCAGAATCTGGCAGATTGAATTCCAAAAGTTTCTTTTAGCAAATTTAATCCTATAGCATTCATCTGGTGATTATTCAGAAATGGAAATCTGCACACAGGTTTGTAAGTTGATCATAATAATAATTTGGACTTCATATTATCTGAAAAAATTGTTAACATTCTCATGCAAATTGAACAATTGATACCATTCCTTTCTCTGATTCAGAAGGGAAAAATAATCTTTTCAGCAAAGAATAATTAAGAACAATTGAATATGTTGTAGTATGGATAGCTAGAAATGGCTCAAAGTCAGCATTAACCATTGTACATATCATGTCAACTATTATACTACATTGGTTCTCAAATTTGACAGGAAATTGTAAGAGGTTATAATCCTATAGCATTCATCTTTGGATTTTTTAAAAAAATTCCAATATACATGTTTATATGTGTGCATGTACATGTTTGTATTTTATACTGTTTCAAAGTTTATATTTTCCAGATTGCTATTTTTAATTTCTTTTCTCCTTGTTGCATATATGTAGACTGACCAAGTTCTTTTGCTTATTTGATTTAATGTTGTCTTTTAGCCATGTTATTTTTGTCTGTAGGTACTTTTCCTAACTATCCTAATATTGTCAATTTAATTTTAGGGTTTTTAAAAAAATATTTGAATATCAATTTTCTTGTGCTGATTAAATGACTGCAGTGAAAGTTAAATTAAAAAAACCCTTTCCAGATCACTAGATGATAAGTCAGCTGATAATAATTCCAATTCATATATGCTATACAGCAGGGGTCCCCAACCCCCGGGCCGCAGACCGGTGCCGGTCCGTGGCTTGGTAGGTACCGGGCTGCATGGCCGGAGAGGAGGAGGGAGGAGGGGGCAGCCCCCTGGGCAGAGCGCGCGATTCCCTTCCTCCCTCCCCCTCCCTCCCTCCACAGCCGGCATGCTGTCCACTCGTCGTTTCCAGGGGCTGCCGTTCCTCACACACACACACGGAGGCTTCTCAGCTCCTGGAAGGAGCCTGAGCGAGCGAACGAGCGACCAAGCACGGCGGGCAGCCGGGCAGCCAGGACAGGCTAAGGCGAGTGAGCCGGGCTGAGGAGGCTCCGCGGGGGGTGGGGGTGGGGCGGGGACGATGACAGACAGACAGAGGCACAGACACAGAGAGAGACAGGGAGGGAGGGGGGAATCAGAGAGTGACAGACACACACAGAGAGACAGAGAGAGGGAGGGAGAGAAAGAGAGACACAGAATGAGTCATTTAAGTGCGTGAATGCGAGACAGACACACACACACATAGTGATAGATGGGCAGACAAAGGAGAGAGAGACAGAGATAGAGAGAGAAAAAGAAAAAGAAAGAAAGAAAAAAGTGGGAGAGAGAGAAAGAGAGAAAGAAAGACAGACAGAGAGAAAGAGAAAGAAAGAGAGACAGAAAGGAAAGAGAAAAAAGAGAGAGAAAGAAAAAAAGAGAAAAAGAGAGAAAGAGAAAGAAAAAGAGAGAGAAAGAAAGAGAGAAAGAAAGAAAGAGGGAAAGAAAGAGCGAAAGAGAAAGAGAGAGAAAGGGGGAAAGAAAGAGAGAGAAAGAGGGAAAGAGAAAGAAAGACAAAGAAAGAGAGAGAGAAAGAGGGAAAGAAAGAGAAAAAGAAAGAAAGAAAGAAAGAAAGAAAGAAAGAAAGAAAGAAAGAAAGAACTTATGACCACAATTGAGTCCAAAAGTTTGGTTGTTAACCAAGACCATTGTTAAGTGAGTTTCACATTTTCCAAGTTGCCCACGCCCACCCAGTCACATGACTGCTGAGTCACTCAGCCGGTCCGCAAAACTTTCTTTAAAATGAAACCGGTCCCTGGTGCAAAAAAGGTTGGGGACCCCTGCTATACAGGCAGTCCTCAACTTCCTTTAGTGACCATTCAAAGTTACAATGGCACTGAAAAGAGTGATTTATGACTATTTTTCACATGGCCATTGCAGTATCCCCGTGGTCCATGATCAAAATTCAGCAGCTTGGTCACAGATTCATATTTATGGTGGTTGCAGTGTTCCAGGGTCAACCTTCTGACAAGCAAAATCAATGGGGAAGCCAGATTCATTTAACAACCTTATTAATTTAATTAACCTTATTAATCTTAATAATTATCTTACTATCTTAACAAATGCAGGTGAAGGGGAAGAGTAACAAGCATATAAACTTGTTGATTAGTAGAAATATTTGTTTTCTGTAATACACATATATTATGCTTTGTATTTGTAACATATATACTTGCATGCTGTAAGTGCCTTTTGTTCCCTGCAACTGACTTCGTGTGGCACTGTTATAAGGGTCTGTAGAATATCTGGCAAATGTCAAAACATGTGATCCTTGAACTCTTATCAATCTGCAATATATGAGCATAGAATTTATCCCTGAATATAGCTGTAAAGAGCTGTAAAAATGACACCTTTGATATGTCCCCCTTCTGCCTGAGTACGTATCTCACCTTTGATCTGTGCCCTTCACAACAGAGGGCCAAATGGCCAATCCTGGGAACAGAACAAAGAGACAAGACTGATAAAGCTAATGATGATGTTTCTAACTGTATAAAAAGGAGCTACACCTTCTCTGATGGGTAGTTCTTCCCTGCATATCCTTGGGGTATGTTGGGGAAAACTGACCATCATGTCTTTAAACTTTGATCAAAGATTAAATACTGATTGTTATTCAAGCCTCTGTTTAAGTCTCATGTTTGCTCATTGTGACTTGGATGTATTCTCAACCTTCTATGGATCTCAACGTATTCTCAAACCTTATACAGGGATTCACTTTACAACTGTGGCAAGAAGGGTTGTAAAATGGAGCAATATTCAGTAAATATCTGTCTCATTTAGCAACAGAAATGTTAGGGATGGGATGCACATGCACAAAGAACATGGTGGCAACGGCAGCAGCTTTTTGGCCAACCAGAGGAGTTTTCAGCAGCTTGTGACCAGCTGCCACCTCTTTAAGAGCCAGTATGCAAAGCGTCAGGGTGAGCAAGCGGTGACTGGGTGGGCAGGGTGAGCAACTGGCAACAAGGGGACTGGTTTGGGGGCGTGGCCAGCCAGTCTTCACTACCACTTTGCTGAACTGGACAAAATTTCAGCCACTGGTTCAGGTGAACTGGTGCGAACTGGCTGAATACCACCTCTGGTTCCAAGTGGGGAAAAGACACTGGAAGTTGCTTGGAAAGAAGGTTTATTGATGAACAGGATCACATGGCTTGAGATGCTGGGAAAAAATGGAGATGCTGAAAATGCCTGGGTTTTATGCCCTCTCTGGGCTTTTGAATTTGAGCTTGTATTCTGATTGGTTGTCAGACTCCCATGGAGCCATGCAGGGGTGACTCTGTAGGTTGTCCTTAATCCTAAACTTGATTGAGCCTTCCTGGGTGATGATCAGAGGTGGGTTGCTCCTGGTTTGGCTTGGATCAGGCAAACCAGTAGTGGTGGCAGTGGGCAACTCTGCCCACCTGCCTGGATTCTTCTGCAGAATCATTGTGCATGTGCACGAGCACGCCCGAATTGATAGTAAAAAATTGACAAACCCCCACTGGTGATGATGTAATGAAAGGGCTTTGGGATTCCTATTATGGCTCTGCCTGAAAGAGATAGATCTTCGTTATGTAGAATAGACTGGCCCAGGCCCATTGGTAAAGGTTTTTTTGGGGGGGGGGGATGAGAGTCTGCCTCCCTTTTAGGGGAAATATTCTGCCCTTTTAATATTTCCTAAAACATTTCATTTTTCTAGGAGAGGAGTGGATGCTTATTTCCTGCAAGTTGTTTGGTTTAATTATAACAATTATATGTACCGGTACTTGTCACTCACAAAGGAAACTGTCAGGAAATCAAGTCTGTTAGGGGAACATTTGGGTGAATAATCTTGATATTGCATCGATTGATATGCTATTCTAGTGTGGTTATTTCCAGCATTACCATTACTTACCTTGATGGCTGTAAATGACAGAGACCCAAAGTCTCGATTTTTCTGCTCACTGGAACAGATACCTCAAATGCATGTAACAGTCTAAACTTACCCACCAATTGATGCCTGGATTTACACAGCATATTTACAAGTATAAGTATAATCTTTATTGTTATTGTACTTAAATACAACAAAATCGGTTTTAAACCTCACTGGTGAAAATTATAGCAGAAACGAAAAAAGAAGGAAAAAGAAAAAAACTAGCATGTGCATGGAGTCATTGTGGTTGTATTTAAAAGTCTGACAGTCCAAGGATAGAAACTGCCGTATTTTTTAGAGTATTAGAGGCACCTTTTTCCCTCAAAAAGAGGCTGAAAATCTGGGTGCGTCTTACACATTGAATACATAATTTTTTGCCTCCTGAAACCCCACCCCCTTCACCAATATGGATGTGCATAGCTTTATAGTGGCTTCCAGAGAGCTCCTGGTTGCAGGGGAGGGCAGAAATGAGCCTAAAATAGGCCGTTCATTGCCTTCCCAGCCCCCAGCAGCACTCTATAACCCTCCATATGGCTATGCATGCAATTTCTTTGCTCATTTTTTGGGGAGCCACCCCCTCAGGAGCACTCTGCAAGCACCCCCCAAGATTATTCATGCCTTTTATTTGAAAAAAACCAGGCCTGTTTTCGTGAAAAACGGGCCGTTTTGGGGAGGTTGCAGAGTGCAAAAAACTTTTTCCCCCCTTTCAGAAGGCTGTTTAGTTACTTAGCAACTTTAAGACTTGTGGACTTCAACTCCCAGAATTCTCCAGCCAGCATAGCTTGTGGACATAGCTGGCTGGAGAATTCTGGGAATTGAAATCCACAAATCTTAAAGTTGCCAAGTTTGGGAACCCCTGAGTTAGAGGGATTGATGTGAATTACATTGATCAAGTGCTGTGCCAGCAGAAGCAAAGCTTTAGGTGCCACAGCGATTTCCTTCTCCAGTACATGGCTAAATACCCCTGGAAACATCTACCTACCTACCTACTATATTTCTCTCCCCCCCTCTATCTACCTATATACCTACCTACCTTCTCTCTCTCTGTCTCTCCCCCCTACCTATCTACTCTATTTCTCTATTTTTCTCTCTCTATCCCTCTACCTACCTACTTATCTTGTTTGGGAGGAATTTGACTCCGTTGCTTCCGAGGATATGGACAGGTTACGTGGGCGACTGCGAGCCACCACATGTTTATTGGACCCGTGTCCCTCCTGGCTTGTACTGGCATCCTGGGAGGTGACACGAGGCTGGCTCCAAGAGGTTGTCAACGCTTCTTTAAGTGAGGGTTCCTTGCCTGCTTCCCTAAAAGAGGCTATGGTGAGGCCCCTCCTTAAGAAACCCTCTTTGGATCCAGCTCTTTTAACCAACTATCGTCCCGTCTCCAACCTTCCCTTTTTGGCGAAGGTTGTTGAGAGTGTGGTGGCACAACAGTTTCCCCGTCACCTGGAGGAAGTTGATTATCTAGACCCGCGCCAGTCCGGCTTTCGGCCCGGGCATAGCACCGAGACGGCATTGGTCGCGTTGGTAGATGATCTCTGGAGGGCCAGAGATGGGGGTTGTTCCTCCATCCTGGTCCTATTAGACCTCTCGGCGGCTTTCGATACCATCGACCATGGTATCCTATTGCATCGGCTGGGGGGGTTGGGGGTGGGAGGCACCGTTTTACGGTGGTTCTCCTCCTACCTCTCTGGCCGATCGCAATTTGTGTTGGCAGGGGAGCAGAGGTCGACCCCGAGACCCCTCACATGTGGGGTGCCTCAGGGGTCGGTCCTCTCGCCTCTCCTGTTTAATGCATACATGAAGCCGCTGGGTGAGATCATCCGTGGTTTTGGGGTAGAGTACCATCTTTACGCTGATGATACTCAGCTGTATATATCTACCCCAAACCACCCCAACGATGCCGTAGCGGTGATGTGCCAGTGCCTGGAAGCCGTGCGGATCTGGATGGGAAGCAACGGACTTGGGCTCAACCCGACCAAGACCGAGTGGCTGTGGTTTCCGGCTGCCCGATTCAACCAGCTCTCTCCAACGCTGGCCATAGGGGGCGAACATCTTGCCCCTGTGGATGGGGCGCGCAATTTGGGTGTCCTCCTGGATACCCGGCTGTCTATGGAAGAGCAAGTGACAGCCGTGGCCAGGAGGGCGTTTTACCAGGTTCGCCTGGTCCGCCAATTGCGCCCCCTATTGGATCGGGACGCCCTTCGCACAGTCACTCATGCCCTTGTGACATCCCGACTGGACTATTGTAACTCTCTCTACATGGGGCTCCCCTTGAGGTGCACCCGGAGGCTTCAGTTAGTTCAGAATGCAGCCGCGCGAGCAATCATGGGAACCACTAGGTTTACCCACATTACACCGCTCTTGCGCGAGCTGCACTGGCTGCCTGTCGTCTTCCGGATGCGCTTCAAGGTGTTAATTATCATCTTTAAAGCGCTCCATGGCTCGGGACCTAGCTACCTGCGGGATCGGATCCTGCCTCACACATCCTCACGGCCGATTCGCTCCCACAGAGAGGGACTTCTCCGGGTGCCGTCCACTAGACTTTGTCAGCGGGCGACGCCCAGGGGAAGGGCTCTCTCTGTGGCGGGCCCAGCCCTCTGGAACGACCTTCCCCCCGATATTAGAACGACCACGGACCTCCGCTCCTTCCGCTTGAAATTGAAGACCCATCTTTTCCGCCTGGCCGGCCTAGGGTAGTCTCTCTCTCTATGGGCATTTAAATGTATATCAATATTTAGTGGGGATTTTTAGTTAATGGGATTTTAGCACAGGAATTAATTTAATCTGTTTTAATTTGCTATGTATTTTGTATATTTATTGTTTTTATTCTCCCTGTGCACTGCCCCGAGTCCCTGTGGGGAGAGGGAGCGGTCAATAAATTTAGCTATTATTATTATTATTATTATTATTATTATTATTATTATTATTATTATTATTATTATTATTATTATTATTATTATCTATACTCTCTCTCCCTACCTACTGTATTTCTCTCTCCCCCCCTCTATCTACCTATCTACCTACCTATGTACCTTCTCTCTCTCTCTCCCCTTATCTACCTACTGTATTTCTCTCTCTCTCCCCCTTTATCTACCTACCTAACTACTCTCTCTCTCCCTACCTACTGTATTTCTCTCTCTTTCTCTCCCTCTCTCTCTCCATCTACCTACCTACTTTTTTAAAAAAAATGTTTTTTGAGCACCATGCGGATACCTTCTGGACTTCTTCCCTGTATGCTAATTCGTCCCCTCCAGTTATGAGACCCAGCACCATTGTGTCATCTGCAAACTTTATTATGTTGGATGGATCAGAGGATATGCAGTCATATGTATACATCGAGTACAGATAGGGGCTGAGCACACAGCCCTGAGGGGAGCCTGTGCTGAGCTTATGTAAAGGACCCAACCCTTACTGTTTGTGGACGATCTGTCAGGAAGTCTTTGATCCATTCACAAGTGAGGGGAGGGAAATTCAGGTCAGTCAACTTGTCAATGAGAATACCTGGTAAGATGGTGTTAAAGGCCAAGCTATAGTCTATAAAAAGCATTCTGACATAATTCCCAGATTTCTCAAGGTGGCTCAGTGTGATATGTATAGCAGTGGTGATGTCGACCTGTTGCTTCTATAAGCAAACTGGTGTTGATTAAAATTTGGTGGAAGATAGGACCTGAGGTGTTGTAGGACCAGTCTCTCAAAGCACTTCATCACTATAGACATCAGTGCAATGCAGTGGTGGGTTTCAAAAATTTTTAGAACCTCTTTTGTAGGTGTGGCCTGCTTTGTGGGAGTGGCTTGGCAGTCATGTGATGGTGGGCATGGCCAACTTGTAAAATGTGGTGAAACTCACTTAACAACACTCTTGCTTAGCAACCAAAATGTTGGCTCAGAAATGCTGGCATTTGAAGCATGCAAGTCTTAAAGCTGTCAAGTTACAAGACCCTTGCACCCCTAACCTTTTAGAAAAAAAACCCAAGGGGTGTTCAAACTTGACAGCTTTAAGACTTGTGGACTTCAGCTCCCAGAATTCCTCCTCTCACTCTTCATCTTGATGATGGGAAGAGGGGGGGAGGAGGGGGAGGGAACTGGAACCAGTTCTAAATGGCACTGTAGATTTGTGGAATCTGTTATATAGAAGAGGCTAGAACTGGCAGGAATCCCACCCCTGGTGCAATGAGCCTATAGTCATTCAAGCTATTTGTGGCTGCTTTCTTCAGAACTGGGATAATTGTGGCTGTTTTCAAGCATGATGAGACTCTAGCCTGTTGCAGGAAAGTGTTAAAAATCCTTGTCAGGACCTGTTAATTGATCAGCACAGGTTTTTACCACTTTCCCAAACACCCCATCTGGACCTGCAGCCTTGTTGGGATTTACAGCCTTCAGCTCAGCTCCCACTTGATGTTCATCCAGTGTGAGTTGCTGGAGGTGAAGTACTTGTCTGAACTCAGTATCTGGTACAAACCTAGTCAATATGATAAGAGAATCTTTAAAAGAACTTGAGCATTTTAACTAGATTTAAAAGTAAGCAGTCCACAACTGTTTTAAACTTCACTTTTAAAAAATCAGAAATTATATTGCTCCCTGTAAAGCTCTGTACATGTGTGGGAGAGATAGAGAGCTCAAGCAAGTGAATTTTGGCTGCGTAGGTTTCCTACTCACAGTAATATTTGTGGTTATTGATGTCTGCATTTATATTCTGCTACAGGCCAATGACTTTGGCAACATTCATGATCGGTTTTGCATTTTTATATCACCAGTTAAAGCATACATCTGTCGGAGAAATTCGTACAGCCACAGCTTTTGTACAATTTCAGAGGCACGAGCGAACCTCACACCTGTAAAGTGTAGAGGCTTGAATGGTTTGAATGGCAGTTAAAAGCGTCGGCGGATTTTTGCTGACGGGGTAGTTACTGACTTTCGCTGGCGTAACGCAGATATGTGCTGTTCCCTTCGGATGAATGCCAAGTCTCGCTTGTGTGGTGCAGTGTGCCTTAAACCCGAAAATGAGCGCCAAGCACGGGTTCTTGGTAACAGAGACCGCCTTCTGCCCTTTTCCCAGCTGCATCCTTTTCCGCTCCAAGCATGCCTTGGGGCAACCGGAGTGTCTTCGCAATGCACTCAGATCAGCTCAAGACAAAGAAGGGGCAAACTAAAAAGTGGTGAGAGAGAAGCGAGGCGAGCTACCTTTGGGCCCGCTTTGCTTTTATCAACAAGGAACTCAACAGTGGCGGAATGAAGCCAAGGTATTTGTGCTGGTGCAAGGGAAAATTCCAGGGGCGGAGGTTACGGTTGGTGAGGAAAAGGGGGAGGGAGGTGGGACCTTGACACTCCGCTCCAATCGAACGAAGGGCGAACGAGTCT
The DNA here is from genome assembly GCA_039707465.1 of Rhabdophis nuchalis. Taxonomy (NCBI): domain Eukaryota; kingdom Metazoa; phylum Chordata; class Lepidosauria; order Squamata; family Natricidae; genus Rhabdophis; species Rhabdophis nuchalis. The sequence goes on from CM077644.1 coordinate 123,751,575, forward strand.
TTATCACGCGCTGTGAACCAGCTCGCTCCCCCTTTTCACCTTCAAGAGCTTAGGAAAGGAGTAGCTACAGCCCTACCGCGAAGCTAGAATGGCCCCGGCGGCAGCTGCAGGAGTGCTCACTCTGACTAAAGTGTTGATCAGTGATAGCCTGGACCCCTGCTGCAAGCAGATATTGGAGGCGGCTGGAATCCAAGTCCTAGAGAAATCTAATCTCGGCAAAGAACAGTTGCAGGCCGAGATCAAGGTAAGACCAAAGGAACCCGAGGTTACTTCGCTTCTCCCCTGTAGGCGTCAAATAATCCCCTGGATAAATTTCGGTGCCGGAAGTGGGGACGGGACGGGAGACAACGTTAAACTAGGCAAGATAGAATCGGAGGATGAGCTGTGTCCCACTTCCTCCCTTCACTTCCATCTGTGTTCATGAATTCATGTCTATATTGTAAAGAATGCCGGGACTAAAGTTAGAATGTTTGCCTCGTTTCGTTTAACGATTGGGGATAAGGAGCACTTCGCTATTTTAGTCTTCCCATCCGTCTATAGACTCTCGTGATCCAATAGTGGAAGCTTAAGGGTGTAACAATGCGAGATAGATTGGTTCAAGCTCGAGAGTTTCTAATTCAACCCCCTCCCGCTGTCGTGCTTTTCTTTAATGGCTCTTTTTAGTTTTTACTTGTTTTAATGTGTTATATTTTGTAACCCGCCAAGAGTCCGCTGGAGCGGGCGATTACAGTAAGTCGAATGCAAAAATAATACAAGTATTGCAGGATAGAAAGCAATAGATAGATAATTTTCCTGTACACCGCCCCGAGTCCCTTCGGGGAGAGGGGGCGGTTTATAAATGTAATAGTCGAGAAAATAAGAGATTCCAGAATAGTTTGCTTGAATAAAGGTTGCTGAATTTGTAAATCAAATGTGCCAATGGCCCAAGTCTAAACCTTCCAGTTTTTCTTTAAAAGCTATGTTTGGGGATGATGGGAAAATTGAAGAATGAATCTGAAGAATTGGGGTAATTAGATTCAATCTCACATTGATTTTTTTTCTTGGAGAAGCGTTTTTCCTTTAAACTCAGTGGGAGACACAGTTCCAGTGGTAACCCGAGTCCACTATGATTTGCATAACCTCGCCTCATTCCTTGGTTCCAATCATGTGGAAGGTTGTAAAACTAAAAACTGGTTGGGAACTGGCCCCAGTGGCGTAGCGTGGGTTGTCAGCACCCGGGGCAAGGCAAGTAATTTGCGCCCCCTAACCCCTGGATTTTAGCACTCGAGTCTCTTCCACTCCATCGCCCGCCGCAGGGCCCCCGCCCGCCGCCGCCCCCTCCTCGGCAGCGGCTGTGGCACCCGGCGGCGAGGCAACCCCTTCGCTCATCCTTCTCGGTGCCTTTCTAGCCCTCCCCCGGGGGAAGCAGCGGCATCGAGGACGGGGAGGGCGCAGCATGCGGAGCGGCGGGGAAGCGAGAAACGGGAAGGGGGGAGAGGAGGGGTGCAGGAAGATCCGACGGCAGCGGGGTAGGGGAGGCAGCCGCAGCCGGCAGGTACCCGAAAGAGCTGGCCTCCCTTCGATCCGGAGAGCGGGACGCCTCTCCCGCCCTGTCAGCTACATCTCCGCGCATTCACAAGACCGCTGCTGAATCAGCTGGAACGCGCGAGCTCTCCCCACCTTCCGCCCGCCGAGCTCTCTTCCTTTTCCCTGCGATTTCCCGCCCCCTCCCGGTTTCCTGGATTCCGGATCCCCCCTCCCCCGCCCGAGAAATAATACTAATAAAAATATGAAAAATCCCCTAAGATCCTTTCCCCAAGGAAGAAGACGGGGCGACGGGGAGAAAACGCCTCCTCTTGCAGCCGCTCTTGCTTCGGGCTACGCTTCTCCGGTCCCCGCGGCGGTGGCCACATTCCCCGGCTGCCGCTGTTCCTGCCTTACTCGATCCCCTTTCCCGAAGCGACGGGGAGCTGCGAGTGCGAGCGCGCCCCCCCAGATGTTGCGCCCGGTGCGGCCCGCACCCCCTGCACCCCCCACGCTACGCCACTGACTGGCCCTATTTATCCTTGGCTCTAGTTCTGAGAACAACTGTTGAAATTGGGTTGTTCCCAATGGCTGTTCCCAATCCCAAGAACATTTTGCCAATTACAAAGAGGAAGTTGGTGAGATTCTGTTGAAAAAAAATCTGTCCTTGTTTCCACTTTCTCCTGTTTGGAGGAAAAGAGGGGGGGTAGATAAAATTTGTTTGGCTACATATTAAGCTTCTGGAACAGGAAAAGAACTTGCCTGCACCTGTCTGACAACCAAATAAACCTAAAAGTAGACAACATTCCTTATTGAAAGTCTTCCTTAAAAGTAAACTTAATGTTCCTTATGCTTTGCATATTGGACATAAGGGAGTAAAAAGATCTGCAGCCTGATGAGTCCCATGCAGGGTGAAACTGATCATCTGCTGCTTTGCAGTGATTAATAATAACTGCCAGAAAAACCTCCCCCCCTTCTAACGGGGAAGTTATGTTAAACTTTGTACAGTACACAATATCTCTCTAGTCCCGTGATGGTGTACCTATGGCATGGGTGGCACGCGGAACCATTTCTTAGGAAATGCGAGGCATTGCCCTGTCAGCTCCAGCACACGTGTGTGCTGGCCAGCTAATTTAGGCCTTCTTTTGAGGCCGTTTTTTGCCTTCTGGAGGCTTCAGGGAAGCTCCTGAAGGCTCTGGAGGTGGGGGGGGGGAGGCTGTTTTCACCCTCCCAGGCTCCTAGAAAGCCTCTGGAGCCTGGGGAGGGTGAAAAAAGTGCACCAAAAGCAGGGGGTCATGCACATAGCATTATGGGTGTGGCACAGCCACGCACAACCCCCCTGCGCTGCCCCCGCTTTTGGAACGTGAGCCAAAAAAGCTTAGCCATCACTGCTCTAGTCTGAGAGCTTAAAAAAGGAAGGTGGGCTGTATACAATATATATTTCTACAAATAGATTCTTTAAAAAGGGAACTCTTGGTTGCTGCAGTTTGAACCTGGTCAGAAAAATCCACTGGGGGGCACTGTGTGGATCCAGGGAGGATCCTGGGGATAAAGTGGTAAGTGCAGGGCCTATATTTCATGTGAGTAATATCTTATTTTTTCCTTCTTTGTGATACATCACCATATACTCTGTTAGTTTTTTTTCAGACAAAGGCAATGCACATATATGGAATTTCTACCTCTCCCTCTTTTGCCTTTAATGAAATGGACAAGGGAATAGAGAATTGATTTTGGAAGAATGTGTCAGATCTGTCCCAGTTGGGGAGGGTGGGGGGAATGCCACTGGCCACAGAGCAGGCTGGGGAGCATGAGAATCACGGGGCAGCAGCCAGAATGGTAGGCCAGTCACTCAGGTGGAGGGCTACCATGGGGGGGGGGGGCTGTGAGGAGGGGGCGGCTGCCGGGCTTCCTCCAGGGGGGAGCAGGCTATGGACAGCAGTGGTGGCAGTGTCCCCTTGATCCACGAGGAAGAGGAGGCAGCAGTGGTAGCAGAGGGGCGAGTGATGGACAAGGTGATGCTGGCCTGCCACCTGTGCGCATGCGTGCAGGTCAGGATCGGGTGGGCTGGGCACCACCTCCAAGCAAGCACACATGCCAGGATAGCATGTACTGGGCCAGCCCCTTACAATTTCCAGAACCATAGTGCGGACCGAATCCAAGCACATCTAGGGCTGGATCCGGCCCACAGGCTTTGAGTTTGACACCCCTGTTCTCTTACAAGAGGAATAGAGCTAGAGATAGAAGAGATGGGTTAGGCATTTTAGCCCTTCTCAAGTTCTTTGTTTAAAATTACTTCCTTTCTGCAGAGTTTCTGTGAGAAAATAAGAAATATAGAGGTGATCTATGAATTGGTATGTTATCTATAACTGATACAGCTTTCATCCCTCCTTGTAGTTTCCTGATACCTGCCTGGTTTAGGAACAGGAATAGAGGGCCTTGATTGTAGTTCTGTGGGCAGCTTTGTGTTCCCTTATCCAATTGCTGATTAGATTTTGATTTCTTCAGGATGTTGATGGGCTCATTGTACGCTCAGCAACCAAAGTGACTGCAGAGATCATCAATGCAGCGGAAAAGTTGCAGATCATTGGAAGAGCCGGAACTGGGGTTGACAATGTAGATGTGGAGGCTGCTACAAGGAAAGGAATCCTAGTCATGAAGTAAGTCAGCAAGAGATTGCCAGAGAGCAAAAGCATTCCTTGCTTTTACATGGAAGAGAATGCAGAGGTCACCAGGTACCTAATTCCAAAGCAGGCCTGTCTGGTCTGATCTTCAACTCCTGGATTTGTTCATAAAGCAGAGAAGCAAAAATTTAGGAGCAATGAATCAGCAGGCTTCTTTCTGAAAGGCATTTGCTGTCACTCAGTGAAAGCAATTTTAATTGCCTGAGTTTTAAGAGATCATGCCTTTCTTAAGGATGAGCACATATGATACTGGGATTCTGTAGCGACAATCCCTATCCCTTTCTCAGCTCCGAGTTTATGGGTGGCCCTTGTTGGAGAAGTGAATGCTTAGCATAACTTTATATCTTCTGAAGTCTTTCCTTACCTGCCAAACTGAGCATGCTATTTCCTTGCCTGTGATAAACCTCTTAAGAGCTTTAGCCTCTTTTTTTCTCATAGGAAGAGAATCATTTTCCTTTTACATTCATCACTGCATAGGTTCGGGAAAAGAGAAATTGAATAAATGCTATCTTTCTATTCATCCTAGGGACAACTACAGGTAGTCCTCGACTTAACAGCAGTTGATTTAGTGACTGTTCAGTTACAATAGCACTGAAAAAGTGACTTTAACCATTTTTCAGTTATGGCCTTTGAAGCATCTCCATGATCATGTGACCAAAATTCAGATAGTTGGCAACTGGTTCATAGCTATATGACCCTTGCTGTGTCCCAAGATCATGAGACTACCTTTTGAAACTTTCTGACAAGCAAAGTCAATGGAGAAGCCAGATTCACTTAACAACCAAGTTACTAACTTGTTAACTGCAATGATTCATTTAGCATCTGTGGCAAGAAAAGTTGTTAAATAGGACAAGACTCGCTTTATAGATGTTTCACTGAACATAAATTTTGGACTGAATTGTCGTAACTACCTGTTGCTGATGACTCCCTGTATTCAACTGAAAGCTACAACTCCTTAAGAATAGCAATTCCTATTAATTCTAGAGAAGAAAATCTTGTTTTTGCCTTTGAAAATATTTAAGGTTGCTTTTAAATTTATATGGTGTGTTTTTGTCTTCACTTATAAGTCACTGATGTGCTGTGTCGATTCTTCATTTTTTGCTTATTTTTTTCATAGTTCATTTAAATGCACTCTGATCACTGGAAATACCTCTCAAACTACAGAGATGAATTTTAATTGTTTAATTCAGACAGGAACTAGCTGTGGTAGTAGGATTTCATGTAGTTTTGTTTAGTTGGAGAGATTAATTGCTGGTGGATACTTTTTGAAGTTTTGAGACACAGCATGAAACGTCTGTCTTTTCTTCACATAATTATTCTTTTTAACTACAAAGAATTGAAAACACAATTTCAATTATGGGGCACTAACTTTTAGAACTTCCTAAACATCATTTGCGTCTTCTTCATTCAACAGTCTGTGTGTAGTGTCTATTTGGAATGCTACTTTAGTTCTGGGAAAACAATGTGTATGCAATGAGTGCATAGAAGCCTATGTTGATTGCTCTCCCAAGTGACTAGGAACTGTTAACACTATATTTCTTTCTTATTGCTTTGCCTCCTAGTACTCCCACTGGTAATAGTCTCAGTGCAGCAGAGCTAACATGTGGTATGATCATGAGTCTGGCCAGGTAAGTAATATCATTTCTGGGGGGAAATGGAACATTCTAACAAGAGCACAGGCTACCTTGAACTTCTATGTCTTGCAAGAAATTAAATATTAAACAATCAGAGAAAAGAGTTAAAATCTCATAAGGAGTTGAGAGGGTACTGTACTAGTTGTAGTTATTTCATTAGACTGATTGACTTATGTTTATATTTTGTATTCCTAAATATGGGGTATCAATTTAAATAAATTAAGTCTTAATATGGAGGTGCATGGTAGGCATATAATTGGTAGTAACCAAACAGTTTTGAAATCAGAATTCAGCAATTCAGAACTCATCAAATAAAAACAGAATAATAAGAAATAACAGTGCTGATTAAAAGCTTGGGGATTTTTAAAAATTATTATTAGAGACTGTTTGTAACAGAAATTGTTATTTTAGGCAAATTCCACAAGCTGCAGCCTCAATGAAAGTTGGAAAATGGGACCGTAAAAAGGTAAGCTGATTCTTTGGGAATGTCAGATAGGACAGTAATACATTTATAGAAAGATTAGAAATTGTTTCAAACCAATGTGTCTTTCTGCTGCAGTTTATGGGGATGGAACTTCAAGGGAAGACCCTAGGCATTCTAGGCCTTGGCAGGATTGGCCGAGAGGTAGCCATTCGTATGCAGTCCTTTGGCATGAAGGTAAGTGATTTCCCCCTCAGCTGCCTTGGACCACCTCTTCTGAAAAAGGCTGTGGACAGCCAATGCTCCTATTTCCTAATGGTCATGATATATGAAAATCTCAGCCATTCAGAAAACTTTTATTTTCTCTCTCTATCTGTGTAGACCATAGGCTATGACCCCATTATCACACCCGAGGAGTCAGCTACCTTTGGTGTTGAACAGTTGTCATTGGAACAGATCTGGCCATTGTGTGACTTCATCACACTGCACACCCCACTCCTGCCTTCCACCACAGGTAAAGTGCTAGTTTTGAGGCCCCTTGTTATGTTGGGGGGATCCATGTGTAAAACTGAGTTATGCATGCTCATGTTTGCTGCTTATTAGGAACAGATATATAATTCCACAATTTGTACAAATAAAACTGAGTGAGAAAGGAGGCAGTGTAGGAAGTAAGGAAGAAATTTTGACAGATATGCAGGATTCATTGCCTAAGCAAAAGGAGCTGAAGCATTTTTAAATAAAATAAGGAAGTGGCTGAAGCAGACACCTCCATAATTCATTGAAATAGGAGGAGGAGGAGGAAGTATTGTACAATCAGACTTGCATGATTCTGGTAATATAACCAATCTCAATAAAAGTAGTTTTAGCCTATCTGGAGTTGATTTCCTGGTCTGTTCTAACTAGTGGACAGTAAGGATGGAAAATTGGAATGATTGACCATGAGAAGTTATATGTGGTAAGCAGACATCTTGAATGAGGAAAATGAATTCTTTGGGGATAAGGAATGAAGAAGTCAGAATATGGATGTATGTTAGAAAATCCTAATGTTGCAGACAAGGATTACTACATTGTAAATGGTGAAGAATTCTGGATGTATTTTTTATTTTATTTTAATCACATTTATATCCCGCCCTTCTCCACAAAGGACCCAGGGCGGCGCACAGGAATTTAAAAACATACAAAACAATAAATACAGAATTTAAAAACATATTAAATTATAATCCTATGCTAAAATCCAAATTAAAATCCCCAATTTAAAACTATCTAAAATGGTCCCAACGGGAGGTTAGGCTAGGCCGGCTTGCTGAAAGAGATGTGTCTTTAGACACTGGCGGAAGAGGCGGAGGTCCAAGATGGTACGTAATTCAGGGGGTAGGTCGTTCCAAAGGGCAGGGCCCGCCACAGAGAAGGCTCTTCCCCTGGGTGTCGCCAGACGGCATTGCCCGGCCGACGGCACCCTGAGAAGGCCCTCTCTGTGGGAGCGGATCAGCCGAAGGGATGTATGGGGCAGGAGGCGGTCTCGCATATAACTAGGCCCCGAGCCATGGAGCGCTTTAAAGATGGTCGTCAGAACCTTGAAGCGCACCCGAAAGGCCACAGGAAGCCAGTGCAGCTCGCGCAGGATCGGTGTTATATGGGAGCATCTAGAGGCTCCCGTAATCACCCGCGCGGCTGCATTCTGGACTAACTGTAGCTTTCGAGTGCACCTCAAGGGAAGCCCCATGTAGAGAGCATTACAGTAGTCAAGTCGGGATGTCATGAGAGCTTGAGTGACTGTGCAAAGGGCAGCCCGGTCCAGTAAGGGGCACAATTGGCACATCAGGCATACCTGATGAAACGCCTCCCTGGCCACGGCTGCCACATGGTCCTCCATAGACAGCCGGGAGTCCAGGAAGACACCCAAATTGCGCGCCCTCTCCACGGGGGCCAGTGTTTCACCCCCAATGGCCAGAGTTGGAGTAATCTGGCTGAACCGGGGTGCCAGAAACCACAGCCACTCAGTCTTGGACAGGTTGAGCTTGAGTTTGTTACTACCCATCCAGATCCGTACGGCCTCCAAACACCGGGACAGCACCTCGGCGGCATCGTTGGAGTGGTCTGGGGTGGACATGTACAACTGGGCGTCATCAGCGTACAGATGGTACCCCACCCCAAAACCACGGATGATCTCGCCCAGCGGATAATGGGGGAGGAGCAGTTATGTGTCTTTGTATTAATTGTGGAATTGCTGTAATTGTGGAAACCATGAGACCATGTTTTACTATGGTAACCTGCTTGAATAATTCTTTCTCTGCTGATTTATTGCTTTGTTCACAGCTTTGAATTTTCCTACAGGAAAAGATGGTATTCAAGCTTTTACATAAATGGAAAGGCAGTCAGTTCACTTGGCATGTGACATAATTGTGTTGCAAATTTCTAACAAGGGGAAATACAAGAAGAATACATTGGACTTTTATTCAAATTCTCTGCTTTTGCTGCTGCTTTTTTCTAGGGCTTCTCAATGACATTACATTTGGTCAATGCCGCCATGGGGTCCAGGTGATCAACTGTGCTCGAGGAGGTATTGTGGATGAAGGTGCCCTTTTGCGGGCTCTCCAGTCTGGCCGCTGTGGAGGAGCAGCTTTAGATGTTTTCACAGAGGTAAGGCTTTGTGACATCTTGCTTTGCTTTTAGCAGTTCAGTTCTGCTGGTCAAAGTGGTGGTGCTGGTGGAGCTAGTAATTCTACAGCAGTTTCCTGTGACAGCCAAACTGGCTGAGGAACTCTGGAAATAAAAGGACTTTTTTTAAAGAATTTTTTTTAATTTTTAATTTCCAAACAAACCCCACACAAAAAATCCTCCTTCTTTACATACTGTAGAAAGTGTATCAGTTGGTTACAAAAAAACTATTGTGCATCTCTTCCACAGTCATCACCTATAATTCATATTAACTCAAGTATTTTAAATCAAATATATTTATACATATTACCATCATCATGCCTCCATTTTCATTTGACTATAATTGTTTAAACGTCCTTCTTCATAAAATATACCAAAATTTAAAACGTAACCACATACTGGCATTTCATTAGCTATTTCTAGTATCATACAATAACACTAGCTCCTTCTGGGCTGTTCTGACTAAAATCAATAATATTTAGTAACAAAAATTTCTAATCCTTCTTTCCAAATCACTGTTTACAGTTTACGTCCAATCTCCTTATGTTGTACCTATACATACATACATACATACATACATACATACATACATACATACATACATACATACATATATATATATATATATATATATATATATATATATATTGTTGTCATTATCCCTTATTTATTTGGCTATATCCATTATCATAGCATCCCTCCCCCAATAATCAAAGCTTAACTAAATTTATTTTAGTTCTTCTTTATTGGCCTTCATATATAACCAAAAATTTCTAATCTTCCTTTCATCGGTACTATTTAATATTCATATCCAATTACTACTTGTCAAACCAATACATATAAATACATATAAATCGTATCCTACCCCACACATCCCTTCGACCGATTCGCTCACACAGAGAGGGACTTCTCTGGGTGCCGTCCGCCTGGCAGTGCCAACAGGCGGCATCCAGGGGAAGGGCCTTCTCTGTGGCGGGCCCAACCCTCTGGAATGACCTACCCCCTGAACTTAGATCTAGCACAGACCTCCGCTCCTTCCGGCAACAATTAAAGACCCATCTTTTCCAGCAGGCCGGCCTGGCCTAACCTACCGTACCAGCCTAGTTTTAGTAAATATTACCAATCGGGTTTTTACGATATAAATTTAAACAAGGTACTTTTTAACACAGGGTAAAACATTTAATTTAGTTTTAATTATAATTTGTTATATGTATATGTTCTTAAATTCCTGTACACCGCCCCGAGTCTCTTCGGAGAGAGGGGGCGGTCAATAAATCCAAATAAATAAATAAATAAATAAATAAATAAATAAATACGTTATTGTCGTTATCAATTATTTATTCAACCATATCTATTGCCACTAAATTTCACTAAGTTTAACTAGTTTTAAGTTTTACACTCTCATCTATTAACCTTTAGATGAGATTGTAAAATTTAAAACCTTAACCTTAAAAACTTAACCTTTATCTGTCCAATAGCAATACAATCTCGTATCTTTTGTCATTTGTGGGATTAATCTTCTAATTAACCTTTTGAAACTACAGACTATCAGACTGACTTCAATACCAGGAAAGATTCTGGAAAAGATAATCAAGAAAGGAATTAGCGAACACCTAGAAGTAAACAAAGTAATAGCCAAAAGCCAACATGGGTTTGTCAAAAACAGATCACTAATCTTATTGCATTCTTTAACAAAGTGACAAAATTAGTGGACCAGAGGAATGCCGTCGATATAGTTTACTTGAACTTCAGTAAGGCATTTGATAAAGTAGACCATAACTTACTACTGGATAAAGTAGAAGAATGTGGATTAGACAGCATCACCATCAGATGGATTCGTAACTGGCTGACCAACAGCACCCAATGTGTAGTCCTCACTGTAACTGCATCTACATGGAGGGAAGTATGCAGTGGAGTACCCCAAGGCTCTGTTTTAGGCCCAATACTCTTCAACATCTTTATCAATGATTTGGATGAGGGAATAAATGGGGAACTCATCAAATTTGCAGATGACACCAAGCTGGCAGGAATAGCCAACACTCCAGAAGATAGGCTTAAGATACAGAAGGATCTTGATAAACTTGAACATTGGGCGCTATCTAACAAAATGAAATTCAATGGTGAAAAAAGCAAGGTTCTACATTTAGGAAAGAAAAACAAAATGCACAGGTACAGTATAGGTGGTACCTTGCTCAATAGTAGGAACTGTGAGAGGGATCTTGGAGTCCCAGTGGACAACCATTTACTGCATTCAGTTTTGGTCACCACGATGTAAAAAAGATGTGGAGACTTTAGAAAGAGTGCAGAGAAGAGCAACAAAGATGTTTAGGGGACTGGAGATTAAAACATATGAAGAACGGTTGCAGGAACTGGGTATACAATACAATACAATAGCAGAGTTGGAAGGGACCTTGTAGGTCTTCTAGTCCAACCCCCTGCGTGGGCAGGAATTTATACCATTTCAGACAAATGGCTATCTAACATCTTCTTAAAGACTTCCAGGGTTGGGGCATTCACAACTTCTGGAAGCAAGCTGTTCCAGAGGTTAATTGTTCTAACTGTCAGGAAATTTCTCCTTAGTTCTAAGTTGCTTCTCTCCTTGATTAGTTTCCACCCATTGCTTCTTGTCCTGCCCCCAGGTGCCGTGGAGAATAGTTTGACTCCTTCTTCTTTGTGGCACCCTCTGAGATATCGGAACACTGCTATCATGTCTCCCCTGGTCCTTCTCTTCATCAAACTAGACATACCCAATTCCTGCAACCGTTCTTCATATGTTTTAGCCTCCAGTCCCCTAATCATCTTGGTTGCTCTTCTCTGCACTCTTTCCAGAGTCTCCACGTCTTTTCTACATCATGGCGACCAAAACTGTATGCAGTATTCCAAGTGTGGCCTTACCAAGGCACTATACAGTGGCTAGTTTAATAAAAGAAGGACTAGGGGAGACATGATAGCAGTGTTCCAATATCTGAGGGGTTGCCACAAAGAAGAGGGAGTCAAACTATTCTCCAAAGCACCTGAGGGCAGAACAAGAAGCAATGGGTGGAAACTAATCAAGGAGAGAAGCAACTTAGAACTGAGGAGAAATTTCCTGACAGAACAATTAGTCAGTGGAACAGCTTGCCTCCAGAAGTTGTGAATGCCCCAACACTCGAAGTCTTTAAGAAGATGTTGGATAGCCATTTGTCTGAAACAGTATAAGGTTCCTGCCTAGGCGGGGGGGGGGAGGGGTTGGACTAGAAGACCTTCAAGGTCTCTCCCAACTCTGCTATTTTATATTGTATATTATCTTCTTAATCAAATTTGCATGGACTCCTCTTCGCACCTCATTGCTTATTGAGTCTCTTATATAATCTCGATACCCTCCTTCTGTTTCCTTAATCAGCTTATCTTTAATTATCAGTGGTGTCATCAATGGTGTTATTTGTAAGTTTTCTCTCTTTAAATCCATAAATTCCTTTGTTTTTTCTTCTTCTGTACCTTGCCACCTAGAGTAGAGTTCCTGTCCATCTGGCTCCCTTTTCCATATTCCACTCTTTCCATTTCCAACCACAACCCTTTCACTGTAGTTGTCAGCAGATTCCATGTCTTTGTGTTCATTTTTCTTTTTGGTTTTTAGGACTCTGGCCTCCACATTTTCCAATTGATAAACATCTCCAACTTCTCCATCATATTTTGCTGTTATATGCTCTGTTTTCCAGCTTCTTCTCGATTCTCTCGGATACATTTAATAAATTCTGAATTTCAAACATTATCTTTTGCAAAGTTAAAGTTTCTTTCTGATGTTGAATTTGTGCCATTATTTCCAACTGATAAACACTGCTATTCTGGCTTGAAGGTTTTTTACTAGATTAACCACAAATTCACAATGAGATCTTATTTTCACTTTTCTCTGGTTACTTCAAAAGAACACCTGTAAACAATTATAATAAACATAAACAATTTGTGTTGTTCTTATCACTCTCTATAAACAAGGTGTAAAGCTTTGAAGTACAAAGTTAAAATGCAAGGTTAAAATGATCAAAGAAGGAAGTGAAAGTGCTTTGTTTCCAATACACAAACCTCCAGCCTCTGAGTGGCAGTGTTGTCTTTTCCCTCTGTTATTACAATCCTCTTTGTATCCTTTTGTATCTTTTTTATATTCCAAGTTTGAAGAAAGAAAAGTCAAATTCTTGAGTAAAGTAGAAAAAGGAAGGAACTCATACAGAAATAAAGGAGAATTTTAGTCCATAGGTTACAAAATAAAAAAATAGAAGAAAACTTAATCCATTCGTTTTAAAAGGCTTGCATAAATTCCATCCATGAAAATAACTTTTAAAAGGTAAGATAACACGCAGTCCACAACCATTCAAAGCTTAATTCTGCTGCTTATTTCTTCTGTTCTCAGATTTAATTTAGTTTTAAGTTTTTTATAGGCAGTCTCTTTTAAAACGGTAAAAAAATCCTCACCAGATGTAAACACTTTCTCTTTCCATTTTCTTCCGTTTCGGAGCCATCCCAACTTCATCAGCCTAGGGGCCGAGCTTTTGCCGCCATCTAGAAGAACTTCTGGATCAATCAGGGACTTTGCATTGTCCCTGTGATCAGCAGGATGTATTCTTCCCATTCACTGTCTTTGTGGGACAGTTTATGTCCGATTGGAACATCCAGTGGCAAAACTGTAGGCGGCGATCTCATAGCACTGAAATCACACGTCCATCTCGTCACGATGTTGGCTCACTTCCCAAAAAAGGCCATATTTTTGATTATGTGCTGTGATTGGGGAAAATGTGCATTCAGGATGAAAAATACATAGTTGTCTACTAATTTTCTAGAGGTAAATATCTGAAAATGCTGGTCCTTACTGTTTCACTGCAAAAGTAGTTGGAGTTTTAAAGTGTTTGCATTATTAAAGATAACAATTTTTTTCTAAATTAACTAAGCCTGGACTTAGCCATTTATAACTAAACAAATTATTTTTCCTTTTTAGGAGCCACCCAAGGATAAAGCCTTGGTTAACCATCCCAATGTAATCAGCTGTCCCCACTTGGGTGCCAGTACTAGAGAAGCTCAGAGCCGCTGTGGAAGAGATATTGCCATGCAGCTTGTAGACTTGGCCCAGGGCAAGGCACTGGTTGGCACTGTGAGTCCCACATTTAATCCTCAGCTAGTCATGATTTGTATATCATTTTCAAAATTCATGTAACTAATTTTAATTTTAAACTTATCATCATCAAATATATATTATGGTCAAAGACCAGCACAAATTTTAAACTCAGTTTCTGCATATTCTAGCACATTTCATTTTTTTCAGAAAGAGTTGAATTTTTAAGCATAATCATGGTATAATACAACACATTTGAGATGTGATAAACATAGGTAACTTGAATATAGGCTAAAACACACAGTATTAAGTTAAACCTAAAATTCAGCCAATGCTTTTACTGATCTACCCAACTTTAAAGTGCTAACTTTCATTGTGTGACTGCCGGTATTACTTTTTACAAATGATAATAAAAATAGAACTGGTTGATACAGTGGAAAGTTATTCAGCTCTAAAATTGAAGGCAGACCTCAGGCTAAATACCCCAAGGGGATAGATTCTCAAAAAGGATAATATGATATGTTGGTATTCAGCTGCTATGAAACTCATCAGATTTGGTACTTAATGCATTTTGATGTAAAAATATTGTCCCGGTAATCATTGTTTGGTTGTTACTTAATGCATCAGTGATTTATTAAGTGACCAAGCACTGTAAACAAAATAACTAGGGAAAGGGTTATGGGTTGGAAGTCTAGTCAAACAGGCAGTTTTACATTTCTGTTCTTCCCTCTCTCAGGTAAATGGACAGGCTCTTAGCAATGCATATGCATCCCATACCAAGCCATGGATTGCACTGGCTAGAGCTTTAGGAAATGTGCTATGTGCACTGAGCCACCAAGTGATTGGAAGTGTGCAGCTTATTACTGAGGGTGAGATGAGAGAGCCAGGCATAGTGCTTGGCCTTCAAATATTGGCTTTTTACCAAAATCTTTTCACTCCTTTGCCTTTGTTTTCTCATTTTTCTACTTAACTAAACAGAAAAGCTTTATTTTTCAGCCTACATAATTTCTCTTGTGTGAGATTTCATCTTTTTAAAGAGAGTCAATAACTTTCACCCTCTCTGGGATGCCTTTTTTTCCTTCTTTGTTTTGGCTTCTGCTTTCTTCTCAAAGTTTGAAGAAAATGTGTTTCAGAAATGGTTAGAGATTAGATTAGATTAATCATGTCCTTCCCTAGGATTGCTTATTCTTACTTTAAACTAATTGTGGGAATTTCTTCTGCAACAAAAGGATGCATGGGATCCATATATGTGCATGTATGTATGTATGTAGATATACATATCTATGTAATAGCCAGTAGGCCACCTTTCCAAAATTGTTAGGGGAAGACAACAATCTCAATCTGAATTAATGATCATTTAATAAAATTAATTATATGCATGTTGACTTTGTATTCCAATTTGAGTAATGATTCTTATTTGAAACTAGCTATACCTGGCCACACGTTGCTGTGGCCCAGTCTGGTTAAATGGCCAACCAATCTGTGTGTAGATCTACACCTGCACACATACACACAACCACCATATAACCCCCAACCTACCTACCTACTCTCTATCTATCCCTCTACCTACCTACCTACTGTATTTCTTCCTTTCTCCCTCTATCTACCTACCTACCTACTATATTTCCCCCTCTCTATCCCTCTACCTACCTACCTACCTACTGTATTTCTCCCTCTCTATCTATCCCTCTACGTACCTACCTACTGTATTTCTCCCTCTATCTATCCCTCTACCTACCTACCTACTGAATTCTTCCTTTCTCCCTCTACCTACCTACCTACCTACTGTATTTCCCCCTCTCTATCCCTCTACCTACCTACCTACTGTATTTTTCCCTCTCTATCTATCCCTCTACCTACCTACCTACCTACTGTATTTCTTCCTTTCTCCCTCTATCTACCTACCTACCTACTGTATTTCCCCCTCTCTATCCCTCTACCTACCTACCTACTGTATTTCTCCCTCTCTATCTATCTCCCTATCTACCTACCTGACTACCTACTGTATTTCTCCCTCTCTATCTATCCCTCTACCTACCTACCTACTGTATTTCATCCTATCTATCTATCCACCTACCTACCTACTATATTTCTTCCTTTCTCCCTCTACCTACCTACCTACCTACCTACTGTATTTCTCCCTATCTATCCCTCTACCTACCTACCTATTGTATTTCTTCCTTTCTCCCTCCCTCTACCTACCTACCTACCTTATTTCTCCCTCTCTATCTATCCCTCTATCTACCTATGTAATACAATAATGCAATAGCAGAGTTGGAAGGGACCTTGGAGGTCATCTAGTCCAACTCCCTGCCTAGGCAGGAAGCCTTATACCCATGATGGTGAACCTATGGCACAGGTGGCACACGGAACCATTTCTTAGGGCACGTGAGGCATTGCCCTGTCAGCTTCAGTGTGTATGTGTGCCCTGGCCAGCTGATTTAGGCCTTCTTTTGAGGCCGTTTTTTGCCCTCTGGAGGTGGGGGAAGGCTGTTTTCACCCTCCCCAGGCTCCTATAAAGCCTCTGGAGCCTGGGGAGGACGTAAAAAGCATGCCAAATGCAGGGGGTCATGCACATAGCATTATGGATGTGGCACACTGGTGCACATCGCCCCTGCACTCCCCCTGCTTTTGGCACACTCCCTATACCATTTCAGACCAATGGCTATCCAACATCTTCTTAAAGACTTCCAGTGTTGGGGCATTCACAACTTCTGGAGGAAGTGTTCCACTGGTTAATTGTTCTAACTGCCTGGAAATTCCTCCTCAGTTCTAAGTTGCTTCTCTCCTTGATTAGCTTCCACCCATTGCTTCTTGTCCTGCCCTCAGGTGGTTTGGAGAATAGTTTGACTCCCTCTTCTTTGGGGCAACCCCTGAGATATTGGAAGGCTGCTATCATGTCTCCCCTGGTCCCTCTTTTATTAAACTGTATTTCTCCTTCCCCCCCTCTCTATGGGCCACCTGGAAGTTTGCTATCCCAGTGCCTTTTTGGCCCTAAGAGGCCTCCATATGAGGCCTCTTCCAACACTGACAGTTGAAAAGCAGTCTGATGGCAGGGCTACAGGGAGGTGAAAACATGATCAGTGGGTACATTTTACATTTGCGTACCTTGCACATGACACACGTGTGCTGGCACAAAATGAGTAGGTATTCTATTATCAGAAGTCCTTGTGAACATTGTGTCAAAATTTGAGCTAAATTGGTCCAGTAGTTTTTGAGAGTAATGGATTCGTACAAACTATTTTACATTTTTATTTATATAGATTAAACACATGATTGTGCTGGCGGTGGATCTATTTTTCCCAGTTTAATCCATGTAAGCTGATCCATAAGCTGTTGAGTTTGACTCCTTTCTACTTGAAATATAAAAATATGCCATAGACGCTTTTGTTCTGAGCTGCAAACCTACAAAAAGCTAGGCAACTTATTTTTCCTTCAAAGTCCCAAAGTCTTGAAAGAGCTAACAGTGCAGTGGATCTTTCGATTCTATATACTCAATAAGTGAATCACATTCTGCTCTCATACACCATCAGAGGTAGAGTATCAGTGTTTGCAACTAAGAACTGTTCTGTCCATCAAGATTCTCCACTCGATTTTGATTTTTCAAACTCTGTGTCTCTCTCTCTCTTTCTCTCTCATTACCTACCCTAACTATCTATCCTATCCATCCCTCATGATCATCATCACCATTATGTTTCCCAGCCTCTACTTTATTTACACATATGTTCACTTTCAAAAGCATCTTGTTCTGTTAGCTTTTTCTCTGTTATTTTCTACAGTGTGGCATTCTCAGTAAATATGTTTATGGGGAGGGGGAGTCTGTTAGCTTCCTTATCAATATTTTGTTGTTTTTCCATATCAGAACCAATCTGTCTTTTCCTTCTCTGAAGGAGTGAAGCTGGTGAGAGGATCATCTTTCAGGAAAAGACTTACCTGTTGTAGTCTCTAACAAGAGAGAAATGGAAACTTATAATTCTGCTTCAGGGATGGTTTCTGTTTGAAACCCTGGACTTTGCTCCTCAGTTTATACATCTTCTGAGAAGATATAATATTAAGTGCCTACTGATGATTCAATCATGCCTGTAATTTTCACTAGGTGCAACCTTGCAGAAGTCTAGCAACTACTTGATTCCTGCAGTGGCAATGGGGCTCCTTCAAGAAACTACACAGAAGGGTGTGAACCTTGTGAATGGGCTGCTTCTGGCTCAAGAGGCTGGGTTGAAGGTACATAACTCCCTTTATCTCCAGATCTGAGGGCCAGTTGAGACAACTGCAGGATCATTAAGGAGATGTGTAAAGTTATTTCTCTTAAGAAATGCTATTATTTCTTTCTGAATAATTCCATAATTATAAAACAGGTTGAAATTCAAGGTATGCATCTTTCCCAGCACAGTTATGGTTGTACATGATAATAACCCTATACTTCTGTTTTCATGATAGACAAGAACTCAGCTTTCTGCAGCTAGGGATATCTGGAAGAAATTTGGAACAAAATTCTTCTTTCAGGGAAAGCAGTGTACTAATTTCCCTCTTTCTGATTCCTAGATCACCACTACTCACACTGACAGCGCACTGGGCAATAATGGACAATTGCAAATAACTGCAACCAATACCCCTCATGTGCTTGTTGGCTCTGTGCAAGGCACCATTCCATGCTTGCTAGAACTCAACGGAGCAAACTTCAAGCAGCTGGTTCCCCTCAATGGTCCTCTGCTGTTCTACAAATCCAAGACCTCCAGTGTCAGTGTGTTACCAACAATTATTGGTAAGGCAAAGCATTTCTCATCCCCTTCACTGATTTTTAGTAAGAATTTTGTTTAGAACCAAGTTTCCTCCAATTTGTGCTCCAAAGACTAAAATCATAGACAAGGATGAGTCATGAATATAACTACCTTTGGTGTATCTATGAATAACATTGGATTTTAGAAGAACATTTATGGTAAGTGGTCCAAGGCATGATAAACAACAGGTAAAAAGTTTAATAGTTGTATAAAGATGCTTTAAACCATGATCTAATGAATAATATGATCTGTATTGGTATATAATAGCTATAACCATCTGCTTATGGGATTTGGAGTGGAAGGAAATAATGGGTAGTCCTTACTTAATGACTATTCATTCATTGACTGTTTGAAGTTAGAGCAGCACTGGTCCTCAAATTTTCATTTCATTTCATTTTCATTTTATTTTATTCAATTTATACCCCGCCCTTCTCCAAACGGACTCAGTAACCAAATTATGGTTACTGCAGTCCTGTAGTCCTGTGATCAAACTTCAGGCACCAAGCAGCCGAACCACATTTACTTTCACAGTGTGTGCTTCAATTCTCTTTTCCCCACCCTCATATCTGCCCTTTTAATCAGCCTGCACTTTACCGCCATCACCTATTTTTGCCATCCTTTACCACCTCCAGCTGTATTTTACCATCTTCCCGCATCTTCCCCCTCATACCGTTGAGGATGTGTGCTAAGCTGAGGAAGCTATTGGCTCTAACAACTGCAGCTGAGTCTACCAGAACTGCTGTTGTTAAGTGGTATGATCACATGTTTCATGTAATGACTGCTTTGTGACAGAAATTCCTACCCGATTAGAATTGCTAAGCAAGAATTACCTGTATGGAAAGCACTTCTGTGATAAATGGAAATAAATGGCATAGTTAATGGAGAGAAGATTGAAAAATTATTCTGGAAGTTCCAGACATGAGTTTATTACAAATTACAATTTGTAATGACCTCACAATATGTGCTATATGGTAGGCAGTCATTATGAAGTATTAAAAAAAATATATCCTTGTATAAGGATGTGTATAAGGGAGAGAGACAAACAGTGTGACAACAGTGGGGAGAGTGGCATACTTTTTGGGCTTTTTCCTTTATTAAGAGGGTGTATGAAGTGTTTTAAAATTAAAATACAGATCTATTTTGTGCACCCATTTTATTTTTTAACAAATTTCACTACAATTTGGCACCAAAAATTGGCAGTGTAGGCTTAGAAGATTACTGGTCTGCAAATGCGTAGTCAGATTTCTGGAATGAGCATTGTTCTGGTTTCAGATCTGCTAGGGAAGACCAAAATAGAGCTGCTGTGCTACCACCGTTCCAGTACTGATAGTGGACAGGAGTGGAATGTCCTGAGTCTATCTTCTGCTCTGCAAAACCTGCAGGAACTGAAGCCACATCTGACAGAAGTGTTCCAGGTGATGCTTTAAATTATGGTGAAGAACCTGACAGGGCCCACCAGTTTCTGTAATGTGAATCTTATATATCTAATAAAAAATAATGCAACAATGATTTTGCGCATCATTGCTTTATGTATAATACAGTTGTTGTCCTTGAGAGCCCCAAGATAAAAACATATTTCAGTGTGAGAAATGAAATGGTCTTCTTGACTACTTACTGATATAAATCATTCAAGAATGGCTCTCAGTTCTGAAGAAAACAGAATGTGTTCTGTTTCTGAATTATTCAGAAATCATACATTTCTTACTTTCGTTTGCAAATACCATTTATTTTAGTATTATTATTTAGTATTATTTCTACAGTGCATTTTCAGATGTTAGTTTGAAGGACAAAACTTTACAAAGGACACAGCACATTTCACACTCGGGAAAATTGTACCTCCGTTCTTCAGAGGATCTGTGTCTTAGGTGACCCTATCTGAAACACTTTTTTCAGGAAACCAACATCCTCTGCAGACTTTGAGATGTTATGTGAAACTTCCATTTTCTTTCTTTTTTTAACTCCTTCTCTTTTTCACTAATTTATTTATTAGTACATAGAAATGCTCACTCCTCTGAAACTTTTTACAGCCAGGGACCTAAATATTTTTAGAAAGGTAAAATGCATTGGTATATTCAGGGATCTGCAAAGTCGGCTCTTTTAAGACTGGTGGACTTCAACTCCCAGAGTTCTGGGAGTTGAAGTCCACCAGTCTTAAAAGAGCCGACTTTGCAGACCCCTGGTATATTGAATGCTGTCAAACAATATTTTCTATAATTTTACCATTGTCTATCTAATTCCAATGTAGGAGATGGCCAGACTGAGCCGGAGGATAGGGTCAGATGCATCAATCAGTTTGTAGTCTCTATGCCCTTATGACCTAAGTCCAGTCCCCTTATGACCTTGAAGTCCATTGACTATTATCTGGTGCCAATTTGCCTTGACTGTTAGTAGATTACCGTATTTTTCGGAGTACAAAACACACCTTTTTTCCTCTAAAAAGAGGCTGAAAATCTGGGTGTGGCTTATACATCAAATACAGCATTTTTTTTGCCTCCTGAAGCCCCACCCCTATACCAAAATGGTCATGCATACCCTTATGTAGGTTTTCAGAGAGCTCCTGGGGGCTGGGGAGGGCAGAAATGAGCAAAAAACAGGGCATTTTTTGCCTCCCAGCCCACAGAATAATAATTTAATAATTTATAATAATAATTTTAATTTTATATCCCGCTCTCTCCCCCCAAAGGGACTCGAGGCGGGGCACAGGCAATTAAAAATACAATTAAAACCACAGACAGAATACAAAATTAAAAATGAATTAAATTAGTCCTGCGCTAAAAACCCATAAACTAAAACTACCCCTAAAACCCCTAACCTTAAAAGAGACTACCCAAGGCCGGCCAGGCGAAAAAGATGTGTCTTTAATTTTAAACGGAAGGAGTGGAGGTCCGTAGTTGTCCTAATATCGGGGGGAAGGTCGTTCCAGAGGGCTGGGCCCGCCACAGAGAAGGCCCTTCCCCTGGGCGTCGCCCGCTGACAAAGTCTAGTGGACGGCACCCGGAGAAGTCCCTCTCTGTGGGAGCGAATCGGCCGTGAGGATGTATGGGGCAGGATCCGATCCCGCAGATAGCTAGGTCCCGAGCCATGGAGCGCTTTGAAGATGATGACTAACACCTTGAAGCGCACCCGAAAGATGACAGGTAGCCAGTGCAGCTCGCGCAAGAGCGGTGTTACGTGGGTAAACCTAGAGGTTCCCATTATTGCTCGCGTGGCTGCGTTCTGGACCAACTGAAGCCTCCGGGTGCACCTCAAGGGGAGCCCCATGTAGAGAGAGTTACAATAGTCCAATCGGGATGTCACGAGAGCATGAGTGACTGTGCAAAGGGCGTCCCGATCCAATAGGGGGCACAACTGGCGTACCAGGCGAACCTGGTAAAACGCCCTCCTGGCCACGGCTGTCACTTGATCTTCCATGGACAGCCGGGTATCCAGAAGGACACCCAAGTTGCGCGCCCCATCCACAGGGGCAAGATGTTCGCCCCCTATGGCCAGAGATGGCATCAACTGGTTGAATCGGGCAGCCGGAAACCACAGCCACTCGGTCTTGGTCGGGTTGAGCCTGAGTCCGTTACTTCCCATCCAGATCCGCACGGCTTCCAGGCACTGGCACATCACCGCTACGGCATCGTTGGGGTGGTTTGGGGTAGATATATACAGCTGAGTATCATCAGCGTAGAGATGATACTCTACCCCAAAGCCACGGATGATCTCGCCCAGCGGCTTCATATATGTGTTGAACAGGAGAGGCGAGAGGACCGACCCCTGAGGCACCCCACATGTGAGGGGTCTCGAGGTCGACCTCTGCTCTCCTGTCAACACAAATTGCGATCGGCCAGAGAGGTAGGAGGAGAACCACGGTAAAACGGTGCCTCCCACCCCCAACCCCCCCAGCCGATGCAATAAGATACCATGGTCGATGGTATCGAAAGCCGCCGAGAGGTCTAATAGAACCAGGATGGAGGAACAATCCCCATCTCTGGCCCTCCAGAGATCATCCACCAACGCAACCAATGCCGTCTCGGTGCTATGCCCGGGCCGAAAGCCGGACTGGCGCGGGTCTAGATAATCAACTTCCTCCAGGTGACAGGGAAACTGTTGTGCCACCACACTCTCAACAACCTTCGCCAAAAAGGGAAGGTTGGAGACAGGACGATAGTTAGATAATAGAGCTGGATCCAAAGAGGGCTTCTTGAGGAGGGGTCTCACCATGGCCTCTTTTAGGGAAGCAGGCAAGGAACCCTCACTCAAGGATGCATTGACAACCTCTTGGAGCCAGCCTCGTGTCACCTCCCAGGATGCCAGTACAAGCCAGGAGGGACACGGGTCCAGTAAACATGTGGTGGCTCGCAGTCGCCCACGAAGCCTGTCCATATCATCGGAAGTAATGGAGTCAAACTCCTCCCAAACAAGATCCGCCTCGTGGCATTCCACTGGGCCATTAATGGGGGTTAGCTCGTTCTGTATCTGAGCGATTTTCTCCTGCAGATAAGACACAAATTCCTCTGCTCTGCCCTGTAGGGGGGCTTCCCGCACCCTCTGTTGAAGGAGGGAGCGGGTCACCCTAAACAGGGCGGCAGGGCGGTTATTTGCGGATGCTATGAGAGTGGCACAATGGTGGCGTTTGGCCACTCTCAGCGCCACAATGTAAGTCCGTAAATGGGCTCTTACCTGTGTCCGGTCAGATTCAGATCGGCTAGACCTCCATCTTCTCTCTAGGCATCTCTTGTGGCGTTTCATCACCCCCAGCTCCTCGGTGAACCAAGGAGCCAGGGTGGCTCGCCGCCGCAAGAGAGGCCGCAAGGGCGCGACCCGATCCAAGGCTCCCGTGGTCGCAGTATTCCATGCGGCCACGAGGTCCTCCATCGGGGCGCGGGTCAGGGGCACAGGAAGTGGCCCAAGCGCCGCCTGGAACCCATCAGGGTCCATCAAGCGCCTGGGGCGGAACCAGATTGGTGATTCAGGTTCCGCCTCCCCGCGGAGGGGAGTAGCGGTCGGAAAGTCGAGCCGGAGAAGTGAGTGGTCTGACCATGACAAGGGCGTGATGGCTATATCCCCTAAACCCAGATCACTCTTCCATTGGCCAGAGACAAAGATGAGATCCGGTGTATGTCCACCCTCGTGGGTGGGGCCTTGAATTAATTGGGTCAGGTCCATGGCCGTCATGGAAGCCATGAACTCCCGAGCTACCAAGGATGATTCGCCCACCGATGGCAGATTAAAGTCCCCCATGACTAAAAGTCTGGGGGTCTCAACTGCCACCGTAGCGATCACCTCCAGGAGCTCGGGCAGGGCTGCTGCTACATAGCGGGGAGCCAGGTATACAACCAGCAAGCCCAACTGCCTCCCTAGGCCCCATTTCACGTAGAGGGACTCACAACCGGTGGTCTGTGGCACAATGGTCTCTCTCGGCTCAAGACCTTCCTTTACTATGACCTCCACCCCACCACCCCTGCCTAGGGCCCGGGGCTGATGAAAAGCGCGGTAACCTGGTGGGCACATTTCAACGAGGGGAAGTCCCCCCTCATGGCCCAACCAGGTCTCCGCAATTCCTGCCAGGTCCGGCTCCCCCTCTGACCCAAGGTCATGGATGAGGGGGGCTTTGTTGACAACGGACCTGGCATTGCAAAACATCAGCCGCAGGCCCTGGCTCTGTACACCCTGACCACCTAGTCTGCGGGGGTTGTGGCACTTCACCGTTTGTAGCCAACGGTTCTGTGCCCCCAACCGGGAGGATGGAATATGACTCCCCTCGGATCTGCCTCTCCCCATCAGCCTCTCGATGGGAAAGCCCTCTATGGAAACGACCTGTGCATCCCCCCTCTTAGCGGATCCATCCGCCTCCTTCCGTAGTCTGCTGGCTTGGCCCGTCTCAACCTGTCTACACCCTCCCCCCTCCCTGGTACCCCCTAAAATACACAACAGTTTTCTAACTAAAAAACCCCTGAGGCCGCGCTTCGCCCACCTCTCCGGACTGATAAATCCCTCCTCAAGGCGGGCCCTCGTTAACGAGGAGGGCCAAACCTGCGAGAGCGGGGACTCTCGCAGTAGCATAAGGTCTGCCTTAGAGTACATGATCATAATTATATTATATAAATATAAATATATAAATACATAGACACATATAAATACATAAATATATAAATATATAGATATAAAAATATAATACAAATATAAATACGAGATATAAAATGGGTCACAGTTGATTATGGGGAGCATCGTTGGCAATTTGAATGGTAAAAATAGATGTTAAAATTAATGATTAAATAATTCACATGCACAGTGAGATATAGTCCGGCTTGATCTTAAAATTCATCGCAGATGTTAAAATAGTCTGTCAGTCCAGGTGGGGGGGGGGGGTCATGAGTATAATTTGGGGAATAGTTGGGGATGGAGGAGGGGGGGAGGGGAGTGGGCAGTCTCTGGAGCCCAGCTTTTAAAAAGGGCTCTTCTGGTCTTGCATCCTCTCAGAAAAGGCCAGGCCAAGACGTTCCTCCTACTCCTGGAAGCAGTCCAGAAGCAGTCTATAAGCCTCCATAAGGCTATGCATGCAATTTTTTTGACCAAAAATGGGCTGGATTTTTGCTCATTTTGCCCCCCCCCCCCCCCCAAGCACTCTGCAAGCCCCCCCAAGGCTATTCATGCCATTTATTTGGGGGAAAAACTGGCCTGTTTTCACAAAAAACGGGCCGTTTTGGGGAGGTTTGCAAGCGCAAAACCTTTTTTTTCTTTTCGGAAAGCTGTTTGGTTAGAGTGGTTGATAAGAATTACATTGGTCAAGTGCTGTGCCAGCAGAAACAAAGATTTAGGTGCTACAGGTTATCAGGGATTTCCTTCTCCAGCACATGGATAAATACACCTGGAAACACCTACTTACCTACCTACTCTCTCTCTCCCTACCTACCTACCTACTGTGTTTCTCCCCCCCTCTATATACCTACCTACCTACCTACCTACCCCCTCTCTCCCCCTACCTATCTACTGTATTTCTCTCTCTCTATCCCTCTACCTATCTACACTCTCTCTCTACCTACCTATCGTGTTTCCCCGAAAATAAGACAGATCTTACATATTTTTTAACAAACAAAATATGGCCTTGGGCTTATTAGAGGGAGAGGGCTTACTATTTTTCAGGTGCAGGAAGCAGCAAGCCCACCAGCCCCACCCTCTCCGTCCCACCATCTGCTTGCCTGCAGCCACAATGACCCAAGTTCTCCTTGCATCCTGGCCTTCGACTGCCTGCTTGCTGGCCGAGGAACAGCTGACTGTGTTGCTCTGGCCTCGCAGGGAGGGGGCTTTTCCTGGCAGAATGAACAAAGGAACACACACATACACACACATACTCCCCCTCCAAGGCAGCCACATCCCTTCACTAACTTGCTTTCCAGCTCCATTCTCTGCTCCACCTGCAGGACAAGAAAAGTATACTGCATATGCTAAAAAAAAACCCCAGAAAATACCTTCCAAGTTTGTTGTGGAGATCTCCTTTGGGAGACAGAAAGTTGTGCAGCGGAATGTGCAGCTAGAGAAAACCCATTACAAGTATACACACGAATAGAGTATCAGACACTGTTAGGAAAAACAAGTAGCTTTACTGGTGTGTAAAACTAAACTACTGTTTCACAAGCAGTGATAGTAGATAGTGAATCAAACAAAGTCCTTAACAAACAAACAATTGCTTACAGTCGCAATTCACGATTCTTCCTTCTTCAATCAATCAATCAGTCAATGTCAGTCTGCAAGCGAGCAGAGAACAATCAAGCAGAGAGAGAGAATGAGCTCTCCTGACTTCCTCTTATTGTGGAGATAATTACAGCTGCTGATTACATTCAAACATTTAAAACAACAAAGACCATTTGTCATCATGGTATATATATTGCCTACCCAACACCAGGAGTATACTCCTAACATTCTCCCCTTTGGATAGCCAATATATATATTTACAATTTCAGTCCGCACCTTTCACAACTTTCTTTATGCTTATTAGCACCCTGAGCCTTTGTGAAATGGTCGGCTATATTATCCTCTGATATACAGTACTCTAGCGTTACTAGTTTATTCTTAATACTCTCCCTTACATTCAAATAACGCAAATCTGTATGCTTTGTCCTAGTTTTTACTGCCAGATTAGTAGCAATTTGGATGGCAGCCTGGTTGTATACACGGTAATAGAATGTATACACGGTGATAGAAATATATAGGCAGCCTGGTTGTATACAGGGTGATAGCCTGGTTGTATACAGGGTGATAGAATTATTTACCTCAATTCCTAGATCTATCAATAACTGTTTGTTAACATATAACATCTATACATAGTCACGATAGACAGGAAAACTAACCAACACTAGGAGTATATTACCCAACACTAGGAGTATACTCCTAACAAAGTTCTCTCAAAAAAAAAAAAAAGTTGGAAGTAGTCCCACGAACTACTTTTCTTGCCCTGCACGTGGCAGTGGAGAATGGAGCAGGAAAGCAGGGATGTGGAGGGATGTGGCTGCCTTGGGAGTGGGGGGGGGGGGGGGGTTAGGAATCTCTCTATCACACACACACACACACACACACACACACACACAAACACCATCATTTCCTTGGGAGCTCTGCACAGATCCAGAGAAGGCTTGGATAGAGCATTTGGGGGATGTGCATCTGCGCTGAGATCCCTAGGAAAGAATGATTGCCAGGAAAAGTGGGGAGGGGGGATTTTTCCTATTATACTGTTCTGAGTGTGCTGAGCTTCAGAACAGGGTAAGAGGAAGAAAAATCTCCCCTCTACATTTTTAAACCTTTTGCAAAAATGCCTCATTCAGAAGGCTCAAAATGAGATGTTTTTGCATTCCTGTCTCTCCCCCTGTTCTGAAGGTCAGCACAGACTGAATAAGATTAAGAAACAAAATTTTCTCTCCCGCATGCCTTCCATCCTGGATAATGTTGGAATGTGGTGTTTTTGCAAAATGGGGAGGGGGGGGTTGTCTCTTACCTTGTTTTCAGTCTGTGCTGACCTTTTTATGTGCTGGGCTTATTTCCGGGGGTGGGGGGTGTTATATTTTTTGCCCACCACAAAAATCTGGCATGGCTTTAGTTTCAGGACATGCCGTATTTTAGGGAAAACGCGGCATTGTATCTCTCTCTCTCTCTCTCTGTATTCCTCTCTTTCTCTATCCCTTTATCTACCTACCTAACTACTCTCTCTCTCTCTTTCCCTACCTACTTACTGTATTTCTCTCTCTTTCTCTCCCTCTCTATCCCTCTATCTACTGCCTACCTACCTTTTTAAAAAAATTGTCTCTTCAAAACCTGGGTGCGTCTTATACTCTGAAAAATATAGTAGATTCTTAAGAACATAAGAATAGCCTTGCTGGAACAGGCCACAGCCCATCCAGTCCAGCATTCTGTCTCACACAGTGGCTCACCATTTGCTTCGGAGTATTCCCAAGCAGATATCTTCACCTGCTTATGATTCCCTGCAAATCGCATTGAGAAATATTCTGCCTATCTCTCCATCCCGGAGGGTGTCCTTAGGCATCCATAATGATAGCCATTGATACCCTTGTTCTCCATGAACTCATCTAATCCTTTCTTAAAGGTGTCGAGGCTGACAGCTGTCACCACTTCTTCTGGCAGGGAGTTCCATAGACCAGTGATCCTCTGGGTGAAAAAGTACTTCCTCTTATTTGTTTGAGGTCTAGCTATCAAAAGTTTCATGGAATGCCCCCTAGTTTTAGTGTTGTGAGATAGGGAAAACAGTTTTTCCTTTTCTACTTTGTCCACACTGTGCATAATTTTATAGACTTCAATCAGGTCACCTCTCAGGCGCCGTCGTTTAGAGTGAAGAGGCCCAGCCGTTGCAGCCTCAGATGGTAAGGAAGGTGTTCCAGCCCCCTAATCATTCTGGTTGCCCTCCTCTGCACCTTTTCCATTTCTATAATATCCTTCTGAAGGTATGGTGACCAGAACTGTACACAATACTCCAGATGGGGCCTCACCATAGATTTATAAAGAGGCAAAATGACACTTGCTGACTTATTTTCTATACCCTTCCTAATGATCCCTAGCAATGAGTTTGCTTTTTTCACTGCTGCGGCACACTGGGTTGACACCTTCATTGAGCTGTTCACCAGGACACCAAGGTCCCTTTCCTGGTTAGTTGCAAGGAGTTCAGACCCCATCAGTTTATAGATGTAGTTGGGGTTTTTTGCCCCAATGTGCATCACTCTGCACTTACTAATGTTGAAGCTCATTTTCCACTGGTTTGCCCACTCCCCCAGTGTCAAGAGATCCCTCTGGAGCTCCTCACATACTCTCTCAGTTTTTACTACCCTGTATAATTTAGTGTCGTCGGCAAATTTGGCTACCTTGCTGTTCACTCCTACTTCTAGATCATTTATGAAAAGGTTGAAAAGCAGGGGTCCCAGTACTGAACCTTGGGGGACCCCACTCTTTACCTCCCGCCACCTGGAGAAGTGTCCATTTAATGCTACTCTCTGTTTCCTGTCCCTTAGCCAGTTGCTAATCCAGGACAAGGCCTGTCCCTTTATTCCATGACTGGCAAGCTTATTTAAGAGCCTTTGGTGCGGGACCTTGTCAAAGGCCTTCTGAAAGTCCAGATAAACAATGTCAACTGGATCTCCCTTGTCCACGTGCTTGTTGACACTCTCAAAAAATTCTAGAAGATTAGTGAGGCATGATTTGCCCTTGCAAAAGCCATGTTGGCTCTCCTTCAGCAGCGCCTTCTCTTCTACGTGCCTATTAATTTTATCTTTTAAGATGGTTTCCATCACTTTACCTGGGACGCTTGTCAAGCTGACCAGTCGGTAATTTCCTGGATCACCTCTGGATCCTTTTTTGAAGATAGGTGTTATATTCGCTACCTTCCAGTCATCTGGCACAAGGCCTGATTTGAGGGAAATATTATATATTTTGGCAAGGACATCAGCAATTTCATCTTTAAGTTCCTTGAGAACTCGTGGATGGATGCCATCTGGTCCTGGTGATTTGTTAGTGTTTAGCTTAACAAGACATGCAAGGACCTCCTCCCTGGTTATTTCTATCTGGGTTAAATCCTCAGTTTCCCTCCCTACAAAGATAGGCTCTGTTTTGGGCATGTGATCTCTGTCTTCTTCAGTGAATACTGAAGCAAAGAATTCATTGAGTCTTTCTGCAATCTCTGTTTCCTCCTTAATAATCCCTTGCCTTCCATTGTCATCTAATGGTCCAATGGCCTTCCCAGTTGGGTTCTTACTTCTAATGTACTTAAAGAAGTCCTTGTTATTTCTTTGAGTGTTTTTAGCTAAATGCTCCTCAAAGTCTTGCTTTGCTTTCCTTTTTAAAAAAATAATAATAATCTTTATTAATATAAATATAAAAATAACATTTAACAAATATAAAGAGAAATCGACATACATTATTAAGGCAGAAAGGAGGGTAGGGGAAGAAGGGAGGAGGGAGATAGAAGAAAGAGAAGAAAAGGGTGGACATACCGGGGATATAATTATTCCTCAAATTCAAAGGTTTTTGTTTGTCCCAGTCTGTTCTATTCATTCTTATATACATTTTAACTTAACTATCTGCCTATGTATCTCTATAATTATCTTAAGTTCCTTGTCTTCTCACTTGTTCCTTGTATTTATTCCACGTTTATACTATTTGGTTGTTCACTTTGGTATCCTTTTGTTCTCTTGTCGTACCATATGTACCATTTTTCCCATGTTTGAGCATAAATCGATTCTGTTTTATCTTTTAAGATATATGTTAGCCTATCGGATTCAGCACAGTTGAAAATTTTGGATATGACGAGGTGGTCTGTTGGTACATTACTATCTTTCCATTGTTGCGCAATGGCCATCCTTGTTGCTGTTGTAATGTGTATAAAAAGGTACCAGTCTTGGTTCTGAGTTTGGTTTGGTTTAATGCCAAGTAAATAAGATTCAGGCTTAAGAGGGAAGTTGATACCTACTATTTCCATCAGCCAGATTTGTATTTTCTTCCAAAGTTGGTTAATTTTTGGACAAGTCCACCATTGGTGAAAGAACGTACCCCTGGCCGTTTTGCATTTCCAGCATCTGTCGGAAGTATTTGGAAACATATATGCTATTCGGGATGGTGGTAAATACCACCTATATAGCATTTTGTATAAGTTCTCCTTGAATGAGGAGGCCAGGGTCATTTTAATAGATTTGCCCCAAATTGTTTGCCATTCGTCGAGTATAATGTTCCTTCCTATATTCCTCCCCCAAGCGATCATAGCACCTTTAATTATTTCCTCACTAATATATCCTTGTAAAAGCAATTTATATGCTTTAGAAATGAATTTAATCAGTGAATCCCATAAGATCTTATCAATATCTTGTTTTGATGGGTAAATTCCAAATTGTTTTTTATCCTTATTGAATTTAGATACCGCTTGCGTGTAGGACCACCAGTCTATTTTCCAACCCCTTAACTCTAAATCTGCCCGTGTTCTGATATTGCCAATTTCATCTATCAAGTCTTCATAAGTTAAATTCCTTTTTGGATTATGAACCGTTGGATAGGTCACTGCTTCGATTGGTGCTAGCCATCTTGGGATTTGGATATATAGTTGTTTAATTTTCAACCATGACGCAAAAAGGGTCGCCCTAATATGATGGATTGTGAAACTCTTGGGTTGTTTGTTGTCTTTGGGCCAAAGGTATGAATGCCAACCCTGGGGCAGATTATGGCCTTCAATTGCTAGGATTCGACTTCTTGTAAGAGTAACCCAATCTTTAACCCAAATTAAGATTGACGCGTGGTAATAGAGCTCCCAATTTGGTAATCCCAGGCCTCCTTTCAGTTTATGTTCTTAGAGCATTTTCTTTTTAATGCGTGCTTTTTTTCCCTGCCAGACAAATTTAAGAGTAATCCGATCTAGTTTTTGGAAAAATTCTTTGTTTAGTTTTACAGGTGCTGATTGAAATAAGTATGTCCATTTTGGTAAAATATATGCCTTAATAGCAGCTATCCTTCCTAATAAAGATATTGGGATTTTGCTCCAATTTTCAAGTTCCCTAGCCATTTCTCCTATTAATTTATTGTAATTTAACTCTTTAATCGCGGAACACCTATTGGTTAACCAAATTCCCAAATATTTCACTTTTTTAACAATTTCAATTTTGCTTTGCTTTCCTGATTGTTGCCTTGCATTTGTTCTGCCAGAATTTATGTTTCTGCCTGTTGTCCTCATTTGGAGAAGCCTTCCATCTTTTAAATGAGCTTTTCTTGCTTTTGATCACTTCCCGAACAGCTCCTGTAAGCCACATTGGAGTCCTCTTGAACTTGGCGGTGCCCTTTTTCCTTTTAGGTATACATTCCAATTGGGCCTCTGTTATTGTTTTTGTGAGCAGTCTCTGTGCCTCATGGAGTGTTTGGACTTTCTCAATTCTCCCTTTCAGCTTCTTTTTTACTAGTTTCCTCATCTTCGGGAAATTTCCCTTATGAAAATTTAAGGTCTCTGTGTTAGATTTTATCGGTGATTTGCAGTCTATGATTAAGTTAAAATAATTGTGTTGTGGTCACTGTTCCCTATTGGATCAGTCACATTAACATTTTGCACCAGATCCTGTATATTGCTCAGAACCAAGTCAGGAATTGTTCTAGGGAACAATCATTTAGCATATGTAGGAACTTTATCTCTTTGTCATGTGCTGAACAACAGTTCACCCAGTCTATGTGAGGGTAATTGAAATCCCCCATTATAACCAGAGTTCCCTTTTTTGATGCCTCCTTTACAACATTCTCCAACTGCCAGTCTCTCTCAGGGGCTTGGGTCGGAGGCCGACAACATATGCCTACTGTTAGACCATTCTTTTGGCCTGATAGTCTTACCCACAGAGTTTCTAGTGGTGACTCTAAATCACCTCGATATGACAATTCGTATGACTTTATCTCTTCTTTGACATACAAGGCTACACCACCTCCCTTTTGCCCCTTCCTGTCCTTCCTGTACAGTTTGTAGCCTGGGATGACTGTATCCCATTGGTTATCATCCGTCCACCAGGTTTCAGTGATACCAATAATATCAATATTTTTGTCTATTGCTAAGTATTCCAGCTCCCCTATTTTGTTCCGGAGGCTTCTGGCATTTGCATACAAGCATTTATATATACTTTTCTGATGCAGTCTTTTGAGTCCAATTGCATCCTTAGACTGCTTCTTGCATCCTTCTGCTAGAATGCTGGTGACTGGCTCCTAGCTCTGCTCAGTAATTATTGCATCCTCCTCACTACTCAAACACTTTCCCGAACCGGATGCTGCCCAGCTCCTGTCGGCTTCCCCCCAGTTATCAGTTTAAAAGTTGTTCTGCAGCCCTTTTGATGTTGAGTGCCAGCAATCTTGTCCCATCATGGTTCAAGTGCAACCCATCCCCCGAACAGGTTTGGCTTGTCCCAAAATGTTCTCCAGTTCCTGACAAATCT
Organism: Rhabdophis nuchalis; assembly: GCA_039707465.1. NCBI lineage: Eukaryota > Metazoa > Chordata > Lepidosauria > Squamata > Natricidae > Rhabdophis > Rhabdophis nuchalis. Next base: position 123,784,762 of record CM077644.1, read on the forward strand.
GAAGTCCTCCTCCAGACACCATCGCCTCATCCATGCATTGAGGCTTCTGAGTTCTGCCTGCCTGGTAGGTCCTGCACGAGGAACAGGCAGCACTTCTGAAAATGCTACCTTGGAAGTCCGGGACTTCAATCTGCTTCCTAGCAACCTGAATTTGGCTTCCAGGACTGATTGCTTTGCCTTCCCAACATCATTGGTACCAACGTGTACCACGACCACTGGCTCCTTCCCAGTTCTCTCTAACAAACTATCTAGATTTCTCATGATGTCTGCAACCTTTGCACCGGGTAGGCAAGTCGCTACACGGTTGTCATGCGCATCACAAATCCATCTCTCTGTGTTTCTAATAATTGAATCACCTAGTACAAGGACCCTCTCTCCTGCAGTCTATTCATCTTCATTCACCTCATCAACTTTATTAAGGGAGAGGTCTTCAGTTTGTTCCTGTTGTTCTTCTTCCTGTATCTCGTCAAGTGTGATGAAGGAGAGATCCTCAGGTGGGACCAGTTTTTCGTCTGTGCATTCCTCATCAGGTGTGATGGGGGAAGGAGCATCAAGTTGATTCTGTAAATTCAGACTCTCAGAGCGATCCCTTGCTCTTCTATTTCTTCGAGTGACATTCCTCCATGGATCTACCTCTTGAGTTAGTGAAATGACTTCTTCCTGAGAGCTGTGCCCTGTCTTTTCATTGTCCAGGATAGTCTGCTCTGCTCTATCCAAGAACAGCTCAAGCTCCTTAATTTGCTGATGGTTAGATATACGTGCCTCCAGCTGCTAGACCTTCTCTTCTAGCAGTGCAACCAGCTTGCACTTACTGCAGGTGTAGTTCTCCACGCGCTTGGGCAAAATCAGAAACATGGCACAAATGTTGCAGATAACTACAGCTACTCCCTCGGACTCCATTTTAACGATTGCAGTATTCAGTGCTCACTTGTTCCTGTTGGTTTGGCTCTCCTTGGCAGCAGCTCAGACAGAAAAGGTTGGCCCCGTTCGGCACGGTAAGCCACTACTTACTGTTTCTTTTTGTGTTTTTAAATCCCCCCTCCAAAAGCACCTCCAATCAGCTCCAGCCACAGGAAAAGTTCAAATGAAACAGCCACTACTTACTGTTCCTTTTTGTGTCTTTAAATCCCCCCTCCAAAAGCACCTCCAAACAGCTCCAGGAAAAGTTCAAATGAAACAGCCACTGATTCTTGTGTATAAGTAGCATGAAATAAACTTCTAATACTTTTTAATTCTATCCTGGTTCCTGAATTCTATGGAACCCTAACCCTAACCTAACATCAGCTCCCTTAAACAGCAATTCTAAGCTTAATTGGAGATTCAGAATTTCCCATCCCAGTCCTATTACATACATGCTGCTTCCTTAATCCCTTAAATTTCCCCAAGTCCTGCTTCAAGTATTTGGTTATAATGTCAATGAATCCACAACACCCACCTCTTTAAATCAGGGACTAGTTGCTTAAAATATATTATTCTTCAATAGTTTTTTAAAATTGCATTTAAAACAAATAATTAAATGCTTGAATTTCTTATAGTAATGCCTTTTAGAGCTGGGTAGTCCTTTTGAAAAGCTAATAAACATATAGTTCTGAAAGTTTTAATATAGCCAATTTTTAAGGTAACAATGGCATTTAGCACATTGATTTTATTTATGTCCATCAAGTCATTTTTGACTCCTAGTCACATAGATACATGTGCTCCATGACGATCAATTCCTAACCTATTCTTTTAGGTCACTTCTGCTCTTCCTATTTTTCTCTTTCCTTCTGTCTTTCCCAGCATTAGAGTCTTCTCCAAAGCTGCCTTCTTCACATAATGTGTCCAGAGTATGATAATTTGAGCCTGGTCATTTGTACCTCAAGCAAGAGCAACTCTGGGCAGATCAACACAGTGTAAAAATAAAATTTTGTGAGCTACTCAGTAATAAATATGATAGTTTGAGACTGATGCTTTCCTTTGCAGCATGGTAATTTTCCAGTACAGTGGTACCTCGGTTCACGAACGCCTCTGTTCACGACCAATTCGGTTTACGAACAGAAATTTTCCTCAAAATGTGCTCCGGTTCACGAACTCTGCTTCGGTTCACAAACAGGAACCGTGGCCATTTTTAATGTATTCCTGGCTGTCAAATGGTTGTGACTTCCTGTAGGAAGATCGTAGAGAGAAGAAAATACAGAAAAAAGCCCCAGCACGCACACTGTGAGTACTTTCAGTGACTTTTTTTATTTTTGTTATGCTTTTAGCATATGGAAAACTGTGCCTCGGCTCACGAACAATTCGGTTCGCGACCAGAGTCAGTTCACGAATTAAGTTCGTGAACCGAGGTACCACTGTATTTCAAAAAGTTTAAAAAATAAAACTGTAAAGCTGAGGCATGGAGCTTGGTATCAAATTGATACATTGGAAAGTCTGGGTGCTGAATTAAACCCAGGTTGCAGATAAAGTAATCATTTCAGTATACAAAGTATATTGTGTTTCCTCTACTTTCATTCCTAACAAAATAAAAATACTTCCTTTAAATCACTCATAAACTCAGAAGTATCCACAACAAATTGTGGGGATGTCAAAACAATGCATCTGCTATAGTATGACCAAGTCAATGCATTATTACCTACTTTTGACCCACAATCTGATGGAAATATATGACATGACGTGATATCATTATGTATGTACTATTGTTCTTCCCCCATCTCAAAACTCAGCAAAGTATACAATTGAGGCAGATACAGTATTAAGATAAGTGTCAGGCAATGATGGCAATTCAACAATCACAAAATATAAGAGTTGAAATCTGCCCCACATATAGCAGGATACAAAAGAGTTATGGGCAAATTGGAATATTGACAGCAAGCATGAATAAGCAATGAGACTCTACAGTAGAATAGAAATCCAGCAGTCCTCCTCAAAAGCTTGGATTACCCTTCTTTCCTGTTGTTAAGCTATTATTTTGACTGTCCATGGGATGAAAGGTTCTAAATAGAAATAAAAGCAAGGATTTTTTTTTGTTATTACCATGTTTTCATCTATCCTAAATGCATATTAGTATTGTAAGTGGAAATACTGAATTTGGCACAGCTATGATTAAGGCTGGTGACTTTATCAACACCTCCATCTTAATAAAAATATCGGAAAGCCTGTATTGACCAAGCCATGGATACCAGAGGTTCTTTGTTAAAGACTATGGCATATACAAAATATTGAAATGTAAATAGAGCTAATGAATAAAATAAATCATAAATATGTTATATGAAAGTGGGGAATAGTTAATAAACCTAAATGAAGAATTGAATTTTTGAAGTAAGATTGATAAAATATATACAGGGGAAGTAAAGGCAAAAATTAATTACTAATGAATTAAAATGTACCACAAAATATAAATTGGTACCATCTAGGTTGTTGAAGGTGTATTTGAAAATTGGAATTTTTAGGGTGATGATAGGTTTGTTCCAGTCAATGGTAAAAATGAAAGAGGCAAAAATGAATTTGAGAAAAATGTAACTTCCTGAATGACTGAATGTAATAGCTTCTGCTGGATAATGGATATGACCAAGATGAAAGTATAGAAAAAGCAAATGGACCATTCAGAGATTAGCGAATCAGAATTGTGAATTATGAGTATTTGCATATAGAAAGGGAAGTTTGTTCTTAATATGTGACACAAAAAACTCATGTATGCATCTACATGACAGATTGCTGATGATTGAAGCATGAGAAAATGGGGCAAAGGTCTTTCGGGTGCACTTCAAGGTTTTAACGACCATCTTTAAAGCGCTCTATGGCTCGGGGCCTAGTTATATGCGAGACCGCCTACTGCCCCATACATCCCTCAGACCGATACGCTCCCACAGAGAGGGCCTCCTCAGGGTGCCGTCGGCTGGACAATGCCGACTGGCGACACCCAGGGGGAGAGCCTTCTCTGTGGCGGGCCCAGCCCTCTGGAACGACTTACCCCCTGAACTCCGCACCATCTCCGACCTCCGCCTCTTCCGCAAGTGTCTGAAGACACACCTATTTCATCTAGCCGGCCTAGCGTAACCTCCATACTGACTATTAGATAGTTTTTAAACTTGGGATTTTAATTCGGTTTTTAGCGCAGGGTTTATTTATTAGAATAAGTATTTTAAATTTCATATATTTTATATATTTTGTATGTATTTTAACATCCCTGTGCGCCGCCCTGGGTCCTAACAAGGAGAAGGGCGGGGTATAAATTTAATAAAATAAAATAAAATAAAAAATTGATGAGAAGTTCTAAATATGGGACAAACAATATTTGATGGGGTCAAGAATGCTTGTTTAGGAGGGGAGGAGCCAGCGTCACGTCGATGCAGCATGAGGTCTCGATGATCCGAGACCTCCGTTGACACTTTTGCCATTGATCGGTCCGTTTGGACCTAAACCGTCTCGGAGGGATAGCAACTAGGAAGGCGAAGCCTTGCTGGTCACAGAGAGACTGCAAAGTCCCTGTTTGATCCAAGGGGAGCACTTCTATTAGGTGGCAAACAGGCAGCTCCATGCTGACAAAGATGGGGCGGCTCCAGAAGGAAGCTGAAAGAGAAGGTGAGTCCATCTGGAAAGGTATTTTTTCTTTTTGAGATACTCTGCCCAAAGAAACCCTTTTTAAAAAAAAAGTAAAACTAAATCCTTTAAGCAAAAGAAATAAGCGGTGGAATTAACCTACTTTGGACTGATCTGGAAAGCTTTTTTTTCTTTTTCCTTGCAATTGTGGATTGAAATGCCTGTAACAGGATGGTTTTTTTCTCCTCTCAAAGTAAACAGATTATTTCTTTTGTTTTTTGTTACTCTATTTTTTAAGTCTTGGACTAAAGCCCTATTTTTACTTTTGTAATTCTTCTTATGGCTTGCTACTAAAATTCCAATAAGAACTTTATTTTTTTTATAACGAAAAGAGACATATTAGAAAGTGAAAAGTAGCAACACTGCCACTGGGAGGTCAGATGCTGGACCTTTTGAGACAATGTATTTTTTTTCCTTTGGAGATTGTTGACTATTTGGATGAAGGGTTTACAACTTGTTTATAGAAACTGATAAAGACTCAAGGACATGAATTGTTTACTTTAGAATATCAAAATTTTTGGCTGGAATTTTAAATCTTTTGGAAGGATATAGAAGAATCAATAGGAAATTGGAAAAACTGGTGTTTATTACAACAAAATATGAGGAGATTGGGGCTCCAAAAATTAAAGAGAAGGAAGAAGATGTAGAAGATAAAGAGATACCATCTTCAGTTGAAGACAAAGATAAGACAACAGAGGATTTTACTAATGGATCAAATGTGGGAAAAAGCAGAAAGAAGGGAACTTTGAAAAGGGAACCTGAAGAATCTGAGTTCCATCTTGGTCTCCAAGAAGAAGAGGGGGAAAAAAGAATTGATGATGGATGTAAGAGGAGAAATTCTTCCAGAAGCACAATTTTTAATAACAGAAGGAGGGCAATGATACCATTTAAGAGTCGGTTTGAACAGTAAAGTGTGGAAAGAAGTTTACAAAAACAAAGGAGAACAAAAGAAGATTGAAACCACAAATGGTAAGAGAGATAAGACTACTTCGCTATTGGAAAGATACTGGTTGATAATGAAAGTTGACAATAAAAGATTAGGCATTCCTTGATGATTAATAAGTAAAAATTTAGTAACTTTTAGATTGTTTTAGATTGTTATTGAAGGATTATTAGTTAACAAATATTTAGCTATAATAAGAGTAATGAAATAATAATGGATATAGCTTAGTTATATATATATATATTTGTTTTCGTAGATTTTCACGGGTGTAGGTATGCTGGCATAGCTGGCTTCGGGGATTTTCCCGTGTATAAGGTTTCCCCGAAGCCAGCTATGCCAGCATATATATATATATATATGGGATACTGGATAGCTCAAGGCATAGAGAAGCCTGTCTCATATGCTGGAAAGCACCAGTTCAAATCCCAGTAGAAGGAGTATGGCCAGCTGAAGAAGGCTAATAAGCCTGAAATGGATCCATCCTGGTCTCTTTATTTTCAGCCCTTAAAATTCTAACATATATATATATATAAAGCCTCTCCCATTAGTGAAGAGATCCAGCAAAGAATCATCTCCAGAGAGAAATCTTCCAGATGCCCCAAACTCTATGGCCTCCTCAAGATACACTAAGAAGGAACACCACTCAGACCCATAGTCAGCTCCATAGGCTCACCTCTACAGAATCTTGCCAAGTTCCTAGCAAAAGAATTACAACCCTATGCAGAATCTTATCAACTCACATGTACAAAACTCATTCCACTTCATAGAAACAATAAAGAAACAAAATCTACAGTCCAGCGATCTACTCGTGAGTTTTGATGTCATATCTCTCTTCACCCAAGTGCCTATAAAAGAAGCCTTGACAGCTATCCAGAACAAATACAACACCCCCCCCAAACACATCCTGGATCTGACCAACCACTGTCTAACCAACACATACTTCATTCATAATGGACAAAGATACAAACAGATAGAAGGAGCACCCATGGGATCACCCCTCTCACCCATCATCGCAATCCTATACATGGAACATTTTGAAACCAACACCTTAGACAAATCTGAACACAAACCCAAACTCTGGCTCAGATACGTAGATGACACTTTTGTAATTTGGCCACATGGGGAAGAAAAACTGGACAACCTTCTCACACACCTCAACAACCTACACCCCAAAATAACAATTCACCATGGAAATAGAAGCTAATAACCAATTTCCCTTTCTAGACGTCCTAATCTACAAAAAACCCAATGGCTCCCTGAGACACACCATCTACCGGAAAAAAACACATACCAACCGCTACCTAAATGTACAATCCTATCACCACCCTGCGCAGATAAACTCTGTAGCCAAAACCCTCATATCCAGAACCAAACACCTAGCTGACAAAGACCACCTGAAAACTGAATTACACTTTCCCACAAACACATTAATATCCAATGGATTCCAAAGAATTTTATTTTTTATTTTTATTTTATTAAATTTACACCCCACCCTTCTCCTTGTTAGGACCCAGGGCGGCGCACAGGCATTATTTAAAAACACAAAATACAATAAATATCAATTAAAAATATATTAAATTAATAAACCCGTGCTAAAACCCACGTTAAAACCATTCCCAAATTATAAATTATTATTTTTTCTTAAAAAGTCAGAAACGGGGGGCTATCCTAGGCCGGCTTGTTGGAATAAATACGTCTTAAGACGTTGGCGGAAGAGGCGGAGGTCCGAGATAGTGTGGAGGTCGGAGGGTAGGTTGTTCCAGAGGGCCGGGCCCGCCACAGAGAAGGCCCTTTCCCTGGGTGTCGCCAACCGGCATTGCCCCGCCGACGGCACCCGAAGAAGACCCTCTCTGTGGGAGCGGATCGGACAAAGGGATGTATGGGGCAGGAGGCGGTCTCGTATATAGCTAGGCCCCGAGCCATGGAGCGATTTAAAGATGGTCGTCAGCACCTTGAAGCGCACTCGAAAGGCCACAGGCAGCCAGTGCAGCTCGCGCAGGATTGGTGTTATGTGGGTTTGCCTTGAGGCACCCATAATCACCCGCGCGGCCGCATTCTGTACTAACTGTAGCTTTCGACTGCACCTCAAGGGGAGCCCTATGTAGAGAGCGTTACAGTAATCCAGCCAGGATGTCACAAGCGCTTGAGTGACTGTGCGAAGGGCTCCCCGGTCCAGTAAGGGGCGCAACTGGCGTATCAGGCGTACCTGATAGAACGCCCCCCTGGCCACGGCCGCCACATGGTCCTCCATGGACAGCCGGGAATCCAGGAGGACGCCCAAGTTGCGCGCCCTCTCCATGGGGGCCAGTTGTTCGCCCCCAATGGCCAGTGTTGGACTTACCTGGCTGAACCGGGGTGCCGGAAACCACAGCCACTCAGTCTTGGATGGGTTGAGTTTGAGTTTGTTACTACCCATCCAGAAAAACAATTATCAACTTAATCCAAAAAGAGACACCCCCCGAAAGCCAAGATACAAAACAAGAAAATGGCATTACCCTCCTCCCTTACATCAAAGGCACTACAGACAAAATCAGCAAAATTCTCCACAAGCACAATATCAAGACAGCCTTCAACACTGACCAAAAAATAACCAACATCCTAAGAAATCCCAAAGACAAGCTGGAAAACCAAGGAGTCTACAAAATTCCATGCAAAATCTACCCTGCAACTTACATAGGACAAACTAATAGAAGAATAAATGCACGCATCGCAGAACATAAAAATGCAGTAAAAAAAACATCTTAAAACCTCATCCTTCTATCAACACTTCAAACCTACAGGACATGATATTGACTTTGAAGGAATCAAATTTATCTCCAAGGCTGAACACCTCAACAGGAGAATAATCAGAGAAGCCATCGAAATAGTTCATATTTTCATACAATATGAACAAACGTCATGATACCTCCCACCTACCAGACAACTGGAAACCAGCACTGGCCAACAGACGAGCCCCACCCATCACTCAAGCCATTGAAATTCAAAATAAGGAGAAACACACAAAGAGGGCCAATCAGCATCAATCTACCAATCACGATGCAACTGCACAGCCAATCAACCTACTCACAGCAACAGAGTCAGCACTCCACCCCCACCCTCACCACCAAGATTTAAGAAAGGGCGGCATCTACGCAGCCACAGACCAAAGCCTGAAGATGGCAAGTGAGATCTTGCCGAAACATTGCAAAGACAATCTCATTCTTACACAGGAAAACACAACTGTAAATTGTGATTCTGAAAAATGACCAAAACAAATTAATAAGTTTTTATTTAGAATTCATTATAGGTGCAATACAATTTAAAGTGGAATGAGAATGGACATAAACATTACAAGATTTTTAGTAAACTATTAAGGAATGTTAATGGATATTGTTTAATAAAAAGGGGGGTTAGAAATAGTATTAATTGACTTTTATGTAGAACACGTTCCTAAGGTGCAATGTTATTGGAGGCTTTTGGAAATACTCAATGAATGCCATTATGTGGTTATGTCTATAAGTGAAAACTATCTGAGGAAAAAACACATTTAAATAAACAGTTAAAGGAGAATTTTGATATAATGATATTAATATATACAATGAATTTTTGATTTAAAGTGTATAATTTAATACGATTTATGAGTAATGATGGTGGAAGAAACACACGACAGCTATATGTAACCAATCAACACGCTTTCTACAGGATGTACTGAAGGATATTTTTTTTTGGTATTTCTGTGTAATTAAAAATAAAAAAAAACTTTTTATATTAAAAAAATGCTTGTTTAGAAAAAAATCATTCAAATAATCTATAAAAGTAATAAAGAAGAAAAATAAACTGACAGTAGAATGGCAATAAGAAAGTAAAGTATAAATTATCTAGAATAAAGTATTAAAATATTAATTTCCTAATAAAATAAATGAAAAGAGAATGTAGAGAAAAGATGTGGCAGATGCTTGGGACAAATTACTGTATGTTACAATAAATATGTCACAAATAATAATAATAATAATAATAATAATAATAATAATAATAATAATAATAATAATAATAATAATAATAGTCATCTTTATTGTCATTGTAAAAATTACAATGAAAATGTGAGCTGGAGTTATGCTGGCAGGAAATGCAATCTGGATTCATCCATTTCTTTTTCTCTATTAAACATGAATACTCTTGTGGATACCTTAATTTTCAGATCTGTTCTTCATGCTGCATCATACAAAGTTTATTTGGAGTCTTAGCCAAGACTTTGTCTTCCTGCAACCAATACATGTCTAGATTGCATTCCTTTATAAATCCTTATCTTGTTCCATGGTGAATCATTTGCTAAGGAGAAACACTTTCAAAGATACTCAACTACAGCTAGTCCTTAACTTATAACCATTCATGTAGTGACTGTTCAAAGTTATAACAACCCTGAAAATAGTAACTTACGACCATTTTTCACATTATTGTTGCAGCATCCCCATTGTCATGTGATCAAAATTGAAATGTTTGGCACTTGTCATGCATTTATGACAATTACAGTGTCCCAAGGTCATGTGATCACCCGACTGGACTACTGCAATGCTCTCTACATGGGGCTCCCCTTGAGGTGCACCCGAAGACTTCAGCTTGTCCAGAATGCAGCCGCGCGGGCAGTTATGGGAACCTCTAGGTTTTCCCATGTAACACCGCTCCTGCGCGAGCTGCATTGGCTGCCTGTCGTCTTTTGGGTGCGCTTCAAGGTGTTGGTTATCATCTTCAAAGCGCTCCATTGCACGGGACCTAGCTATCTGCAGGATCGCATCCTGCCCCATACATCCCTGCGGCCGATTCGCTCCCACAGAGAGGGACTTCTCCGGGTGCCGTCCACTAGGCTATGCCAGCGGGTGACGCCCAGGGGAAGGGCCTTCTCTGTGGCGGGCCCGACCCTCTGGAACGACCTTCCCCCCGAAATTAGAACAATTACAGACCTCCGCTCCTTCCGTCAAAAATTAAAAACACACTTCTTCTGCTTGGCCGGCCTAGGGTAATTAAACTGTTTTTAGGGGTTTTTAGGGTTTAGTTTTAGTTTTTATATGGGATTTTAGAGCAGGGTTAGTTTAATTCGTTCTAACATTGTATTGTGTTTGTGGTTTTTATTTGTATTTTTAAATTCCCTGTGTATTTTTAAATTCCCTGTGCCCCACTCGAGTCCCTTCGGGGAGAGAGAGCGGGTTATAAATTAAAAAATATTATTATTATTATTATTATTATTATTATTATTATTATTATTATTATTATTATTATTATTATTATTATTATTATTATTATTATTATTATTATTATTATTTTGCAACCTGACAAACCAAGTCACTTGGGAAGCCAGATTCACTAAACTACTAACTTAACAACTGCAGTGATTCACTTAACTGTGCCAAGAAAGGTTGTAAAATGGAGAAAAACTCACTTAACAAATGTCCTGCTTAGACACAGAAATGTTGGGCTCAATTGTGGTCACAAGTTGAGGACTACCTGTATTTGCAAGATTTTTCTTCATCTTTTGTTTTGATACCAGGCAGGATAGAAGGGAATTTGGGAATTCCATGTGGGAATTTTACAGGTGAAACTCGAAAAATTAGAATATCGTGCAAAAGTTCATTTATTTCAGTAATGCAACTTAAAAGATGAAACTAATATATGAGATAAGACTCATTACATGCAAGGTAAGATAGTGCAAGCCATGATTTGTCATAATTATGATGATTATGGTGTACAGCTCATGAAAACCCCAAACCCACAACCTCAGAAAATTAGAATATTACATGCAATCAATAAAACAAGGATTGTACATAGAACAATATCAGACCTCTGAAAAGTATAAGCATGCATATGTACTCAGTACTGGGTTTGGGTCCCTTTTGCAGCAATTACTGCCTCAATGCGGTGTGGCATGGAAGCTATCAGCCTATGGCACTGCTGAGGTGTTATGGAAGACCAGGATGCCTCAATAGCGGCCTTCAGCTCTTCTGCATTGTTCGGTCTCATGTCCCTCATCTTTCTCTTGGCAATGCCCCATAGATTGTCTATGGGGTTCAGGTCAGGCGAGTTTGCTGGACAATCAAGCACAGTAATCCCACGGTCATTGAAACAGTTTTTGGTGCTTTTGGCAGTGTGGGCAGGTGCCAAGTCCTGCTGGAAAATGAAGTCAGCATCCCCATAAAGCTCGTCTGCGGAAGGAAGCATGAAGTGCTTCAAAATCTCCTGGTAGACTGCTGCATTGACCCTGGACTTAATGAAGCACAGTGGTCCAAAGTCCTGTTGCTCAGTGGTCCAAAGTCCTCTTTTCTGATGAGAACAACTTTTGCATCTCATTTGAAAACCAAGGACCCAGAGTATGGAGGAAGAATGGAGAGATACACACTGCAAGATGCTTGAAGTCCAGTGTGAAGTTTCCACAGTCTATATTGATTTGGGGAGCCATGTCATCTGCTGGCGTTGGTCCACTGTGCTTTATTAAGTCTAGGGTCAACATAGCCATCTACCAGGAGATTTTACAGCACTTCATGCTTCCTTCCACAGATGGGGATGCTGACTTCATTTTCCAGCTGGACTTGGCACCTGCCCACACTGCCAAAAGCACCAAAACCTGGTTCAACGACCGTGGGATTACTGTTCTTGATAGGCCAACAAACTCACCTGACCTGAACCCCATAGAGAACCTATGGGGCATTGCCAAGAGAAAGATGAGAGACATGAGACCGAACAATGCAGAAGAGCTGAAGGCCGCTATTGAAGCATCCTGGTCTTCCATAACACCTCAGCAGTGCCACAGGCTGATAGCTTCCATGCCATGCCGCATTGAGGCAGTAATTGCTGCAAAAGGGGCCCAAACCAAGTACTGAGTACATATGCATGCTTATACTTTTCAGAGGTCCGATATTGTTCTATGTACAATCCTTGTTTTATTGGTTGCATATAATCTAATTTTCTGAGATTGCGGATTTGGGGTTTTCATGAGCTATACGCCATAATCATAATTATGATAAATCACGGCTTGAACTAACTTGTTTTGCATATAATGAGTCTTATCTCATATATTAGTTTCACCTTTTAAGTTGCATTACTGAAATAAATGAACGTTTGCACAATATTCTAATTTTTTGTGTTTCATCTGTGTTTTCTGATTTGATATTATTCTTTATTGCACATATCTATGAATAATGAACCATTCAACCTTTGTTTATCAGCCTATTTTGCTGCCCAACTGAACAATACGCACACACACACGCACACACACCAGCTTGAAAGAACTATTCCTCTTCCAGCTACAAAAGTCTAATAATTATGTGATTTATTTTAAATGTTTCTGCACAGCATAGGTAGACAGGCAGTTACCAAACTACAGTATAACAAAATTCTCATTTCCATTTTCATTTTTCCTGTTTGCCTAAAAAATGGCAACTGAGCCTTCAATCTGCACATCTCCTTTCTCTTAAGATTTCTTAGACCTAGGATTCTGGTTTACCAGGAAAAAACTCATTAAAAAAACTCATTAATGACAATTCTATACTCCTAAACTAGTTTTCGTGCATATTTCCTGCGGTTTTTGTCATCGACTTGCTCCAAGTACCAGGTTCCTGGGAACAGGTCATCCTTGGATCCATGAGGAATGTGATCAACTATGGGAAGATAGAGCAACATGAGCCAATACGAATCAGTAAGAATCAATATAAAGAGAATCAATTCCTGCTTGTCTTCCTATGTGCATTTACAATGCATTGAAGAGACAGGAGAATATTATCAAAATTATTATTTCCCTTAAAATGTCCAGAAGAGATTCCTATGTATTCAGCTCAGGGGTCTATAGTCCACTTATTGCCCACTTAGTTATTGCCCACTTAGCAATAGTAGGGTCAGTGGCTAAGAAACAAGGAAGAGAAGAAATGTTTGCACCTCATGGCATGGCATGGGCATGGACATAGGGTGTTATGACATGGGAAACCAACAAGATCAGGGCAATCTCCAAATTATCATGCAGTGTAGGGTTCTTGTACAGTGTAGGGTTCTTGTTCACCCGAACTGGTAGTAAAACATGCTTTAAAATGCTTTTTAAAGTTCCGACAATCAGCTGTGTGACAATCAGCAGTGCTGGGTGATCATGGAAAATTTTTAAAAACTTTTTTAGCATTTTTTTTACTACCTCAGCTGTGTGGCAATCAGCTGTGCCTGATTATCTGTGAGGTTCCTGCTTGTTACAGGGGCCATTTTGTGTGAAGTTCAGCTGCTTTTGCATTGTGTATGAGTCAGTTGTGTAGCTCTTGTGTAACTACCTAGTGGCGATAAGAGCGGCGAAACGCAATTATTTCTCTGCTCTTGTCACGTCTGCAGATAACTGACCAGCCGCCCTGTTTAGGGTGACACGCTCCCTTCTTCACTTGAGGGCATGGGATGCTCCCCTACAGGGTCGAGCGGAGGCTTTTGGGTGTTATCTGCATGATAAAATCGATCAGATTCGGGACGGGTTGGCCTCTGACTGGACTAGTTCAGACGGGCTGACGGAGGCACGTCCTGAGAGTGTTATCTGGGAGGAATTCGATCCTGTGACTCCTGAGGACATGGACAGGATACTGGGGCGGCTGAACGCCACCACATGCTTATTGGACCCGTGCCCCTCCTGGCTGGTACTGGCCTCCCGGGAGGTTACACAAGGCTGGCTCCAGGGAATTATTAACCCTTCTTTGAGTGAGGGGTTTCTGCCGGCCACCTTGAAAGAAGCGGTGGTGAAACTCCTCCTCAAGAAGCCCTCTCTGGATCCGGCTGTTTCGGCCAACTATCGTCCCGTCTCCAACCTTCGATTCATTGCGAAGGTTGTTGAGAGTGTGGTGGCGTGACAGCTTCCTCAGCACCTGGATGAAGCTGTCTATCTGGACTCGCGCCAGTCCAGCTTTCGGCCTGGGCACAGCACGGAGACGGCATTGATCGCATTGGTCGATGATCTCTGGAGGGCTCGGGATAGGGGTTGTTCATCTATCCTGATCCTGTTAGATCTCTCAGCGGCTTTTGATACCATCGACCATGGTATCATGCTGCACCGGTTGGAGGGGTTGGGGGTGGGGGGCACCGTTTTACAGTGGTTCTCCTCCTATCTCTCTGACTGGTCACAGTTTGTGTTGGCAGAGGGGCAGAGGTCAACGTCAAGGTGCCTCACTTGTGGGGTCCCACAGGGGTCGGTCCTCTCGTCCCTCCTGTTCAACATTTATGTGAAGCCATTGGGTGAGATCATCCATGGTTTTGGGGTAGAGTTCCATCAGTACGCTGATGATACTCAGCTGTACATCTCTACCCCGGACCACCCCAACGATGCCGTGGAAGTGATGTCCCGGTGTCAGGAGGCCGTGCGAGTCTGGATGGGGAGGAACAGGCTCCGACTCAACCCATCCAAGACCGAGTGGCTATGGCTTCTGGCGTCACGGTATAGCCAGCTGATGCCATCCCTGGCTATCGGGGGTGAGTCATTGGCCCCCACAGAGAGGGCTCGCAACTTGGGCGTCCTCCTGGACTCTCGGCTGTCTTTAGAAGATCACCTGATGGCCGTGGCCAGGGGGGCTTTCTATCAGGTTCGCCTGATATGCCAGTTGCGCCCCTTTCTGGCCTTAAGCACGGTCACTCAAGCCCTCGTCACCTCCCGCCTGGACTATTGTAACGCTCTCTACATGGGGCTTCCCTTGAGGTGCACCTGGAGGCTCCAGTTAGTTCAGAATGCGGCCACATGGGGGATTCTGGGAGCGTCTAGACGCTCCCATGTGACATCTCTCCTGCGTGAGCTGCACTGGCTGCCTGTGGCTTTCCGGGTGCGCTTCAAGGTATTAGTGACCACCTTTAAAGCGCTCCATGGCAAGGGACCTGGTTACTAGCAAGATCGCCTCCTGCTGTCAAATACCTCCCACCGATCAGTTCGCTCCCACAGAGAGGGCCTCCTCAGGGTGCTGTCGGCCAGACAATGTCGGCTGGCGACCCCCAGGGGGAGAGCCTTCTCTGTGGCAGCTCCTCCCCTCTGGAATGACCTACCCCCTGAACTACGGACGATCACAGACCTACATCTCTTCCGTTGGGCCCTGAAGACGCACTTATTTTGTGCTGCCGGCCTGTCATAGTTTTAAAGTGATTTTAGAACAGGGTTTTTAAACACAGGCCAATTACATTTAATTCATTTTAACATACTATTTTAGCTTTTGTATTACCCATTTTTATTATGGCTGTGCACCGCCCTGAGTCCCGAAAGGGAGAAGGTTGGTATATAAATTGAATAAAACTAAACTAAACTAGCTTTTGTGTTATTTTTGTGTAAAGTGTGATAGTTTGTTTTTGAGTTCTCTGTGACTGTGAGGTTCCTGCTTGTTGCAGGGGCCATTTTGTATGAAATCCAGCTGTTTTTGCATTGTGTATAAGTCAGTTGTGCAGCCATGCCCACTTGGTCACATGACTCCCAAGCCATGGCTACAGAACCGGTGGGGAAAATTTTTGAATTTCATCACTGAGGTAGTGATGTCCTCAAAAAAGAATTTCAATAAGTATAATGTCAGCATCAACTTGAATAGACATGAGGTTGTAAGAAAAATAATCTCCAAGATTCCCCCACCTTGACCCTGATTTCCTTTAGTATATGAAGGGCAGAAAGAATCTCCCTCAGGTTTTCAAGATTTGGCTGAGTTCTAGTTTCTTTCAGGACTGGTCTACCTCAAATGGTCAATAGTTTATTTAACATTTCAGCCACACCTAAAAGTAGGGACGTCAAGAACCATTTTTGTGATGATATTACAAGAATAATAATGATCAAATTAACTCCTTATGCATCTTGAAGTATTAAGATACCATTTTGCCCCTTTACACTCCTCAATTTCAAAAATGGTCCCAAATTTTGAAAGCCAACCATTTGGGGGAGGGAGGCAGTCTCCACAGATTGCCATTTTTTTCATGAATATATTGAAAGTGGACAGGTGACATTGGTGTACACAAGGCAAAACAAAAGGCTATATTTTCTTGAGCTCACCTGAATTATGAGTATCCTCCCTGACTTTCAGGATCTCATTGAACTTTTCAGGGGAAACACATTTCCGGGAGCCTAAGCGAGTCTCTAAATCTGAAAGACTGGATACCAGTTTCTCCAGAGGAGAGCCTGAAATAAAAAGTCAGATACCTTTTAGTGAGAAAGCTGGTGTTATCTTGAGTGAGACACAACAGCTTCATGCTCTAGTAAGACAGTGTTACATCTTCTAACTCAGTGTTTTTCAACTTTGTCAACTTTAAGATGGTTGAATTTTGGGACCCAGAAGAGTCAGGAACGACTAGCACAAATGTGCAAGGGGAACCTTTACCTTTACCTTACTGATGAATTCAGTTTCTAGTTCAGGGATGCATATGGGGTTTGTTGGGAATTTAACTGTAGCAAGTAAGAAAGATGACCTTGATGGAGATATGCAAGATACAAGTATTAAGGTGCAGGAAAGTAAAAAATATTTTAAGTCTATAACAAACCGATATTATTTGTAAGCAGCTCAGACAGACAATTCCCTAATTCACTTAACGTATAAGAAAGGGGAGGAGGTACAACACTATCAGACTTACATGATTTCATTAGTATAGCCAATCAGAATAAAAGTAGTTTTAGTTATCCTATGGAGTTGGGTTTTTTGGCCTGATCTGGTAGGACTGATTGCAGTACAACACCACTTGGGAAATCATTCTTCTCTCCTGTTCTCCCTCCTCACTAACACTGCTTGAAGCAAACTTCAATTCCTATTCTTTTTTTTAACATGGATTTTTTTAATTTTAGTTTTCAAAACAGACACAACACAAAAAATCATCCTTTTTTACATACTGTAGAAAGTGTATCAGTTGCTTACAAAACGTTTTCATGCATCTCTTCCACAGTCACCCATAATTCATATTAACTCAAGTATTTTAAACCAAATATATTTATACATATTACCATCATCATACCTCCATTCTCATTTGACTGTAATTGTTTAAACATCCTTCATCATAAAACATACCAAAATTCAAGACATAACCACATACTGGTATCTCATTAGCTATTTCTAGTATCCTCCAATAACACTATTCCTTATGGCCTATTTATTTATTTAATTTATTAAATTTATACCCCGCCCTTCTCCTTACAAGGACCCAGGGCGGCGCACAGGCAATATTAAAAACCATACATAATTACAAAAATACATTATTAAAAACTATTAAATTATATCCCATGCTAAAAACACTTATAAAACCCTAAGAATTAAAATTTACACGAATAAAAGTCAGAAACGGGGGGTTATGCTACGCCGGCTTGTTGGAATAAATACGTTTTGAGATGCTGGCGGAAGAGGCGGAGGTCCAAGGTGGTGCGTAGATCAGAGGGTAAGTCATTCCAGAGGGCTGGGCCCATCACAGAGAAGGCCCTTCCACTGGGCGTTGCCAACCGGCATTGCCCGGCCGACGGCACCCAGAGAAGGCCCTCTCTGTGGGAGCGGATCGGTCGAAGGGATGTATGGGGTAAGAGGCGGTCTCGTATGTAGCTAGGCCCCAAGCCATGGAGCGATTTAAAGATGGTCGTCAGCACCTTGAAGCGCACCCAAGAGGCCACAGGCAGCCAGTGCAGTACGCGCAGGAGTGATGTTATGTGGGATTGCCTTGAGGCACCCATAATCACCCGCGCGGCTGCATTCTGGACTAACTGTAACCTTCGGGTGCACCTCAAGGGGAGCCTCATGTAGAGAGCGTTACAGTAATCCAGCCGGGATGTCACGAGTGCTTGAGTGACTGTGCGAAGGGCCACCCGGTCCAGTAAGGGGCGCAACTGGCGTATCAAGCGTACCTGATAGAATGCCCCCCTGGACACGGCCGTCACATGGTCCTCCATGGACAGCCGGGAATCCAGGAGGACACCCAAGTTGCGCGCCCTCTGCACGGGGGCCAGTTGTTCACCCCCAATGGCCAGTGTTGGACTTACCTGGCTGAACCAGGGTGCCGGAAACCACAGCCACTCGGTCTTGGACGGGTTAAGCTTGAGTTTGTTACTACCCATCCAAACCCGTACGGACTCCAGACACCGGGACAGCACCTCGACGGCATCGTTGGGGTGGTTTGGGGTGGATATGTACAACTGAGTGTCATCAGCGTACAGATGGCATTCCACCCCAAAACCACGGATGATCTCGCCCAGCGGCTTCATATAGGTGTTGAACAGAAGTGGCGAGAGGACCGACCCCTGAGGAACCCCACATGTGAGGGGCCTCAGGGACGACCTCTGCCCTCCTGCCAACACCCATTGTGACTGACCAGAGAGGTAGGACGAGAACCACCATAAAACAGTGCCTCTCACCCCCAACCCTCCCAGTCGGTGCAATAAGATACCATGGTCGATGGTATCGAAAGCCGCTGAGAGGTCTAATAGGACTAGGATAGAGGAGCAACTTCTATCCCGTGCCCTCCAGAGATCATCCACCAACGCGACCAATGCCGTCTCGGTGCTGTGACCGGGCCGGAAGCCGGACTGGCGCGGGTCTAGATAATCAACTTCCTCCAGGTGTCGAGGAAACTGTTGAGCCACCACACTCTCTACAACATTCGCAAGAAAGTAAAGGTTGGAGACCGGACGGTAATTTTCCAACAATGCTGAGTCCAGGGAAGGCTTTTTGAGGAGAGGTCTCACCATCGCCTCTTTCAAGGCGGTAGGTAAGAACCCCTCACTCATTCACAATGTCCTGGAGCCAGCCTCGTGTAACCTCCCAGGGTGCCAGTACAAGCCAGGAGGGACACGGGTCCAATAAACATGTTGTGGCCCTAAGGCTCCTCAACAACCTGTCCATATCCTTGGTAGTAACAAAGTCAAACTCCTCCCAAGATGTTGTCTCCAGACCAGCATCGGATACACCGACTGGACAACTTTCAGTGGAGGGCAGCTCGTTCCGAATCTGAGTGATTTTATCCTGCAGATAGACTCCAAATTCCTCTGCTCGACCTGCAGAGGGGCTTCCCGCGGCCTCTGGTGAAGGAGGGAGCGGGTCACCCCAAAGAGGGCAGCAGGGCGATTATCTGCAGACGCGATGAGGGTGGCACAATACTCACGTTTAGCCACTCTTATCGCCACTAAGTAAGTCCTAATATGGTCTCTTACTAGTGTTCGGTCAGCTTTGGACCGAGAGGATCTCCACTTACTCTCTAGGCATCTCTTGCGGCGTTTCATCTCCCGCAGCTCCTCAGTGAACCAGAGAGCCTGGGTGATTCGACGCCGCGTGAGAGGCCGCAAGGGCGTGACTCAGTCCAAGGCCCCCGTGGCCGCACTATACCATGCGGCCACTAGGTCCTCAGTCGAGTCGCGGGGCAAGGACACAGGTATTGGCCCAAGCTCCCTCTGGAACCTTTCAGGGTCCATTAGGTGCCTGGGGCGGAACCAACTAGATATCTCCGGTTCCGCCCCAGGCTCCGTGGGATGTGATGGTTGGAAAGTCCATCCGAAGGAGGGAGTGATCTGTCCATGACAAGGGTAAGATGGCTAAATCCCCTGTTCCAAGATCACTTCTCAACTGCCCAGAGACAAAAATAAGATCCAGCATGTGTCCCCCCTCGTGAGTGGGGCCCTGAACTACTTGGGTCAGGTCCATGGCCGTCATGGAAGCCATGAACTCCCGAGCTGCCTCGGATGTTTCGCCCGCCGATGGCAGGTTAAAGTCCCCAATGACTACTAGTCTGGGGGTCTCCACCGCCATCTCGGCGATCACCTCGAGCAGCTCGGGCAGGGCTGCTGTTACATAGTGGGGAGCCAGGTATACAATCAGCAAGCCCAACTGCCTCCCTAGGTCCCACTTCACGTAGAGGGACTCACAGCCGGTAGTCTGTGGCACAGTGGTCTCCCTCGGCTCGAGACCTTCCTTAACGATAACCACCACCCCACCACCCCTGCCTAGGGCCCGAGGCTGATGAAATGCACGGTAGCCTGTTGGGCACATTTCCATGAGGGGTAAACCCCCCCCGGGGCCCACCAGGTCCAGGCCCCCTTCTGACACAAGGTCATTAATGAGGGGGGCTTTGTTCACCACGGACCTGGTGTTGCAGAACATCAGCCTGGGCCCCCGGCTCTGTGGTCCCTGACCGCCTAGCCCACGAGCGGAACACAGGGGGTTGGGGCAAGTGACCACTCGTAACCAGCAGTCACGGTCCCCCGACCCATGATGGACATCCTGTCTCCCGCCGCCCCTGCCCCTCCCCAAGACCGATCGAATGGGAAAGCCCTCTGTAGGGACAACCCCCACTCCTCCCTCCTTAATGGACCCGTCCTTTATCCTACTTCCGCCGGCCGGCCCTGTATCTTGACCCCCCACTGACTGGATAGACCCTCCCCCCACCCTGGGACCCCCTAAAAGCCAAATTAAAAATTTGAATAAAAACCCCCTGAGCTTGCGCTTTGCCCACCTCTCTGGATTAATTAATCCATCCTCGAGGTGGGCCCGAGATAGATTAGGGGACCAAACCTGCGAGAGGGGAAGCTCTCGCAGGTAAAGGAGGTCAGACCTCGAGTATGAAAGCATCCTGTGACACCATTTCTGGCTCTAAATGGAGGAATGCCTAGATGATAAGTGCAAGTCAGGCTAAAGAGGGTGCTGGTAATAATGATAGTCTAGGTCGGTCGGCTGGCCTGGAGAGATGGTAATATACAGAAGATGGACTATAACTGTCTGATAAGGAGGGAGGGGGGAATAGAGGATAGTGCTTAAGCATATAAGTCTCATGGTCCGAGGGTTGGCCTAGATGACCAAGCAAAAGGAGAGAGTGGACAATGTCCATAACTCTGTCTCCAACAACCCCCAAACGTCCTAGAAAGGTGTCACATGGTTGATTGCAATGCCATGTAAATAACTGCATGGCACGCGTCCTCAGTTCTAAACATTGTCATTGTTCTTAAAATCACCGTAACTCCTCCACTCCTCGGCCTGTTCTTCCTTTGGGTGGGGGCTTTCGTGGGGTTAGCTGGGGCTGTTCTTCCCTCCGGGCTGTTCTTGCTGCCGGCTCAGGCCCACCAGGCCGTACCCCGGGCGGCTCCAAGCCTCTTGCCACTCGTCCCCCGCAGAGGGTTTATCGGGGGGGGGCGCACTGGGGTTTTTTCGCCGGGGCAGCTAGGGCAGTTCTTGTGGCCGAGTTGTTCCTGCTGCCGAGTTGTTTCTGCTGCCACTCATGTACAACTGAGTGTCATCAGCGTACAGATGGCATTCCACCCCAAAACCACGGATGATCTCGCCCAGCGGCTTCATATAGGTGTTGAACAGAAGTGGTGAGAGGACCGACCCCTGAGGAACCCCATATGTGAGGGGCCTCAGGGACGACCTCTGCCCTCCTGCCAACACCCATTGTGACCGACCAGAGAGGTAGGACGAGAACCACCGTAAAACAGTGCCTCTCACCCCCAACCCTCCCAGTCGGTGCAATAAGATACCATGGTCGATGGTATCGAAAGCCGCTGAGAGGTCTAATAGGACTAGGATAGAGGAGCAACTTCTATCCCGTGCCCTCCAGAGATCATCCACCAACGCGACCAATGCCCTCTCGGTGCTGTGACCGGGCCGGAAGCTGGACTGGCGCGGGTCTAGATAATCAACTTCCTCCAGGTGTCGAGGAAACTGTTGAGCCATCACACTCTCTACAACATTCGCAAGAAAGTAAAGGTTGGAGACCGGACGGTAATTTTCCAACAATGCTGAGTCCAGGGAAGGCTTTTTGAGGAGAGGTCTCACCATCGCCTCTTTCAAGGCGGTAGGTAAGAACCCCTCACTCATTCACAATGTCCTGGAGCCAGCCTCGTGTAACCTCCCAGGGTGCCAGTACAAGCCAGGAGGGACACGGGTCCAATAAACATGTTGTGGCCCTAAGGCTCCTCAACAACCTGTCCATATCCTTGGTAGTAACAAAGTCAAACTCCTCCCAAGATGTTGTCTCCAGACCAGCATCGGATACACCGACTGGACAACTTTCAGTGGAGGGCAGCTCGTTCCGAATCTGAGTGATTTTATCCTGCAGATAGACTCCAAATTCCTCTGCTCGACCTGCAGAGGGGCTTCCCGCGGCCTCTGGTGAAGGAGGGAGCGGGTCACCCCAAAGAGGGCAGCAGGGCGATTATCTGCGGACGCGATAAGGGTGGCACAATACTCACGTTTAGCCACTCTTATCGCCACTAAGTAAGTCCTAATATGGTCTCTTACTAGTGTTCGGTCAGCTTTGGACCGAGAGGATCTCCACTTACTCTCTAGGCATCTCTTGCGGCGTTTCATCTCCCGCAGCTCCTCAGTGAACCAGAGAGCCTGGGTGATTCGACGCCGCGTGAGAGGCCGCAAGGGCGCGACTCAGTCCAAGGCCCCCGTGGCCGCACTATACCATGCGGCCACTAGGTCCTCAGTCAAGTCGCGGGGCAAGGACACAGGTATTGGCCCAAGCTCCCTCTGGAACCTTTCAGGGTACATCAGGTGCCTGGGGCGGAACCATCTAGATATCTCCGGTTCCGCCCCAGGCTCCGTGGGATGTGATGGTTGGAAAGTCCATCCGAAGGAGGGAGTGATCTGTCCGTGACAAGGGTAAGATGGCTAAATCCCCTGTTCCAAGATCACTTCACAACTGCCCAGAGACAAAAATAAGATCCAGCATGTGTCCCCCCTCGTGAGTGGGGCCCTGAACTACTTGGGTCAGGTCCATGGTCGTCATGGAAGCCATGAACTCCCGAGCTGCCTCGGATGTTTCGCCCGCCGATGGCAGGTTAAAGTCCCCCATGACTACTAGTCTGGGGGTCTCCACCGCCATCTCAGCGATCACCTCGAGCAGCTCGGGCAGGACTGCTGTTACATAGTGGGGAGCCAGGTATACAATCAGCAAGCCCAACTGCCTCCCTAGGTCCCACTTCACGTAGAGGGACTCACAGCCGGTAGTCTGTGGCACAGTGGTCTCCCTCGGCTCGAGACCTTCCTTAATGATAACCGCCACCCCCCACCCCTGCCTAGGGCCCGAGGCTGATGAAATGCACGGTAGCCTGTTGGGCACATTTCCACGAGGGGTAAACCCCCCTCGGGGCCCACCAGGTCCAGGCCCCCTTCTGACACAAGGTCATTAATGAGGGGGGCTTTGTTCACCACGGACCTGGTGTTGCAGAACATCAGCCTGGGCCCCCGGCTCTGTGGTCCCTGACCCCCTAGCCCACGAGCGGAGCACAGGGGGTTGGGGCAAGTGACCACTCGTAACCAGCAGCCACGGTCCCCCGACCCATGATGGCTGCCCCTGCCCCTCCCCACGACCGATCGAATGGGAAAGCCCTCTGTAAGGACAACCCCCACTCCTCCCTCCTTAATGGACCCGTCCTTTATCCTACTTCCGCCGGCCGGCCCTGTATCTTGACCCCCCTCTGACTGGATAGACCCTCCCCCCACCCTGGGACCCCCTAAAAGCCAAATTAAAAATTTGAATAAAAACCCCCTGAGCTTGCGCTTTGCCCACCTCTCTGGATTAATTAATCCATCCTCAAGGTGGGCCCGAGATAGACTAGGGGGCCAAACCTGCGAGAGGGGAAGCTCTCGCAGGTAAAGGAGGTCAGATCTCGAGTATGAAAGCATCCTGTGACACCATTTCTGGCTCTAAATGGAGGAACGCCTAGATGATAAGTGCAAGTCAGGCTAAAGAGGGTGCTGGTAATAATGATAGTCTAGGTCGGTCGGCTGGCCTGGAGAGATGGTAATATACAGAAGATGGACTATAACTGTCTGATAAGGAGGGAGGGGGGAATAGAGGATAGTGCTTAAGCATATAAGTCTCATGGTCCAAGGGTTGGCCTAGATGACCAAGCAAAAGGAGAGAGTGGACAATGTCCATAACTCTGTCTCCAACAACCCCCAAACGTCCTAGAAAGGTGTCACATGGCTGATTGCAATGCCATGTAAATAACTGCATGGCACTCGTCCTCAGTTCTAAACATTGTCATTGTTCTTAAAATCACCGTAACTCCTCCACTCCTCGGCCTGTTCTTCCTTTGGGTGAGGGCTTTCGTGGGGTTAGCTGGGGCTGTTCTTCCCTCCGGGCTGTTCTTGCTGCCGGCTCAGGCCCACCAGGCCGTGCCCGGGCGGCTCCAAGCCTCTCGCCACTCGTCCCCCGCAGATGGTTTATCGGGGGGGGGGCGCACTGGGGTTTTTTCGCCGGGGCAGCTAGGGCAGTTCTTGTGGCCGAGTTGTTCCTTCTGCCGAGTTGTTTCTGCTGCCACTCTCGCTCTCGCCCCCCCCGCAGATGTTATACCGGGGGACCTTGGGGGGAGTTATACCGGGGGACCTTGGGCCGGAGTTGCTCCGCCGCGGCCAGGGTCTCTCGCCGCAGGGTCTCTTGCCGCTCATCACTCGCCCCCCCGTAGATGTTTTATGTTTTACCGGGGGGGGGGGTGTTTGGTTCTTTCACCGGGACTGCTGGGGCTGCTAGGGCTGTTGGTGTTCTCACCGCCTGGCTGATCCACTCTCGCCGCCGGGCGCTCTCGCCGCCAAACCAGGTCCATCGGGCCGCACCAAGGCCTCCACCGTCCCTCCACTGTGTCGCAGCCTCGCCACTCCATGACAGGGCTTCTACCAGGGCCTCCGCCACTCTGCCAGGGCCTATTCTAGCTAAACATAAAAAATTCTAGCTAAACATAAAAAATATTTAGTAACGGGAGGGGAGGAGCCTGCGTCGCTACAAGATGGTCGCCCAATCTCAGTCCTCTGAGATCGCCGCCAATACTTTTTTCACTGGGTGGTCCAACCTGATCGAAAACGTCCTGCAGAGATGATGAACAGGAAGACTACGTCCTGCTGATCACAGGGACATCGCAAAGTCCCTGATTGATCAAGGAGAAGGTCTTTTAACTGGCGTTAAAAGCTCAGCCCCTAGGCTGGAGAAGTTGTGACGGCTCAAAATGGACGGAAATGGAAGAGAAGTGTTTATAGCTGGTGAGGAATTTTTACTGCTTTAAAAGAGACTGCCTAAAAAAACTTAAAGCTAATTTAAATCTGAGAACAGAATAAATAAGCAGCGGAATTGGGGTTTGAATGGCTTGGGTCAGTGTGTTATCTAGCTTCTTAAATGCTATTGTTATGGATGGAATTTATGCAAGCCTTTTAAAATGAATGGACTAAATTCTCTTCTTCTACCTTTTTTCTATTGTTACTTTTGCAACCTATGGACTAAAATTCTCCTTCTTCATCACTGTGTGTGTTTTTCCCCTTTTTCTCCTCTATTTTACTCAAGAATTTTTTCTAATTTGGAATATAAAAAAAGATATAAAAGGCAACAAAGAGAATCTTGGCAATAGAGGGAGGGATGGTGCTGCTGCTCGGAGGTGGAGGTTTGTTTATTGGGAGGAAAGTTCCTCACTGAACAATCAGGCTTGGCAATTCAAAGCCTCACAGTTTGTTTATAGAGATTAATAAGAACTAAAGGACAGATGTTCTTTTAAACTACGTTTTTCAAGTAGAGAAAGTGAAAATAACCTTGCAAAAATACTTCAAGCCAGAGCAGCAATAATTATCAAATGGAAACTATGGCACAATTTCAGCAGCAGAAAGAAGCTTTAAGTTTGCAAAAGATAATGTTTGAAATTACCAATACATTTGATAGGATGGAGAAGAAGCTGGAAATTCTAGAGCATCTAGCAGTAAAATATGATGAAGAAACCAGATGTTTATCAAGTGGGAAAAGTGGAGGGTAATATTCTAAAACTAAAGAGAAAAATGATCATAAAGTAATCAAATCTGCTGATTTTATGGTGATTGGTTTGTGTCTGGAAATGGAAAGAGGGGAATATGGAAAGGGTAATTAAATGGAGGGGAACTCTATCCCAGATGGCAAGACAGAGACAAAGGATGACCTTGGATTCTAGAAATGAATTTTATTTTGATAACATCACATTCTGCTCCTTACTATTCCCCCTCCCAATTCTCCACTAATGAAATAGCATAGTAGAATAGAATATTAATGTGGCAGGCCAAAAAGAACTGGCTGTAGGTCTGACAGGTGGCCTCTCCTCAGAAGAAAACATTTCCTGAAAAGAGAATAATGTAGGAGTTAACAGAACAGAATTAACCACCTCTTTCCCCATGCCAGGGGAACCCTTTGGCTTATCGGGAAACCTATCATGGAATTGTTTTACTAACTTATCTGCTTTTAGCTTCCAGCTTTTCACCCATAGCCTCAGTCAAAGGGTAATCCTTCCAATGCACTAAATACTGTAAGCGACCCCTATATAGCCTGGAGTCTAAGATTTTTTTCACCTCATGATGTGTTTCCCTTTCTATCACTAGAGGAGGAGGGGGAGCTTAGGTGGACAGTCTGCTGGACCCAATTACTGGCTTCAACAAGCTACAATGAAATACTGGGTAAATTTTTTCTAGAATTCTGGATAGACTGGGTTGAAGTGTAACTGGGTTAATTATCTTCACTATTGGGAATGAACCTAGAAATTTTGGGCCAAATTTCCTGCTAGGCATTCTTAATCTTATGTATTTGGTAGATACAAAAACTTTGTCCCCCACATGAAAGGGGGGTTGGAGCGAGCTGTGTTTATCAGCTTGCTTCTCGTAGGCGTCTGCCACTTCCGCTAGCACTTTCTTCATATTTTCCCATCCTTTCTTTAGCATGTCCATCCATTAAGTCAGAGAGATGGAGGAAGGAGGTTCTCTAGGCAGCTCAGGCATGGGAATAAATTCCATGCCACTGGTAATTTGCAAAGGAGTTAATCCAGTGCTGCTGTGGACCATGTTGTTGTATGCCACTTCGGTGAAGGGTAGCAGTCCGACCAGTTGTTTTGCTGATAGTCCACATAACAACAGATGTATTGTTCCACCATCGCATTGGCCCTCTGCGCTGAGCCGTTCATGCTGGGATGAAACACTGAGCTCAGTCATTGTGTGGACCGAAGGACTCAGGAACTCTCTCCAGAACTTGGTGGTGAACGGGACTCCACAGTCTGAAATGATCCTTTTGGGCACCCTGTGTAGGTGATAAATGTATTTCACAAACATTTTTGCTAATTTTTTTGCGGACGACAACCCTGAGCAAGCAATGAAATGCGCCTGCTTGGAAAACAAATCAATAACTGTCCAGATTACTCTATTCCCGCTGCTGTATGGGAGCCCAATGATGAAATCCATTGCAATCTCTTCCCATGGTCGGCTAGTCCTGGCCACTCGTAGTAGTCCAGGGGGCTTCCCAGGCTGTGTTTTCATTGTTGCACAAGTAGCACAGCTTTTTATGTAATCTTCCACCTCCGATTTCATCTTTGGCCACCAAAATCGAAGCCTGGCAATGTGGAGTGTTTTTAGGAATCCAAAGTGGCCTCCTAGTTTCGCATCATGACTTCGCTGTAGAACTTCCAGCCTCAACCCTGCTGGGATGTACAATTTGGATCCCTTCTAGGGTAAGCCATCTTTCATTGTTAGGATGTCCTTGTTATTATTGGGCCATGGATTTGCCAGGAGCACCAATTTCATCACTGTCATCAGCTTACCCTGGCTTCAGGTGGTGATTTGGGCCACCTTTTGGTGGGAGGAAGAAATTATGGGGTGAACAACTTCTTCCTTCTTACTGTTGTACTGTGGTTTTCTTGACAAGACATCTGCCAGCAAGTTCTTCTCTGCAGGGATGTGTTTCAGTTCAAATTTGAACTTTTGGAATTGAACTATTGAACTATTGTGCCCAGTGAACTTGTTTTGGGGATAGTCCTCAATGGGCTTTGAGAACTTTGAGGTTTTTATGATCACTCCAGACCTTGAACAGCATATCCCCCCTTCCAGGAATTGTCTCCAAGTGAGCAGGGACCACCTGATTACCAGCGCCGCTTTCTCCCAAGTGGCCCACCTCCTTTCAGTAGTGGTGAGTTTTGTGGAGATGTAAGTGCACGGCAAGAGGTGGCCTTCTTTGTACTTTTGCAGTAGCACTGCCGCTATCACGACATCACTGGCATCCATCTGGATTATGAATTGCCGTACTGGGTCAGGGTGTTGTAGTATGGGCTCTTGGGCAAAGAGCCATTTTAATTTCTCAAAGGCTTTTTGACAGTCCATTGTCCACTTTAAGGTTTGGTTTGCTTTTGCCTTTGTTGGGGAAGGCCCCTTTTTTAATAGTTCAGTCAATGGGAGGGCAATTTTCATGAAAGGTGGAATGAACTGCCTGTAGAAATTGCCAAATCCAAGGAAGCTCTGTAGTTGTCTACGATTACTTGGAGTCTAACACAGCTTTCACTTTTCCTGGATCAATTTCTATCCTCCCATTGGAGATGCGATAACCGGGGTAATTTAGTGAGGTTTTGTGGAACTCACACTTCGACAACTTTGTGTATAGCTTGGCGGCTAGAAGTTTTTCCAGAACTTGCTGTACCAGCTTCAAGTGTTCTTCCAGGGTTTCTGAGAAGATCAAGATGTCATCGAGATAAATGAGCACTCCGTGGTACAGATGGTCATGTAGCACCTCATTTATATACTGCATGAAGACTGTAGGTGCTCCTTGTAGCCCAAATGGCATGACTTTGCATTGAAAGCTGCCAAGGGGGCAATTAAAAGTGGTCTTCCTCTTCCTTTCTGATTCATATGTGGTAATACGTATCTCTCAAGTCCAGCTTGGTGAAGACCTTGCCTTTAGCCAAGTGGTTCAACATATCTTTCATGAGGGGGAGGGGATAGGTGTTCTTCACGCATACCACATTTGAGGCTTGCAGATCAATACAGAGACAAACACCACCATCTTTTCTCTGAAGAACACTGGGGCCACTACTTTCAACTTTGCTGGTTAAATAAAGCCCCAGTTCAAATTGGTGTCGATATACTTCCTCAATTCAATTATCTCCTTGGGAGTCATGGTGTACATTTTTGGCTTTGGTAGGGTAGCCCCAGGTTTGAAGTCTATTGAACAATCTGTGGGCCGGTGAGGGGGAAGATAGTTGCCATCTTCCTCACTGAACACCTCTGCCAAGTCCCAGTAGTCTTTTGGTACTTGTTGGATCCCTGGGGGTTTTGTCTCTGCTGCAGGTTCTCGGCTCTTGGGTTCATTTGTCCCTGGGTGGCCCTTTGGCTCCACCAGTGGTAGCAGTCCAAATCCGATAATCAATTTCCTAACATCATCTTCCCACTTTATCGTAGGCATCCACTTGTCCAGCCATACAAGCCCCAAGATAATTAATTCCGGCATCTTTGGAACCACAATGAATCTGAGGAGCTCATAGTGGCGGCCTATTTGTAACTTTACCAGTTTGGTCATTAGCATGGCCAGGTCCCCTCAATTAGCATTCCATTTACCTGCTCAAACTGAATGGGATGGGCTAGAGGTCTTGTGTGTATGCCTAGTTGCTTTATAATCGACATGCTGATTAAGCATCGGATGCAGCCGGTGTCCATGACTGCTTTAACTTCTCCTTCCACCGCCATTTCAGGTACTTGGAGCTTGATTTGAATAGCAAAGGGACAGATGGGTGCGCTCACCATTGGATCATCTGAGGTTTCCCTATTGGTTGGACTTTTCATCACCTTAGGTTGGGGATCAGCTTTCTGAAGTTGTTGACCCAGATGACTCTTTTCTGGTGGTTTCTGGGGCCCTCTCTTTACTGTGCTAGTGGTTGGTGTGCGCGTTTGTGAGATTGGGGCTGGAGCTAGGCACTCTGATGCTCTGTGGTCAGGTTGACAGTAATGGTGGCATTTTATTGCGTGCCTCCCCCCTGAGGAAAGGAACCCAGTTGCATCTCTAAACTTAGGAGCCATCTCGTCACATTGCTCCACAATCCATCTTGCAGCTTCCTCTTCATTCATCCCTTCTGCCATTGTCGAGATTATTTATCTGCTGGAAGATGGGGTAAGATCCTGTTGGGGCATTGCAGATGGGACTGGAATCAATGAGGGTCCAATCCCTGGGTTGGCCCCTGCCCAGTTATCTGACATGGTGCCATCTGCTGAGGGAAGGCAGGTGCCCACTGGTATCTCTCCCATCCATGACCTGGGAAGAAAGCCAAGTGAGCCAAGCCCCTTCCTGCTGGCTGGATTGATTTCCCCATATTGATGGCCAAGCACACAGCCACTGGTATCTCTCCCATCCATGATCTGGGAAGGAAGCCCACCCCGGTGGTGCTTGATTCACAGGCTGCAGCCCAAACATCGGTGACCAACTAGGGGAAGATGTTGCCCAAGCCCCTTTCTGCTGGCTGGATTGATTTCCCCATGTTGATGGGGGATCTGTCTGTGGCTCAGCTGCAGGGTAATGGGTCATTTCACTTGTTGCTGTGTGGAAGGGGTAAAAATCGCCACTCCAGTACGTTGCAGAGCCTCTGCTAGGGAAGGAGGGGGGTTGAACTAGGGGCCCTTTAGGTGGTCCTAAGCTAATGCAAGGGTTGATTTCACTCACGTTCAGCTCCACAAGTTGGTCTGGGAGGCTCCAATCATCTGGTCAGTTACTGGGCGATTGCTTTTGTCTTCTCCAGCCGTGTGTTGAAACAGCCCTTTCAACCCCCTCTGGCTCTGACAGCATATCTCTAGATGCCATAAATCTCCAGCTTTCCTCCTCCATAGCTTCCTTTGCAACTTTGGAAGATTTGCAGAGAAACAACCCGTTATCTGCTACCATTCCCATGGGCTCTATCATGACTTTTACTGATATTTTACGCTGACCCCGGTGAGTCTGTGATGGGAATCAGCACCCCTGACAGCACACCATGCAGGAGTAGCTGATGAAGTATTTTAAGGGAGATTTGGGTTAATGTCAGGGTTCCAAATTACATCCAAAATTAAATCAGAGCCCAAAGCAAAATATTGCTTAAAGTTCCAATTTATTAAGAGAGTCATGTTGGCACATCTGGGAAAACCCAAATCTGACCTTCCTGGGTTTTTCCCACCCAGTTGAGAGTTCATGATCTTGCCCCCACACCCACAAGTCCATCACATGATCCAATCTTCCACTGCCATGCTGGCAGTTTCACCCATCCAGTTCTGGTCAGTCGCAGAGGCGTAGAAACAAAGGATGACCTTGGATTCTAGAAAGGAATTTTATTTTGACAACATCACATTCTACTCCTTACTATTCCCCCTCCCAATCCTCCACTAATGAAACAGCATAGTAGAATAGAATATTAGTGTGGCAGGCCAATGATCCCAAAAGGAACTTGCTGCAGGTCTGACAGCCAGATGATGATGATGCATCAGGTGAAAAAGGATTTGATTGAGATACAGGACCATCAGCACTGCTCAAATTTACTGATACATGGATATCCGGAGAAAAATGAAGAAAATGAAGCAAAGTTGATCCAAAAAATATTGGACTGGACTATCACAATCCTCTCAGATGTCCCCTTTACAAGATACAATATAGATGCAATACATAGAGTTGGTCCAAAAAGGTTAGGAAGAAAATTTCCAAGACACATTATGATAAGATTCTGGTCTTACACAAAAAAAGAACAACTGATATATAAATCATAAAATATGGCATGGATAGTGTTTTGGGGTCATCAGATACAGGCTTTTCCCAATTTAAGTAGTGAGGCTTTACAATGGAGGGGAGAGATGCATCACGTTTGTTAATTATTGAAGAAAAACAATATTAATTATAGTTGGGGCTATCCAGTTTTTTGAGATTTCCATATGGTGGAAGATTTTATAAAGTTGAAACAAAGGAAGAGGTGATGGAGAAATTAAGGGAGCTTGGACTCATCAATAAAAAGAGTTCATGGGGCAGATCCAGAAAATGGATGAGATGTCGAAATTCTCAAGAAGAAAAGTGTAGAAGAAGAAAGAAGATCTACAGGAGAAAGGTAGACTGGGTGAAGCAACAGGAGTTACAGGTTTGCTGTAGAGATGGCATATAAATATTTGTAATAGTAATGTCAAGGAATATTGGATATAACATATGTTTCGGTGTAGAAATATGGTAAAGATGGCTATGGGATGTGGAATGGGAGACCAAAGACTGTGTATGGATGGCTCCTCTTCTCTCCCCCAGAAGCCCTATGCAGCCGAGAGGAGGAAGATCTCCTGAAGAAGAGAAGAGGGACATTATACATGTTTATGGGTAGGTAAGAGGTTATTTATTTATTACTGTATAGCTTTAGTTTTGTAAGATTTATGGTCGAGCTCAAATAATTGTGCTCACTTATCATTGCTTGAAGCAAGCTTCAATTCTTATTCTGCTAAGTACAATATGTATGACCACTTGTTTAACATCCATATGCCTGGCTGTTTCTCCTCTGTGCCATGAACCTGCTTCCAAAATCTTATCTAATAGTAGTACAAACATTCAGTTCAGGTATAGATCTACAGGTCTACAAATAAAGAAATTATGAAAAATATAACTGTTAGATTTCCTAGGCTTATCCCATTTGCCTTAGACAAATGCAAATGTTCCTCTATTCACAGCCCTGCTGGTATGTGTGCTCCTGTCCATTTTGTGCCTTGGGCATTTTTCAGTAAAGTACAATCCTTGGTCATGCAAAGACTGCTAAGACTGCTCCATCTATACTACATTTCATTAATGAGAGACTTTAGGACAGATCAATATTTGAGGACCTCTAAAGTCATGATGGCAAACCTTTGACACGCAGAGCCATCTCTCCAGGCATGTGAGCCATTGCCTATTGCTCTTTCAGGTTCCAGTGTGCACATGCAAGCTGGCCAGCTCATCTTTTTTTTTGAACAATAGTTTTTTATTTTTTCCCATTTCAAAATCATTCATTGATATTCATTCTTATAAATGCTATTTAACATTTATCTATTCATCATTAATATCTATACACTTTCTTACATATATACTGTATGATACAGTTTGGATCGCTTTCCTGCCTGTCTCCATCTTATTTTGCAACAGCCTTTCTCCTATCTTCCCAAGCTCCCTTCTCTGCCTTCTTATTTCCTCCTCTCATTTCTCCTCTCTTCTCCCTTTTTCCCCTCTCTTTCCTCTCTCCTTCTCTCCTCTCTTCTTTCTTATCCTCTCTCCTACTCTTAATTCCCACCCTTACTTTCTCTACTTTACCCTTTCTTCCTTTCCCTCCTCATCTCTCCCCTTTCCCTTGTTGCCTTTGCTTATTTATTTTCTCTGATGGGTTCTGGGGGTGGCGTTTCAACAATCCAAACTTAATATATATATTTTCCCTTAAAATAAATTTCTATTGAACAATAATTCACATAAACATTGAACAAAGACTGAGGAGTTTAATGTGTCCTCCAATTTTAGTCTAATTCATCCCAAGCTAATAGATCTTATACACATCTTACAGTCGTCTTATAAATCCCTAATTCTCAATATTTCTCCTACACCTCTAATAATAGCAGAGTTTATATAGAGAAAAAGCGCTCCATGGCTCGGGGCCTAGTTATATGCGAGACCGCCTCCTGCCCCATACATCCCTTAGACCGATACGCTCCCACAGAGAGGGCCTTCTCAGGGTGCCGTCGGCCGGACAATGCCGACTGGCGACACCCAGGGGAAGAGCCTTCTCTGTGGCGGGCCCAGCCCTCTGGAATGACCTACCCCCTGAATTACGCACCATCACCGACCTCCGCCTCTTCCGCCAATGTCTAAAGACATATTTGTTCCAACAAGCCGGCCTAGCCTAACCTCCCATGGGGACTTTTAGGAAGTTTTAAATTGGGTATTTTAAATTTGGTTTTAGCATAGGATAGGATTGTTTAATATTTATTTTAAATTATATATTTATCTTTTGTATTTTGTATGTTTTTAATTTCCTGTGCGCCGCCCTGGGTCCTCTGTGGAGAAGGGCGGGATAAATTTAAAAAAAAAGATTCAAAAACAATCATTGTAATAATTATTTCTATTAACTAAATCTTAACCGCTACTCCCATTAAAATCCGACATTCTGTTTCCCAGCCATAGGTACCAGAAATCCCAACTTTTATTAAAAAGAGATTCACTTTTCCCTTTAAGAATATATGTCATCCTGTCCGCTTCTGCACATTGTAGAATCTTATCCAGGACCTGTTGGTTCGTTGGGATTTCCTTTGACTTCCAATATTGCGCGTATGTCATACGTGCCGCTATTGTGATGTGTATTAATAAGTACCAAGCATCTTTAGGTACTTCTCTTGGCTTTATCTGGGTCCAATTGAAAATCAAATCTTGTGATTTCTGACAACCAATTTTTGATAGTAGTCCAGTAGCTTTTAACCTTTGGGCAGGTCCACCACTGGTGAAGGAAGGTGCCCCTGGCAGAGTCACACTTCCAACATTTGTCAGATGTAGCAGGGAACATTTTGGAAATCCTTGCTGGGACCAGGTACCATCTATAAATCATTTTGTAAATGTTTTCTTTAAATGCCATCGCTAATATGAGTTTAGTATTTTTTGTCCACATTTGTTCCCATTCCATTGGTTCTATCATTCGGCCAATGTTCTTCCCCCAAGCAATCATAGTACCTTTTACAGGGTCCCCTTCCATCTTATGGAGCAAAAATTTTTTGTAAAATTTAGAAATAAATTTAATATCCTCAGCCCAAACGATCTTATCTAGTTCCTGTGGTGATATATCTATTCCAAATTCCTGCATATCCTTATCGAATCTTGAATTCATCTGTAAATATAACTACCACTCTAATTCAATTCCTTCAGTGCGTAACTCCTCCCTAGACTTTAGGTTCCCCCGAACATCTAAAAGATCTTTGTATCTCAAATTCCTATTTGGGTTATGGAATGTCGAATACGTTACCGCTTCTAAGGGGGCGAACCAGCAAGGAATCTTCATATATAGCCAGCCTTTCACCTTCTGCCAGGATTTTATTAATATGCCTCTAATATAATGGTTAGAAAGCATTTTATATTGGCTATCCTTCTTTGGCCATAGGTAGGCATGCCTGCCTTGGGATAGATTATACCCTTCAATGGTTAGAACCCGTCTTCTTGGGAGTTGTATCCAATCCCTAATCCAAGATAAATTAGCGGCATGATAATAAAGCTCCCAATAAGGAAGTCCTAATCCTCATCTCGTCCTGTGCTCCTGAAGCATTCTCCTTTTTATCTGTGGTTTCCTGCCAAGCCATACAAATGTATTGACTATTCTTTCCAATTTGTTAAAAAAATCATTATCTAATTTGACTGGGGCATTTTGGAATAAGTACAGCCACTTTGGTAGAATATAAGCCTTAATCACTGCGATACGTCCTAAAATTGAGAGTTGAATATTTCTCCAAGTACTAAATTTCTCCAAGTACTGAATAGTTTGGGGCCCGATTTCAATGGATCTTCCAAAATAAAGATGAGATCATCAGCGAATGCTTGAAGCTTATATTGCTGATCCTTTATAGTTAATCCCTTTATATCCTTATTCTGCCGAATTGTAATCAGTAAGGGTTCGAGAGTCAGAATAAACAACAGAGGTGACAAGGGGCATCCCTGTCTTGTACCTCTTTGTATATCAATTTTCCCAGTCTTTTCTCTATTGAATAGTACTTGGGCAGATTGCACCGTGTAAATTGCTTGTATAGCTCTCTTGAAGTTGGGTCCAAATCCCATTTTGGATATTTGGCATAGTAAAAGTTTCCAGTTTACCATATCAAAGGCTTTCTGGGCATCAAGAAACATCACAGCCAATTGTTTGCTGGGATGCAGTTCATAATATTCTAGAGTATTTATTACTATTCTAAAGTTGTCCCTTATTTGCCGATTTGGTAGAAACCCATTTTGATCTGGGTGTATAAATCCCCTTAGAAAAGTTTTTAATCTACTCGCCAGAATTGATGAGAAAATCTTATAATCCGTATTTAATAAAGAAATAGGTCTATAATTCTTTATTAGGGTACGCTCTGAATCATCCTTTGGAATCAAAGATATATAGGCCTCTGTCCAAGTTTGGGGGATTTTACCTTCTGTCAAAGCCTCATTAAATAACTCTTTTAAATGACTACTAAACACTTCCACCATCTCATTATACACTTCAGCCGGCAAACCATCCGGACCTGGCGTTTTCCCATTTGACTGCTTCTTAATTGCTTCTTTTATCTCACCCTCGGTAATCTCTGAGTCCAAAATTTCCTTTACATTATGCGAAACCTCTTGTAGTTGGATTTTATCTAGATAAGTTCCAATATTTCCATCCATAGTTTGATCTTTCTTATATAGCCCTGAGAAGAAGTCTTCAATCACTCTTTTTTTCTGATGACTCGACCCTACCAAATTTCTTCCCTTATCTTGCAACCATTCTATCCTCTTCTTTATTGCTTGTTTTCTAAGCCTATATGACAACCATTTTCCTGCTTTATTAGCATGTTCAAAAAAATATTGTCTATTCCTTTGAATTTTGTCTGCTAGATCCTGTTGGTCTAATAGGGAAATCTTATGTTTCATGATGTCCCTCATCTCCTTCGCTACCATAGAGGATGGATCCTTTTGGAGGGTCTCCTCAGCCTTTGTAAGGGCATCCTTTAATTCCATTCCCTTGGCCCTTTCCTTTTTCCATTTAGTCGCCAGGTATTTAATTGCATTCCCCTAATCACTGCTTTTGCAGTGTCCCATATGATTTGAATCGATGTATCTTCCCTCCTATTCTCCTCAAAGAAATATCTCATTTCCTGACCCAAAGAATGTTTAAATTCCTCTTCTTTCATAAGGGCTGCTCTCATCATCCATCTTTGCCGCACTTTTCCTCCCTTCCATGTCAATATCGACGGGTTGTGGTCTGCCCATTCATTGGCTGCAATCTCGATCTCCCTCACCATTTCTTTTAATTCAGGGGTCCCCCATATCATGTCTATTCTTGTCCAGGTTCGGTGCCTGGGGGAGAAGTAGGTGTACTGCCTCTCTTCGGGATGACGTTCCCGCCATATGTCTCCAATGCCTAGCTCCTCCTTCGTTTGATCCCACACCTTAGGTAATGTTCTTTTAACTCCCTTAAATGAGTGTTCTCCCAGGGTATAGTCCTTACTGGCATCTACTATTGCATTAAAGTCTCCTACAATGCATATATGTTCGTATTCTAACTCTGCAATTGCTTTATGTAAGCCTTGAAAGAAGGCCCCTTGGTTACAGTTTGGAGCCTAAATATTCACCAATAGAATCTTCTTTTGGGGCTGGCCAGCTCGTCTTTACACACACAGCAATGCCAGAAACCAGAAGAGCAGCCACCCAGTGCACATGCGAGTGCCGGGAAGATTATCTTCTGGTTTCCAGCACATGCATGTGCACAGGCCAGCTGGTCTTTGTGTGCATATGCATGCCAGAAACTGGAAGACTAGCTGGCTGGTGCACGTGCGTGCACTGGAAAATGGAAAATCATCTTCCTGGTGTGCACATGAGCACTGGGTGGCTGCTCTTCCAGTTTCTGGCACATAAATGCGCTCTCTCATTTTGCCACTCGGTGCCAAAAAGGTTCGCCAACACTGTTCTAAAGTATTATGGTGGTTCAGGTTTATCTATTTATATGACAGGCAAACTGAATCGAACTGCATTGATGCAAAACATGTTCTGTTTAGAATATGAACATGAGGCATATTCCCATGACCAAGGGAGAAGAGGGGCTAAAAAGTCTATGTGTATTGCAACTGTAGATTCCCAATTGTTGCTGGGTTAGTTTAGTTTCACTTTCTGTCTGTGAGTGTTATGACCCTTTCCCTCCTACCATGCATTTTTTGCACATAATCAATTTCACAATCACATTTTATTAAACAACCAGTTTACACAATTTTATAACCTGTTAGCTCCTTTACAAAGCATTAAAAACTGTGCTGCTTTCCCCCTCCTTATTTAAATAAAATAGTCTTCTGTGATTAGATGACTTCTAGGATCCCTTTGAAAGTGGCTCACATTTTGATAACAAATTATACTGCCAGAACGTATCAGGAAAAATGAGATTTTTAAAAGAAAAGCATCAGAAAAAGAGGTAAGTCATGATGAATCAGTAATCCACCAATGCAATTTTGCTGTTGGGAAACAACACCTATGTGTGTCCTTCCTTGGATACCGTATTTTTCAGAGTATAAGATGCACCGGACTATAAGACACACTTTCCCCCTCCCCTAAAAGAAGATGAAAATTTGGGTCATCTTATACACCAAATATATCCCCACCCACCTGCTGGCCCCCACCCTTCAGCCATTTTTAAACTTCAGTCAGTTACCCTAAATCCAAACATGAACTTTATATACCATATTTTTTGGAGTGTAAGATACTCCAAGAGTATAAGACACACCTTCGTTTTGGGGAAGGAAAATAAAAATAACAATTCTGCCTCTGCCTACCAGCATCCATCCATCCATATTCATCTGGCTAGTGTGCTGTCAGTGTGTGAGAGAGTTCCTGACTGACAGAGACATAGTAACAAGGTCAGCCAATGAATAGGCATAGCAACTAAATCAGCCAATTAGGGTTGTTTGGAAACTGAAACAGTATTTGCTACGTGAGCAACAAGGAGACAGCAAGGAGACTTGGCATGACTTAGGTTAACTTCTGTACAAAAGCTGCAAACTAGTCTGCAGCTCTGAAACTGAAACTAAAACTTCTCTCCTCTGCTTGTGTTTTGCTTGTATTTACTACCACATTGGAAAACCTTCTTTTGGTATTGTATATT
Source organism: Rhabdophis nuchalis (assembly GCA_039707465.1). Classification (NCBI taxonomy): domain Eukaryota; kingdom Metazoa; phylum Chordata; class Lepidosauria; order Squamata; family Natricidae; genus Rhabdophis; species Rhabdophis nuchalis. The sequence continues at coordinate 123,823,821 of CM077644.1, forward strand.
AACTTTATGTGTTATATTATATATAAAGACAAGTTATTGAATCCTGCTGAATCAGTTACTTGTGTGTGCTTTCTGGATGTGCTTGCTGCTGCAAACTCTAACACGTCCTTGCAGCAAATAGCAAACAACCAGGTCAGCTTCAGCACATTATTGCAGCCTGATTCATCATGAGCAGCTGATTGGCAGGTGGATTGGCCTCCTGGAATACCCCCAATCAGGTGTTCCACCTGCAGGGATTGCCACAGACCATCGCTGCCTCCATGCCTCACATTTGTGGCCTCTGCAAGTTGCATTTTCGGGTGGTTCCAGGCAGCGGCGATGTGCTCTGGTGATTCCTGCAGCATTGAACCGGTCTAAAACAGAGCATTTGGAGACTGAAAACACGAGGCACAGAGGCCAAAAACACGAGGCATGGAGGCAGCGATGGTCTGTGGTAATCCCTGCAGACTGGAACAAGTCTAAAACACAATGCACAGAGGTTGAAAATGGCTGAAGGATGGAGGCTGGCAAGTGGGTGGGGCTACATATAAGGCAACCCAAATTTTCACCTTCTTTTAGGGGAGGGGGAAAGTGCATCTTATACTTCAAAAAATACAGTAGTTTTTATTCCTTTGTCACAAGAACAAAGAAACTAAGACAATATGTACATAGAATATTATCTTGAAACACAATCTTTAAATGGCTTAGTTCAGAAGCCCTTCCAGTAGGCCAAATGTGAGGGAAGACATGAAAAAGATTTCCTAATCCACCCTGAAAGACTTACCTGGAGCAGAGTTCTGGGATACTTTCAGGGAAAACATGCTTGCAGCCAATCCTGAGCCATAGGAGAAAGCCCCAATTCTGGATCCAGCCAGCTGCTTGGCAGAATACCTGCAAAAATGTAGAGTAAATAAAATCCCAGGGGAAAGACCTTATTTTTTCTGTGGTAACTTGTTTAATCTGCATATTGTGTCCACATAAAACTATTCCTTTCTGAAGATGAAAATTATAAATTGTGCTAATTCATGCTGATATGGATGGGATGCAAAAATGTCTGGAAATCTTGAGGCCATGACGGGGTTATTGACCTTCTAACTACACTTAAATGTATTTGTTTCTCTAGAAAGAACAAAATAGTGCATAACATACCGTATTTTTCAGAGTATAAGACGCACCGGAGTATAAGATGCACCAAGGTTTTGAAGAGACAGATTTTTTTTAAAAGTAGGTAGGTAGATAGAGGGATAGAGAGGGAGAGAAAGAAAGAGAAATACAGTACGTAGGTAGGTAGGTAGGTAGGTAGGTAGGTAGGTAGGTAGGTAGATAAAGGAAGAGAGAGAGAGAGAGAAATAGAGTGAGATAGAGAAATACAGTAGGTAGGTAGGGAGAGAGAGTGTGTGTGTAGGTAGGTAGTTAGAAGGATAGAGAGAGAAAGAGAGAGAGAGAGGGAGAGAGAGGGAGAGATACAGTAGGTAGGTGGAGAGAGAGTGAGAGTAGATAGGTAGGTAGATGTTTCCAGCTGTATTTATCTATTTTCTGGAGAAGGAAATCACTGACAAACCTTAAGACTTTGTTTCTGCTGGCACAGAAACAATTAAAGAGCTTTCCAAAAGGAAAAACAAAAACATTTTGCACTCTGCAAACCTCCCCAAAACGACCTGTTTCTCCACGAAAATGGGGCCATTTTTTTTCAAATAAAAGGCCTGAATAGCCTTGGGGGGGGGGGCTTGTAGAGTGCTCCTGGGGGGGGGGGTGAATGACCAAAAGAATGGGCCATTTTTTGTGAAAACGGGCCATTTTTTTGTCAAAAGAAATTGCATGCATAGCCCTATGGAGGCTTATAGAGTGCTGCTGGGGGCTGGGGGGACAAAATGACCCATTTTAGGCTCATTTCTGCCCTCCCCAGCCTCCTGGAGCTCTCTGGAAGCCTCTATAAGGCTATGCACAGCCAGTTTGGTGAAGGGAGTGGGGTTTCAGGAGGCAAAAAATGCTGTATTCGATGTATAAAATGCACCCAGATTTTCAGCCTCTTTTTAGAGGAAAAGAGGTGCATCTTATACTCTGAAAAATACGGTACATATAGAATGTCAATATCAAAAGGATAAATGGCTACTATAACTCAATTTCAAGCAAAAAAATTAAGCTAGCCACTTCTAAACAGGGAGCAATGAACAGCTAATTCTAAATATCTGACATTGCTGTGATTTTTGTTAAAAAGGAAAAATAAAAGTTGGATATAAATCTATAAAAATATAAAATGTATTGTTTAGATAAAAATTACTTCATATTGTAACAATATTAGGGGCCACCAATATATCTGGATGCATTAGCCCTAACACTTATTTAGAAGAATTCATTTCTATAGATTTTAATAAGCAAGAAAGCCACTGAATTGTTACATAACTTTTATAAAACTTTAATATACTACTCTTAATGCAGCATATTGAAGAATAGAAGGGAATCATATGTTTTAATTGACTCTTGGAGTGTGAGATCAGGCCTATAACTTACTGAGCCAAAAGAGATGCCAGGCAGCCATAGACTGATGGAGTATACATGTTACCATTGTGGGCAGAAAGGAAAAGCGAGGGCTGCGTTTTCTGCTTGAACAGCTCCTGGCTGGCCTTCTGAAAAGCTTTGTCCACCTCCCTACTGAAATAGGTTTCTTCCAATTTCACATTACTGAAAGAGAGAAAGGACATCTAGTTCCTTACAGGTAAATTGAACCATATAGATAGATATATAGTTCTAACATAAGTTAAAACAATGAACAAAATTTCCCATTATATCAGATACTGATATTTTTTGTTAAAAAGGAAAAATATTTTATCCAATAAAGAATTATGTGCCATGATTATTACAATCTTTTATTTGTTCTATTATATAAAATACTCAAGAAAAGGAAATTAAGAGAAGAAAAAGGAGTGGAAAAATGGGGTGGGAGATACAAAGGGAAAAAAGGAAAAAGACATTAACTTCTGACTCTTTTTAGCACACAGTACAAGATAAAAACACTCCAACCTCAACTTTTTGCTTTTACACATTAATATTCTATAAGGAGAAATATTTTTGATCAACAAAACCAGTCATAGTTTCATCACAAGCAGAAAATCCAGAAGTGATATCCAAATGAGAATATATTTCTTCTTTGAATAAAATAATCAGTTTAACCATTCCTGCTTTATCTTTTTTATTACTTTTCTATTGTTTACATTTATTAGTGCTTAATAAATATTGTGTTATCTTAATATTTAATTTGCTTAACAATACAGATAACACCTTTAATCTCCACCCCTTTTTTCCAAACACTGGTAAAATAAGGTCCATATTTGATAATATTCTGTGTCTTCTTTCTGTTTAATTTTCAATGTAAGTCTAGCCATTTCTACACAATGCAGTATTTTCCTAATTATCTCTTCATCTTCCAGTGTTTCTTTATTTTTCCAATATTGTGCAAATATAATCTTTGCTGCTGTTAAAACATGCAATATTAAATACATACTTTGCTTAGTTAAGGTTTAAAATCTTTATGTTTCCCTATCATATTTTCTATCCACCTATGACGTATTTTGGCCCAATTGTTTTTTGCTTTTACATAAGTCCACCACATATGATAAAATGTCCCCCTTTTTTGGTTACATATCCAACATTTGCTCGACATATTTTTAAACATTTTAGCTAACCTAGCAGGTGGCAAATTTTTATATAAATTTCCTTTCTAAGAAGTTGCTATTGTTAATTTATGGTTCCTTTCCCATAAATTTTGCCATTTTTCTAATTCTATGTTATAGCCAAAGTTTTTCCCATTGTACCATTGTGTCTTTCACTTGTTCATCCTCTATTTTCCAGTTTAGTAAGAAATTATAGATTTTCTTAATTAGTTTTTCATCAGAGTTCAAGAGTATCTGATCAAAGGGTGTTTGTCCTTTATAGAAGCCATACTTTTTCATATCTTTATCATAACTAGATTATATTTACAATTGAGACCACCATGATAGTATGATATAGTGCTGAATTCCTATTGGCATTACTACCAGTTCGGTGAGCGTGTGCTTTGCTCGTGCGCACGTCAGATGCACACCATGTGCACATGTGCAAGTGAATGAAAAATACTGAGGAAAAAAGGAAAACAGCAGAGCAGCGGCAATTCAAGCTGCCCCGCCCCCGATCAGCTGGGCTTCAGAAGCTGAAATAAAGATAAATATAACCCAAAGGTGGGTGAAAGTCCCTTTCAAGGGAACAGAAAACCAGTTCACTCTGTTTGAAGGCAGCATTATCATTTCAGGAGAACCGGTCTAAACCGGTAGGAACCTACCACTGGTATTATACCCTGTATAAAAAATCAAGCTCTTGCTTAGATTTTAATTTCCCTTCAATGTCCAAGATGTCTTTAAATGTCACACTTTTTTCAAACTTCACTAAATTTGGGTATGTAAAGTCTTCCATCGTTGAGAACCATTCTGGGATTTTCAAATATAACTTAGGTTTTATTTTTCCCATACAGATAATAGTGAGTTTCTTATGTAGTGATTTTGAAAGTATCTGTGAATTTTCTCATACCATAAGAAGGTGTGCCATCCCAGTTTTAAATCATATCCTTCTAAATATAGCAGTCTCTTGTGCCTGAGGGTTATCCATTCTTTTAGCCATGTTACCACACATGCTTGATAGTATAGGCCTCAATCTGATAACTCACACCCTCCATTTTCTTTAGATTCTTGTAATGTTTTCTATTTAATTCTCACTTTTTTTTCCTTGTCAGAAAAATTTCAAGATCAGTTTATTCAAACCATCAAAGAATTTCTTTTCAATTTTATAGGAACTGCTTAGAACAGGAAAAGCAATTTTGGTAGGATATTCATTTTTACAGTAGCAATCCTTCCCAACATTGATAGATGGAGATTTTTCCTTTTTTTCCAAATCTAATTTTATTTGCTTAAATAATTTTATATAATTGTCTTCTTTTATCATTGCACAACTTGCTGTTAAATACAGTATATTCCCAACTATTTAACTTTAACTCTTTGAAAGTTCACTTTTTCTGTCAATTTTTTTCTTTTGTGAAAGATTTTTGACTATAACTTTAGTTTTTTCTGTTTATTTTCAGTCCTGCTACCTCTCCAAACTCTTCTGTCTTTTTTAATAGTTTAAGAATTGTCTCTAAAGGTTCTACAATGAAAAATAATCTGCAAACACTTGTAATTTATATCTTTCCTCTCTTATCTGCATTCCTTTAATTTCTGTATTTTGTCTAATATTCCTGTTCAAGACTTCCAAAGTCAATATAAATAGTAAAAGTGATAGCAAGCATCCTTGTTTTGTTCCTTAATATAGTTTCCCAATTTTTGTGCATTTTAAGTTTAGTTTTGTTTGTTTATGCATGTTTTTTGCAGGCAAATTATTTCTGTGTCCAATTTTCATAATTGTGTAAAAAAATTCTTTTAGAAAAGAGTTTAGTCCATTTATATTCATTGAGAGGATCCCATTTTCTTTCTTCATCTTGCTTATATTTAGGGTTTGGTTTCCTAGTGATTCTTTTTTGTTTTTGTTCTTTTACTGGTCCCTCTTCTTCTTGGTTTGTATTTTATTTCTCTTTGTCTTCTTCTTCACTTTGTATCACTATCTCTTCTGTCATTATTTCTCCATGTTCTTTTTAAAGTTCCTTATGTTCTTGTGAGCCTTGTGTTTTCCCTTTAAAATGCTTGCATGTCTCATAAAAGTCTGCTGCCTTAAAGGTAAAGTCCAATCTATATCTTCTGGAGTTCTAATTAATTAGGATCCCCCCCCCCCCCTGGAACCAGCCATCTTAAATGTATTCCTTTTTCATTTAGTATCGTAGTCAAGAATTGATATTGTTTTCTTAGATCTCTTATCTTCCAAAGAATCTGTTTCAGCATAGTGATCTCCTTGTTTCTGTATTGCACTGGTTCTTTTCTCACTTTTTTCAGTATTTCATTTCTTATTGTTCTCTTCACAAATCTAATCTCCCTGAGCACTTTGTGTCTTCTTGCATAGTTTGAGTTGAGTCTGTAAATTTGACCAATCTCTTCTTCTATTGTGTCTTTTTCAGTTTGCAGTGCTTCCACCAGCAGGTTTGAAAGCAGTTCCATTAAATTTCATCATTGTCTTCAGGTATATTCTGAAGTCTTAATATACATGAGGCTTTCTCCATGTCCAATGTTGCCACTGCATCTTCCAGATTTTTATTTGCTTGTGCCAATATTTGGTTTTCTTCTTTTATTTCTTCCATCTTTTTTCCATCCAGCACCTTACAGGTGATGGGCCAAATACATTGAAGTTGTTCATTCCAGTCCACTAAGGATGGGATCTGGGACAGTTCTGGAATGGATACAAAATCCTGATCAGAAGCTATTTTAAAAAGGTTGAAATTGGTGCTACTGTGGATCGAGTTATTATAAGCAACCTCTGCAAAAGACAGCAAGTTGGCCCAATTGTCCTGCTGGTAGTTTACATAGCACCTGAGGTACTGTTCTGGAACCGAGTTCGTACATTCACAGACCCCATTAGTTTGAGGGTGATGAGTGGAGTTTAGACCCTGAGCAAAGCCTAACAACTTCAGGAACTCCCTCCAGAAGTGGGAGGTAAATTGTACCCCCCCCCCTATGTGAAATGAACCCCGTGTAACCTATACACATGTTGGATAAACAGTTTGGCAAGTGTTTTTGCGGAAGGGTACAAAGTGCACCTGCTTGGAAAATAGGTCTATGATCACCCAAATTACTGTGTTCCCCCTGCTCTCAGGTAGTTCATGGCAGTGGTGAAATTCTAAAATTTTCCCTACCAGTTCTGTGGGCATGGCTTGGTGGGTGTGGCTTGGTGCTGATGTGACTTCATAGGCATGGCTTGGTGGTCATGTGGCTGGACAGGCAAGGCTTGGTGCAACAAGCAGGAAGCTAACAGAGTCACAGAGAACTCAAAAACAAACTATCACATTTTATATAAAAATAACACAAAAGCTATAGAACTGATTCAACACAATGCAAAAGCAGCTGGACTTCACACAAAGTGGCCCCTGCAACAGAGAGCTCAAAAGCAATCTATCACACTTTACACAAAAATAACACAAAAGCTACACAACTGACTTGCACACAATTTCACACATGATCAACTGTGACAATCAGCTGTGCCGCACAATCGTGGGAACCCTTTTTTTACTTTTTAAAGCATTTTTACTACTGGTTTGGGAAAATAGGTAGTAAAAAATGCTTTTAAAAGTTTTTAAAAGGTTCCCACAATCAGCTGGGGCTCGTGATTGTCGGAACCTGTTTTTTAAAAACTTTTTTAAAGCACTTTTTTACTACCCATTCAGGCAAACCTGTAGCAGTTTTAGCATTTCACCCCGGTCCATGGATATTTCCTCCCATTGGGTACTAGGACTGGCAACACTCTGGAGGAATCCAGCAGGCTTCCCAAGGGACCTCATAGTAGAAGCACAGGAGATTTGATAGTCCCAGACAATGTGGGCTGCAGCATCTCAGGCGGTTTGGCAGGGGTTCAGCTACTGGTCAACCCAGGCACAGAACATCCGAATGTCTGGCTCCATCCCCGTCTCCCAAACTTAGATTCCTGTGACACCCCAGGTAAGATGGACCCTGCGGAAGTCACCAGACAAAGGGAAGATTGCCAGACAGGCTGTTGAATTTCTGCTCCTTCCAATTGAAGATGAGGGAACCCCAGCCAGGGAATCCCCTCTAGGCTCCACTGAAAGGAGTAGCAGTGATGACAACCCGATGGTAAGTGAAGCCATCCATCCTTTCACTATCAAGGCCCAGATAGTAGTGCCAGAAAAAGGGAGGCTTGTTGCAGCTGCAGAGCTGGCAGCAGAGTGAGGAGGCTGGGGAGTAACATGGGCCAGTCCTGAAATCTGGGGAAGGCTCAGATGAGGGTGTCAGATCCCTTATGTGATACTGTCATTCAATTGGGAGGAGAGGGCCCCCAGAGTTAGATTACTAGCGTTACCGGTAACAACTGAGTTTTACAACTGGTGTCCTGTTGCAGAAGGCTGGAGGTCCCAGTACCTCTGAAGGAATGTTTATGATAGCCATGTGGGATATCTTACTTTAATGTCAAACTAGAGATGGTTATTTTATTCGACTCTCAGGGCAGAAGAGTTAAGGAAACATTTTCACACTTGTGTATTGGCCAGAATCTGCTTTATGACAAAGGGGAGGGGTCATTATCAGCTAAATCCTACTTGCATTGCCTAAAGGGTTTCAGATATTGCTTTTCCTCTAATGGTTACCATTCTGCTTAATTAAAGGTTCCTTTTGAAATAATCCGTTTCAAGAGTCTACTTTCTTCAGTTAGGAGAGGAGCCATTACAAGGGCTCTGCATCACGAGGCAGAGAGGTGACCAAGGCCATCTGGTAGTTATGTGCTGCCTCCGGAGTCTGACATCAATGAGGCAGAAAAGCAGTGGAAACCTGTTCCCAGTGTGCGCATGCACATGTGCAGAGCTGCCAGAAGGTAAGAACAATTAAGAAAACAGGGTCAACTCAGGAGTAAGGCTTGGAGATGACTGCCTCTTCTGTAAGACATAAAAGGGGAGCAAATGGGACATGAGCCTTTGCAGGAAGCAATTAGTCATCTGGTCGGTTCAAGCTTTGAGAAGTTCTGTTTGATTCTGCGCTACGTTTGGCAATTAGGTCTCTGGCAGCATTTCAAGGGAGATAATGTTGATGCTTATCAACATTCTCCTGAAAGACTGTGGCAACTCGAGCAGACAACTGTCAGAATCTTCACAGACTGTCCCTAAAGCCTTGCAGGCTGCGAATGACTATAATTCACAGCCGTATAAATAAAAGAGGGTTTGGTGACAAAAGATTGTAATTTATGCTTTCTCATGAAGCCTTAGTCGGAACAGCCCCTGCTGAGCTGCAGGAATCACAGCTGGGTTGTAGAGAGCTCCCCCTGCTGCCTCTCCAGCTTCTTCACACTCAGGCAGGGCATGCTTCTCTGTAAGGGGCCCCTGACTCACCGACTCTCGAGAGCTTTGTACAGAAGTTGCAGGACATGTGTCAGCAGAAGGGCCTCTGTCAGCTTCCTGCAAGACGTCATCTCCGCGCTGGCATCTGGTGACAGTTACACTCCTCCAGGACTTCCATGCATCCTATGCCCAGTGACCATTTGGCTTGGAGCAGTTTCTGCTTGAGCTGCAGTTCCTCCAGCCACTCTGTCTCCTCCTGGCAGCAGTGTAGCTGGGAGGAGGTTGACCCCACGGCTCCACAGTCTTCCTGGTTTCTCCCGTGAGTTGACATTGTGTGTTCAGCCCCTGCAGTAGAATAAGTTTCCGGGTTGGCCGATAAAGCAGATCTTGCTTAATGCCAGGCCTGCCTCCATTCAAATCCCAAGAAATAACACACACACACACCGAATCCACTGAAGTAGAGAAGAGATAATTTTACTGAGTTTGAAATGATAGCAACAAAAGAAAAGCAAGATCTGAGACAAAAGGTATGAAAGTTACATATTGAAGATTTCCTCAAATCCCTCTTCAGGGCTAAATATCCCCTGTCCCACATAGTGCCATGTGGGGCACATCTTCAGGTGTTTCCGTCCATGTGGAGTTTCAGGACAACAACTGTAAACAACTCCATTCAGCAGCACAGTAATCCGTGAGAGCAAACCTCCCTTTTTATTCATATGGGCCATCTTCATACCAGCTCTCTCCCCAAACCCCAATGCTGTGGAGCCCCCCCTCATTACTATGGCAGCAGATAGCAAGCAAGCATCAAAGAGAAAAACCTATGCTGGAGATCCAGTTGACACATTTCTTCTCTTTTATCTTCCGTTTTCTGAATTCTTTGTTCATTCTTTGTAATCCTTTGTTGAAAATTTTCTAGCTAGGAATTTATATTAAGAACTTGTTTGTTTAACTTGTCCATTTCCCCCCCATTTTGTGTTGGTTATGTCCACGCAGATGTGGGATGTATTTTATTGGTTAACGGTTGACAGCTTCCCATAAAAGGAGCTGTCAGCCAGAAGCTGCATGTTGGTTTATAGTGTGTTCTTATCTTGAATAAACAGTATTGCTGGAATCTGGCTCCTCACCTGTTCCCAATGCTCAATGTTGCATTGGCGGCAAAGGTGGGATTCCTGGACTCGGAGCCAATGCTGAGAACTTCTAATTTAGAGGTTGCAGAGATTAAGAGGCATGTATGAGTGGTGACTGTGTTGTTTTGGAAAGACAATGGCTAACTCACCACAGTTTGCCCTATTTGATCCTGAAACACAGACAAGGGATTCGTACTTAATCCTTTTTGACTGTATATTGGAAGTATATTGGAAGCTAATGACTATACAAATATCACAGACAACTTGAGCATTTGTGGAAAAGAAGTGTTTGAGACAGCGAGGGCCCCCAACCCCTTCAGACGATTCCTTGGGAGATATTATTGGGTAAATTGTGGGAACACTATGCTCCCAACCATCTTGCATTGCTAGAAGACATGCTTTTTACCACAGGGACCAGGCAAAGAATGAGTCAATCAGTTGTTATATGGTGGCCTTGGTCTAGCATTCACATTGATTTCATGGGGCCAATAAATGGAATGTTTTTTTCTAATTGGCATCGGCACATATTCCAAATGGCTGGGGGTGGCCATGATGAGGTCAACTATGCCGGACGCTGTTACTATGGGTACTAAACAAAATGTTTGTAACACATGGATTGCTGGACGTGTTGGTATCAGACAATGGGCCACATTTTATGACAATTGCATTCAAGATATTCCTAGCAAATCAAGGAATACATCACGCCCTTGTCGTGCCATTTCACCCTGCGAGTAATGGGCAAGTGGAACGAATAGTGTGAACAACAAAAGATGTGTTGACTTGAATGGGCCCCGGGAATCATCAGGAGAAACTTAATAAGTATTTGTTCAACCAACACGTCACTCCTTATGTAGCCACCAGCAAGAGCCCAGCTGAATTACTTATGAGTTGCCGCTTGAGAACAAATTTAGATAGAATACATCCAGATTATTCGACAGAAACCCTTTCAGACTGGGAAAATATGGTCAGAATATTTGAGCAAGGTGTTCGAGTATATGCCTGAAATTATACTGGTCAACCCCTATGGGTGCCGACACATATCACAGAAGTCACGGGTCACTGTTTGTATCAGGTGGAGCTTGAGGATGGATGATTACTAGGGAGCTGGAAAAAGTGAAATGGTACTGAAAGGGCCATGTCCAGTGCAGAATTAAACACCTGTTATTGATGGTCCACTGCTACAGAATCTGTCTCGCTCTTCTTCATCTCCAGCTGAGGGATATGGCCAGTTGGAGGCCCCAGAGAGCATTAGCAATCCATCTGGTGTAGTTGAAGAAGCCTTGAGGATGTGGTCGATGGGTGGGGGCCCAATAGAAATACAGGAGAGCCACAAGTTGACACAAAGCCGTCGTAGACCAATGTATCTGGACAATTAAGTTTGTGTAGTACAAGGTTAATGGAATATCCCATGAGTGGGGAGGTGAGTTATCTCGCTGGCGTGAGCAGAGGCTTTTCGTACTTGAATAAACAGTATTACTGGAATTTGGCTCCTCGTCTGTTCCCCATGCTCAACTTGCAGTTACTTTTTATCTCATCATGATTCTTTCTTGTATCTTCTTTCTGTGACACAATTGCTTCTTGAAGAATCTGTAATATTGCCTGCATTTCTTTTGGGAAGTTGTTAGATTTTTCTTGTTGAAGCATTAAGTCTATAGATCTCTGGTGTACAGGACTAGGAGCTACAGAAGAGGAAGGCTACAGAAGAGGAAGGCTGAAGAGGAAGGCTTTTTACCAATTTTGGTAAGGTTTGGAGCACTTATTTTTATTCCCACCTACAAAATATTCAATTCTCACATTATTAGCATTGTCTATTACCCAAGCTTATTCAACGTATCAATAGACAATTTAAATTATACCTTAAGATGTACAGCTTTTATAATCTTTCATGTATCTATAAACTTTATAATCCAGCAAGTTCCAATGATTAAATCCACTAGAGCAAAATAAAATTTATAATCCAACTGTCTGTCAGAGTTGCAGTTCAACCAATGTTTGTAATCCAAAATCCAAGACCACAATGGCCAGCTTGTCTTGTCCAATTAATAAATCCATCAATATTTATAATCCACAATAATCTGTCAGTTTTAACTAGTTTCAACAATAAATCTCACCAAGTAATAAACAGCAAAATATCTTGCTTTCTATTGCCAGTTGTACTTTGCCCGGTTGATAATTCTCCAGCTTCAAGGGCACCAGAAGTTCCAGTCAGATATTTATGTCTAGGCTTCAAGCCACATCTTCTGTTTACATATAGCACACCTCAAAAACTTTCTCCTCTTTGCCACTGGGTGTCACTTTCCCTTAATCAATGCTTGCCATGTGTTTTTTTTTTTTTGTTAGTTCTGGTTAGTTAGTTCTGGTTTTATATTCTAGCTTCTTTATTTCAAGTCCCCCACTTGTTTGCCTCCCCCTCCCCCGTGAAGGTGTGTGTGCTTCCCCCTTCCTCCAGTCACGTCTGTTTTTTTTCTTTTTCTTTTTAGGGGTTTATCTGTTCCAAGAAATATAGCTCAAGGAGATAGAGAAGAAAGTAGTCTCACCTAGCTTCAGAGCATGATGTTAATGATCTGTTAATTGGTGCTTCAGCAGCACCAACAGCTTTTCTTCTTCAGAAATATGTATTTCTGTTTGCATCTAAAATCTTTGTGAACTGTCACCATTTTTGTTAACAAGATTCATTGTATTCTTTCAAATTCTTCGACCTTACTGAAGAAAGAAAAAACTCCTTTTCACCCCATTTTTAAAGTGCTAAACGTTTTTTAAACCCTTTTTTTAGGTCAAAACTTTCTAATGCATCTTTTTCTTTCACTTCTTACCATACAAGCTTGAGTGCATAGAAGCACTTAGGCTTATTTTGGGGGGGAAGTGTCATTTTTTTAGTGTAGGAGGCAGTGAGTGCAGGGCCCTACAGGAGTGAGAGTGCAGCTAGAGTTGGCCCCGCCCTCTGTCCCACTGTCTACTTACCTGCAGCTGCAATGGCCATGCCCCGGCCTCCACCCGCCCTGCTTGCTGATTCAGCTGATTGCTCCATTTCAAACCATCCCCTTTGCAAGCATATGAAGCTTTGAGTCTCTGTCATTTCTCCGTCTGAGTGAAAAGTGTTTGGTTGCTTCTGGGGCACTTTGGAATGGAACGATTTGCTAGGGCTTGTTTTGGGTGTGGGTCTTATTTTCAAGAAAACAGTATGTGTTTGTGTGTGCGCGCACACATGTGTGCATGTGTGTATTACGTTTTCAACTTTTGGATTAAACCTTTCTTTCAGTTAAACATATCAAACAAAGAAAAATCCATCCTAATTTTAGTTAATTTGTTAAATGTAAGTGACTCCTTCCAGCTTATCTTCATGGAGTAAATTCTTTTTCTTCTCTGGAAGTTTTATCAAGGAGTTATAGGCCTTTCTTTTTATCATGAAATCCTCAACCTTGTTAATATCCTTAAAGAAAAAGTTCCAAATTTGTCTTTTTTTCTCAACATTCTTCTCTCTGTTGTGTTGAGAGGTTTATATTTAAACCATAGTAGTGAATGTTAATATCAGGTTCCTCCAAAACTGCAATGAACTCCTCTGCATTTTCAGCTACTTGTGAAGTTGCCTTGGTAGTATAATTTTTCTTATTAACTTATTTCTTTGTTATTTCTACAAATGTAGCATTAGGATTTAATTGGAACTCCTAGTCTATGATTTTCTTAATAATGTTTTTAAATCTGTAGATGATAAATGTCAACAGGGCAATGCAACTGTGATCCCTCATATATTCAATGTGTCATGAGAGAATATTAAGGTCTTGTACACTGACATTGTACTTTTTGATTTTTGGATTGTCACAAGTATTAGATAATATGTCAATGTTTTGAAAAAATAACCTCTCACCAAATAAATATTTAAAAATATTATTTATTCTATTTATTATTTTCCCTATCCTCTCAAATGAAGTAATCTGTCCTTTAGAGCATAAATGGAACTTTGCATGCTCACCCGCCACTTGCATGGCCTAGTTTCCAACAGGCCGCAGACTGATAGTGGTCTGCAGTCTAGGAGTTGGGGATCCCTGCTTTAGAAAGTGGACAGTCTAAACCTGTGATGGTGAATCTATGATCTGCATGCCACAGGTGGCCCCAGTGTCCTCTCTGTGGGCATGCGAGCCATTGCCCTAGTTCAGCTCCACCACGCATGCGGGCGTGCCTCCCTGCTGGCCAGCTAGTTATCAGGGTTCTGCCAAGCATGCACGGGCAGGGGACTCGGGGGCGCATGTGCAGGGGCTGGGGCGCATGCACAGGGAGGCATGCATTGCATTTGGGGGGGTTCAGTGTGCTCATTTGTGCACGCACATGCTTTGGGCACTCAGTCCAGAAAAGGTTAGCCATCACTGGTCTAAACACTGTAATAGGACAGGCTTCTGAATGGCCCAGCTTGGATTTGTTGGCTCTGCTACAGGAAACTTAAATGGGGAACTAACTCTATAAATTAATGGGGAGTTATAAAGGAATATGTGTAGTTGATTATTTTAAGATTCCACAAATTTACGCGTATCAAATATCTATTTCTCTGTAGGAAATTACCCAGGTAGTGATCCTTTCCCATAAATCTGCTGTCTGAATCCTAAGGTAGCTATTAAATTCTCAGTTGTAATTCACTGTCTCTCCCCCTACCCACCAAAATAACAAAAAGCTTTCCCATTAAAAAGCACCTCTCATTAAAAGGCTTGTGAATTTATTTTTTTAATATATAGAATTGGAGAAGGAATTCTTATAGCTTTCACTGACCTGAAATCCTTGAGCCCTTTGTAGATTCCACTGTCTGTGTCTGGTTTGCAGGATGCAAGGAAGTCATTCAACAGGATCCGTGCAAAAGACTTCTGCACTAGCTTACAGAATGGTGTGTGGAAGATCATGAACTGGAAATCTTCCAGGGTACAGAGTTTGCTTATCCCAGCTGCTCAAGTAAAATAATTGTAATAATAATAATAATAATAATAATAATAATAATAATAATAATAATAATAATAATAATAATAATAATAATAATAATAATAATAACAACAACAACAACAACAACAACAACAACAACAACAACAACAACATAACTTGGCAAATTCACCCAAAGAGAAGGATGTTTTTTAAAACAGATAATCTTTGTTTTCTGGATCCTCCCCATCAGGTCTTCAAATTTCAGAAACCCGTGCTCCACTCTGTAAGAAGCCTGTACTTCTATAGCTCATCCCCTGCTGCACAACCACAATTTCCTGCCATTATGCATAATACAAAAATCAATTTATTTAGCATAAATAAATCCTTTACCCTTCCTCTAGAGCCACTAATTGAGAAGAGGTGATAGGGCCTGCAGCTTTGAGACAATTCTCCAAATTGACTCCTTCTCACTTTCAGAATATTAAAATTTTCTAGACAGTAGCAAATCCATTATTACATAAATCCAAACCACTTCACTAGCATTTTGGGTTTTATTTCTGAGAGCTGAAACTTTTGTACAAAGTATTTAGAGTTTGAGGAAGAGGGAAAAAAAGAGAGTCATAAGAGAAGATAAAAGAAATGGAGAGAGAGAATTGCTTTTGAAAGAAAACATAAGTAAGGTATAAGTAAGGTCAAAAAGTCTTAATTCTGGAAAGGTCAGTTTATTGCAGTAAAGCAGCTGAGTCACATGGCAATTTAGCATCTCTATTTTAACAAAGACAATTGTACTTGGGATCTCCAACAATTGCATAGCTCTGTAATTCTCTGATAGTTCTCATTTCATAAGGCAAGTTTACTTCATTTTTGTAACAGAAATAAATTAATGCTTCTGCCACCCAACTAAGCAGAAAAATAAATGTACTTTTTGTTAACCAACTAACAAATATATGTAGTAATGGGGCTCTTTAATTACCCTGACTAATTCTGCATCAACTGAGAGATGGCACAGGTTCCTGACCAACCTAACTGATACATTTGTTGTCCAAAAGGTAAAGGAGGAAACTAGAGGGACAGCCATATTTCTTACGAACATAGAAGAAATGATCGAATGAGTTGAAATTACAGGAACCTTGGGTGAGAGTGACCATGTCATTTTGGAATTCAACAATGTAAACACAAGCAATAGAACATAATCATACCAGAACATAATATACATAACAGAACATAATCTTACTTAGATTATAAAAGAGCTGATTTTAATAAACTCAGAACTTGGGAAAATTCCTTGGATGT
Source organism: Rhabdophis nuchalis (assembly GCA_039707465.1). Lineage (NCBI taxonomy): Eukaryota > Metazoa > Chordata > Lepidosauria > Squamata > Natricidae > Rhabdophis > Rhabdophis nuchalis. The sequence continues at coordinate 123,840,069 of CM077644.1, forward strand.
AAATCCTAAAGGGCAAAACAACTCAAGAAGCTTGGGAAATTTTGCAGTGTCTGGGAGACACTGAAAAATATGATCATAAAAGCGATGTCCAGCATAATAACACTGAAAAAGAAAAACAATAAATTCAAGAGGAAACCAGCATGGCTGCACAGAGATCTCTCTGACACACTGAAAGAAAAAAAGGACAAATACAAAAAAAATGGAAAGTGGGACACCCAACTAAGTCTGATTATCAGCAGATAGCCAGAACATGCAAAGATGAAGTCAGAAAAGCAAAGGCTTGCAACAAAAGTCAAATATAATTTTAAAAAGTTACTTTCAACATATAAATAACAAAAAAATCAAAGAAACAATTGGTCCACTAAAGAGAGAAGATGGCAAGCAAGTAACAGGCAGTAGAGAGAAAACAGAACTGCTTAACCCATTCTATACATCAGTTTTCATGCAAAAAGAAACTATTGCCCAACCTATCAAAAACATAACTGTAAAAGACAGACTAAAAATTGAAATTAAAATAAGCAAGAAAATGTAAGAGAACAGCTGTCTGACCTTGATGAATATAAATTATGAGACCTTACAGATTACATCCCAGAGTTCAGAAGGAGTTGGCAGATGTCAAGCTCAACCCGTCCAAGACTGAGTGGCTGTGGCTTCCGGCGCCCCGGTTCAGCCAGATTATTCCAACTCTGGCCATTGGGGGCGAAACACCGGTCCCCGTGGAGAGGGCGCGCAATTTGGGTGTCCTCCTGGATTCCCGGCTGTCTATGGAAGATCATGTGGCAGCCGTGGCCAGGGGGGCGTTTCATCAGGTACGCCTGATGCACCAATTGCGCCCCTTACTGGACCGGGGTGCCTTACGCACAGTCACTCAAGCACTCGTCACCTCTCGACTCGACTACTGTAATGCTCTCTACATGGGGCTTGCCTTGAGGTGCACCCGAAAGCTGCAGCTAGTCCAGAACGCAGCCGCGCGGGTGATTACGGGAGCGCCTAGACACTCCCACATAACACCTATCCTGCGCGAGCTGCACTGGCTTCCTGTGGTCTTTCGGGTGCGCTTCAAGGTCTTGACGACCATCTTTAAAGCGCTCCATGGCTCGGGGCCTAGTTATATGCGAGACCGCCTCCTGCCCCATACATCCCTCAGACCGATACGCTCCCACAGAGAGGGCCTCCTCAGGGTGCCGTCGGCTGGACAGTGCCGACTGGCGACACCCAGGGGAAGAGCCTTCTCTGTGGCGGGCCCAGCCCTCTGGAACGACTTACCCCCTGAACTCCGCACCATCTCCGACCTCTGCCTCTTCCGCAAGTGCTTAAAGACGCACCTGTTCCATCTAGCCGGCCTAGCGCAACCCAAATGACTTTTAGATAGTTTTAAACTTCGGGAATTTTAATTTGGTTTTAGCACAGGGTTTATCGAATAAGTTTTTTAAATTTGTATGTTTTCTATGTATTTTAACATTCCTGTGCGGCGCCCTGGGTCCGTTTGGAGAAGGGCAGGATATAAATTTAATAAAATATTAAATATAAATATAAAATCAGAACAATTGTATCATAACTTTCAAAAATCCTGGCCCACCACAGATTTACCTGAGGATTGGAAAAGATGTGATGTGGTTCCCATCTTGAAAAAAAAAAAGGGGGGACAGAATAAAGACCCAGGAAACTGCAAATCAATCAGCCTAAATGAATACTTGGGAAGATACTGGAAAAGATAATAAAAAATACATCTGCAAACATCTAGAAATAAATAATTATAACTAGAAGCCAGTGTGGGTTGGTTAAAAACAGATCATGTCAAACTAATCTTATTTCATTCTTTGACAAAGTGACTTAATTAGTATACCAGTGAAATGTTATAGAAATAGTATACTTAGTCTTCTACAAAATAGACTACAATCTACTTCCTAGTAAGGTAGAAAAAGTGGGATAGATTGCATCACCACCAGATGGATTTGTAACTAGCTGACAAACCGTACTCAAAAGGTAGTCCTTAATGGTACAGCATCTACATGAAAGAAGTAATCAGTGGGGTACCACTGTCTTGAGCCCAGTACTGTTCAATATCTTTATATATGACTTAGATGAGGGACTAGAAGGGGAACTCGTCAAACACTAAGCTGGCAGGAATAGCCAACATCCTAGGTGATAGGCACCAAGATACAACTGGATCTCAACAGACGTGAACATTGGGCCCTATCTAACAAAATGAAATTCAATGTAGAGAAAACTAAAGTCTTACACAGGCAAGAAAAACCAAAAACACATGTACAGATTAGGTAGAACCTGGCTTAATAGCAGTAACTGTGAGAGGAATCTTGGAGTCCTAGTGGACAATCAAGTAAATATGAGCCAGCAGTGTGCAGCAGCAGACCAAAAAAAGCCAATGCAATCCTAAATTGCATTAACAGAGGGATTGAATCAAGATCACGTGAGATACTAGTAAGTAGTAAAGCCTTCGCAAGGCCACACCTAGAATATTGCATCCAGGTTTGGTCATCATGCTATAAAAAATGTTGAGACTCTAGAAAGGGGGCAGAGAAGAGCAACAAGACAATTAGAGGCCTGAAGGCTAAAACATGAAGAACAGTTACAAGAACTGGCCATGGCTAGTCTAGTGAAGAGAAGGACCTGGGGTGACATGATAGCAGTGTTTTAATATTTGAGAGGCTGCCACAGAGAAGAGGGGAACAACTTATTTTCCAAAGCATCCAAAGACCAGACAAGGAATAATGGATGGAAACTGATCAAGGAGCGATTTAACCTAGAAATAAGGAATTTTTTTTCTGACAGTGAGAACAATTAACCATTGGAGCAGCTTGCCTTCAAAAGTTGTGGGTGCTTCATCACTGGAGGCTTTCAAGAAGAGACTAGACAGTTACTTGTCAGAAATGGTATAGGGCAGCAATGGTGAACCTTTTTTGGCTTGCGTGCCATAAACAGGGGGAATGCAGAAGGGTTGAGCATGGGTGTGCCACAGCCATAATGCAATGCGCAACCCCCCAGTGTTCATGCCTGCATAACAGGTGCTCCCCCCTTTTTTGCATGCTTTTTTCACCCTCCCCAGTCTCCAGAGGCTTTATAGGAGCCTGGGGAGTGTGAAACAGCCTCTCCTGCCTCCCCCCCACCCGAGGCCCTCCGGAGGCTTCAGGAACTTTCCTGAAGGCTCTGGAGAACTAAAAACAGCCCTACGAGCAAACCAGAAGTCACTTCCGGTTTGCTCATAGGGTCAAGTAAGGCCCACGGAGCCTTCAGGAACCCTCAGGAGGCTTCCCTGAAGGCTCTGGAGGACTACAAATGACCCTATGAGTAAACTGGTTGCTCGTAGGGTCATTTTTAGTCATCTGGAGCCTTTAGAGGGCTTAAACCTACCCTATGAGCAAGCTGGAAGTCTGTTCCTGAACTTCTGGTTTGCCTGTAGGGCCATTTTTTTGCACTCCAGAAGCTTCAGGGAAGGTCCTGAAGCCTCCGGAGGGCCTCGGGAGGGGGCTGTTTTCACCCTCCCCAAACTCTTATAAAGCCTCTGGAGCCTGAGGAGGGCCAAAAATGGCTTTAGAAAGGCTGAACTCAGCTGTCCAGCACGTGCATGCATGCTGGCCAGCTGACAGGGCAATGCCTTGCGTGTCCTGACAAATGGCTCCACATGCCACCTGTGGCACGCATGCCATAGATTTGCCATCCCAGGTATAGGGTCTCCTGCTTGAGCAGGGGGTTGTACTAGATAATCTACAATGTCCTTTCCAACTCTGTTATTCTAAATCTACACCCTTATTAAGATAGGTAAAATTTCTGGCTGTATCACTTGTATTATCTTATAATGGAAATTAGCTTGAAACAGTGACAACTGAGGTCAGAAAAGAATTGACAATGGGGACAGTGAATGTTCATGTAATATTGCTTTCTACCAAGTCAAGGCGATACTTAGTAATTCGGTCACGAGGAAAAGCCCTGAAATAAGGAGGAGTATATTCCTTACTTCAGATTCCATTGTTGAATAGAGCTATGTGTTCAAGATTCTTCCTTCTCCTTTTCCATTGCCCAAAACATTAATCTAAAACTCAGATTAGTTAGTTTTAAGATCATGGCCCCTTTCAATATGGTTCCACAAGTTAAGGACTATTTCTCTTTTATTTCCTATTACTTTATTTCCTATTTCCTTTTCACATCTTAAGTACAACTTTCCATGGGTGAAGCTCTATACCTAGCCATACTTGCATAAAGAGATCAGCATAAAGAGATATGCATAAAGAGATCAGATGAGAAAAAAACACGGGAAAACTTAATTTTCCAGACATACAGACCTTTCTGCCACTGGCTTTCAATTTTCTTTCGATATGTGGCATAGCACCGATCAAGAGCCTGGAAATAGCACTGAATGGAAAGCTGTCCATCTACCATAGGATACTCTGAAGCCAGGTCTGGCTTATAGAAATCATAGACATGCTCCATGTGGGTTCCTCGGAGACCTGAATAGGAAGATAATGCCATAGACTTGACAATCTGTCATAGATATATGATCTTCTTTACACTATGACAGGGCTGTCAAACTCAATTTCATTGAGGGTCACATCAGGGTTGTGTTTGACCTCGGAGGGACAGTGTATGTGTGGTAGTGTGTGTGGTAGTATGTGGCCAGGGCTGGGAGTGGCCATAGTGGGTGTTTGACACAGGCTCAAGATGCATTTTTTCATTTTATCTTCCTTCTTTACACAGTTCTTTACTATAACCATTTTCCTATCTCCTCTATCAGATATTACTGGAAAACATTTATTACTTATTCTTGATACTCCACTAAACTTTTTATTTCTAAATGTATAACCCATTGTTTAACAGTAAATTGTTTTTCCAAATAGAAAAGCTATTTATACAATTGTATTTTTATTTTTCAAATGTTGGAAGAAATATCTTTCTGAGACAAGTGGGGAAAAAGACACTGGATTCATGAAAATTGCATGGAAAGAAGGTTTTAATGGACAGGACCACATGGTTTAAGGTCCCGGGGAAAAGGGGATCATATGCCTCGAAGATGTTGAAGAAGAAGAAAGGGCCGAGATGCTGAGAGTCCCTGGGTTTTATGCCCTCTCCTGGGCCCCACTTCCTTTTCCTGTGTAAGAAATGTATTCTGATTGTTTGTCAGACTCCCTTTGTAGACTGTCCTGAGACCCAAGCTTGTTTGCCTTGCTGTCTGATGTAATCTTCCCAGGTGCCATGTGGTGAGATGGATAGATGGCTAATCCTACCTGTGTTATGTACAATAGACTGGCTCAGGCCTTAATGGCCCATTGACAGGGGGGCAGGAAGCTCCAGGGAGAAACATGGTTCTCCCTTTTCGTATCCAGGGAGATATAATATTCTGCCTTTTTAATATTTCCTTCATACTTCATTCTTCTAGGAGAAGGGTGAGTGCTAACTTTCTTCACAACTAATAATAAAAATACAATAGCATAAATAACATGATAATACAAAATCTAATCGCAGGGGTAAATTTCCAGGATAGTAAATAGAAGTGACTGTCAATTATAGATTGTTGATTGTAGATTAAATGGATTTATAGTATGTAAAATCTGGCATTAAACTGTAGTATTAACATAGGATGTTGCTTGTTTTCTATCCAGATCAGGCACTTACTTGAGGCCACATAATTGTAATCCAGTCCAATCCAGTCCTCCTGCAGCACTCTGCCATCTGAAAACGGGCTGCGCGGAGGCCTGGTTTTGGCCATCAGAGGCACTGCAGGCTGGTGATATTTCCAGGGTGGCTCTGTGGGCCAGATTTAAGCACTCCACAGGCCTTGAGTTTGACACCCCTGTCCTATGACAATTGAAGTTGTGACAGACATTCAATAATTTATTGAGTGATTTATATGGCCAGTCATCTCACCAAGCAATTTCCACTAAGCATATGATTCTGCCAAGGAGATTCTGATTTCTCCTGCTTATAAAATTTAAGAGTCCCTCCAATATGAATGATGTATTCAATGTGAATATTTATAATAATGCAATAAATAGCCCACACTGAGAGTTTTATATCTCAATCCCACTTAATTTCAGATGCCTTCTTCCCTAAGGGGAGGGGGGTGCTGTATCTAGTGGTGAGTTTCAATTTTTTTTATTACCGGTTCTGTGGGCGTGGTTTATTTTATGGGCATGGGTTGGCAGTCATGTGACTGGGTGGAAGTGGCTTGGTGGTCATGTGACTGGGTGGGCGTGGACAATTTAGCCATCCATTTTGCCACTTTAGCAGCTCATTAAACAATATACTGCAGCCCCCTTTTCTTTTCTATTCTTTTTAATACTGCATGAAGGTTTTGCTCTAGGTTTTTATTTACTAAGGTGGAGAGATTGGCAATGCCTGGAGATTTCTGAGAATTTCTCCTCTGTGTTAGAGGCACTAAAATAACCAAGATGATATAAGGTCTCCTGCTGGAGCAGGGGGTTAGACTAGATGACCTCTGATGACCTCCCTTCCAGCCCAAGATTGCTTTGCAGTTTCAAAGCATCCTCTGAAGCTGTGTCTAGTGCCAGGTTTGTGGTCCTTCCTTCCTCTCCTTTTTCTTTCTCTCCCTCCCTCCCTGCCTCTATCCATCCATCCATATCTCATTCACTTTCCCTTCCCTTTTTCTCCCTTCCCTCCCTCCCTCCCTCCCTCCCTCCCTCTCCTTCCTTCCTTCCTTCCTTCCTGTGAAGAACCTTCCTTCCTTCCTTCCTTCCTTCCTTCCTTCCTTCCTTCCTTCCTTCCTTCCTTCCTTCCTTCCTGTGAAGAACCCCAGGTGGTCTTTGGTAGGAGGAAGAAAAGCCAGATATTTTGAAACTGAGAGCATGCCCATTGATCATCTGGCATTCTTAGAACTCCACTATTGATTAGCTTAGCCTGAGCCTACGGAGAGCAGCTAGCAGAGGTCTTCAAACTTGGCAACTTTAAGACTTGTGGACTTCAACTCCCAGAATTCTCCAGCCAGCATTGAAATACACAAATCTTAAAGTAAGGATTTCTTTCTTTATCCCATTTTTGCTCCCAGGGGGCTGCAGGGAGGCTTGCTAGCAGTGGTGGGTTTCAAAAAAATTTGGAACCTATTCTGTGGGTGTGGCCTGCTTTGTGGGAATGGCTTGCAGGTCATGTAACAGGGTGGGAGTGGCCAAGATGATGTCAGCATTCCCAGTCAAGATAGAGGTATAAATTACACAGAAAAGAAAGAGACTTCCATACACCTGAATTTAACTTCAAAGCAGTGGCAACAACTTAAATTCATTAAATAATAAAGTTTGTTAGGGCTATGCACTGTTTTTGAATATATAGGAATGTAAAGCCCAAAGCATCTACTTGAATTTTATAAAGAAATGGTACCTTTTTCCTGGATTCATGAAATATCTACTTTAAAGAGTTGTGGGTGGGTACCAGTGGTGGGTTTCAAATTTTTTTAGAACCTCTTCTGTAGGTGTGGCCTGCTTTGTGGGAGTGGTTTGCCAGCCATGTGATCGAGGGGGGGTGGCTTGGCAGTCGTGTAACTGGGTGGGTGTGGCCAACTTATAAAATGAGGTGACACGCACTTAACAACGCTCTTGCTTAGCAACCAAAATGTTGGCTTAGAAACTCTGGCATTTGAAGCATGCAAATCTTAAAGCTGTCAAGTTACAAGACCCTTGCACCCCTAACCCTTTAGCAAACCCCCCCAGGGGTGTTCAAACTTTACAGCTTTAAGACTTGTGGACCCCAACTCCCAGAATTCCTCCTCTCGCTCTTCATCTTGATGATGTGCGGACGGGCAGGGGGAGGGAGCTGGAACTGGTTCTAAATGGCACTGTAGATTTGTGGAACCTCTTCTATAGAAGAGGTTAGAACTGGCAGGAACCCCCCCACCCCCCCTCGGTGGGTACTATATTTACAGTCTTGTATTCTCTTCAGTACTTTGTTTGGAACAGAATCCAAAGTACCATGCAGTCCTAGCACAAGTTATTTTACAGGGCTCTGAGCACTCCTCCAGATCTGGTCAATGAAGCAGATGTTCCAAGAGCTACCAAAACTTTCCAATGCTTTGAAATCCCACTAAATGATTTATAAAAGCCTATTTCATACTTTCTTCTATATGGCGATCAGGGTGTTTTTGCATATAGTTCACAAGTGGTCTATTTTCCAAGTACTTAGAGGGCCAAGAACTGCCTTTCCTAAATTGCAGCTTTAGCTTCCTTGAATGTTAACACACCTTCAGGCCATTCAAATATAGACTAGCTCTGATCCTGGAACCATATCACATGCTTTATATATTAATATCATATTCAATGTAATCATAATTTCTAAAAAAACAGCAGTTACAGTAGTTTGTAACAAAACATGGGCATTAAACAAGAAGTTGATTCACCACCACCACCCCTATTTTAGCTTGTTTCTGTCTTATCTAATATTTTCCTGCAATTCTTCCATAACCCAGACTACTAAAAAGAGTTCTACATAATGAGACTTTTAAAATAAGTGTGATGTCCATCAGATTTCCTACTCATTAATATGAACAGGTTCTGGCCTGTTGCTTAAAAAAATAAATTCATACCACAATCTACAGGAAAATGCAATCTGTAAATATAATTTCTTTAGTGCTACTACTAACACCACTACACATAAGCACCATACAAAAGGCTAGTAAGATTATTTGCAAAACCCTTTATGCTTCCCCTGGCCCCCTCCCTCCCAGGGGTCGAAGCACCTGAAAGGGACAAGCAGGCTGCCACAGCTTCACTGAGAAGACATTTCTGAGAAGAGAAACTTCTCCGGTCTGGCTGCAAACGAGCTGGTGGAGCGCCCAGGCGATTGGAGCAACCGCACAGCTCACATTCACTGGCTGTCTCCCTGGTGACCGGCACTCCACCAGAGAAGTTTCTCTTCTCAGAAATGTCTTCTCAGTGGAGCTGTGGCAGCCTGCCTGTTCCTTTCAGGTGCTTCAACCCGGGGTGTGTGTGCATAAAGGGAGCCGCAGCTCCCCTGTGAATGATGGGGGGATTCAGCTTCTCTGCCATTTAAAGGCTGCAGCAGGGAGAACCCCAACTCCCCCCCCCATTCACAGAGGAGCTGCGGCTCCCTTTAGGACCCCCCAAGCCCCCGCCCTCCTGGGGGTCAAAGCACCTAAAAGGGACAGGCAGGCTGCCATAGCTCCACTGAGAAGACATTTCTGAGAAGAGAAACTTCTTTAGTCCGGCTGCAAACAAGCTGGTGGAGCACCCATGCGATTGGAGCAACTGCATGGCTCACCTGTACTGGCTGTCTCCCTGGCGATGGGTGGGTGGTTGCGGGCACTCCACCAACTCGGGTGCAGCTGGACTGGAGAAGTTTGCGCAGCACTGGCAGGCAGGTTCTAGGACGCCTGCCCCCCAGTAAGGGACCTCCCCAGACAGTGCTTTTCTAAGCAAGGGGAAACGGATGGTGCAAACTACCATCTGTCTAGCCTTCCTTTGAAAAGCGATTCCGCTTAAGTCCTTTGCTGGCAGGCAGGTTCTAGGACGCCTGCCCGCTAGTAAGGGACCTCCCCGGACAGTGCTTTTCTGAGCAAGGGGAAACAGACGGTGCAAACTGCCGCCTGTCTCCCTGGGCAGGGCTAGCGAGCAACAGGGCCGGGGCAGGCGTTCCAGAACATACTTCCAGGTCCACCACTGGAACCCCCTCTCATCAGCTCCCTAAATTTCACCAACCGGCTGTGAATCAGTAGAAATCCACCACTGCTTGCTAGGCACCTCCATGTCCTATTTTGGCCCTAGCAGGCCTGCCTAAAGCCTGCTGGGAGCTGAAATGGGTGCAGAAAGCTCCCCCCACCCTATTTTGGGCCTAGCAAGCCTGCCTAAAGCCTGCTGGGAGCCAAAATGGGTGCAGAAGGCTCAATGGTGGGTTTCAAAAACTTTTAGAACCTCTTCTATAGGTGGTTACGAGCCTGGTGGGGACGGCACAGAAAGCTCCAGGAAGGGGACTGACCTGCAGGCAGGAGGAGGAGGAAGCTCAGTTGGAGTGCAGGGTAGGCACCACATGGCAGCTTAGGCTGGGAAGCTACCAGGGAGGTGGGGAGTGACTAAGTGCGGTGGATGTGTGGGGCATTTGCACTCCAAACAGTCTGTGCATTGTGCACAACATTACAAAAGGGGGAAAATACTTTTTTTTCTAATGAAGATTGTTCTGAGCATGTGCAAAACTGAAAACCAAGATCGTGCCATGGAGGATAGAACCGGTATGGTCATCTGTCTGCCGGAGTTACTACCTATTCAGCCAAACCGGACTGAAAAGGTAGGAACCCACCTCTGGCTGTATCATTTCCCAGATGCTTCCCTTTCCAAGGTCCATGTTCCCAGGAAGTTTTATCCATTTCCATAAACTGACACATACATAATATCTGCTGCTATTTCTTCCATATAAACCTGTCTTCTATTGAATCAGATCATTCCACTATCTGGAATAAATTATGGTCTCAGTGAGAGTGTGATAAATTGTACTAAGGAAGTGGATTCTCAGAGGAAGAGGGTGCATTACAGAGAAGTCAGAAACAGCCCACTCCAGACATGTTGTGTGTGAGAAATGTTTTTACTGACCTCTCTCTAAAGTCAGAGGAGCATTTGGTCCAACCAGCATAGCTACAGCTCCAGCTCCACCTGTTGGCCTTGCATTTCCAGTAGCATACACAGCAATATCACCACAAATCACCAAGGCATAGCGTCCTGGCATGACAAGAGCATCACCAAAGTGTCAACACTGATGAAGAGAAAAACAACCTATTTCTGGTTTTCTTCATAAAATGGACCAAAGTTCTTTTGTAGCTTCAACCCCTGACCCAGTAGCTGTTACCTATTCAAGAACGTAACACTTTACCTAAGCCAATGTTTTTGAATAGTACTGACTTTAAGATACGTTCAGCTCTGGGATTCTGGGAATTGAAGTCCACCCAGCTTAAATTTCCTGAAACACTGGCTTAAGACAAAAAAGATAGGCCCCTATCCCAAGGACCTCCCTTTTGACATCAAAGAGCCAATAGAAGTACAGAGAAGGTAAGCAAAAAGTTTCAAGAAAGATGAAACATAGTTTTATTCAGTTTACATATGGTTAGAATTAAGCTTTAATGAATGGATGCACAGTAGAGAGGTTTGAAAGGAAGGACCTAGATCAAAAATACATGTGATAATATGTTAGGGTGCCCGTCCCCCCATAACATTGTCTGATTTGAGAAACCTTGGTGGGGAAGGAAGACTTTTCAACCAGTCCCTCTTAGTGAAAAGAGCTATGGGGGAAATCATAGCAGCAACATGAGTCATAAAATTCATAACAAGGGTGGAAAGAAGAAAAATCACATAGTTCTTTCAAGGTAGATATAGCTTGTATTTTGTGCTTAAGACCTCAACTCAATATTATGGTGGCACAAAATAATACATTCTGAAATTGTGGCTCCTTTAACAAAAAGTAGCCATTTCCTACTAATATTCCTGGCAGACTTGTGGAAGGAGGCAGCCATATCCTTTACTTCCTTCTCTCCATCTACTGTCCAATGGTTCCGTCACAGAAATCTGGGTGGAGGCCACTGACTAAGCAAGGACAAAATGACCACTTTAAAGTCACTGGAGCATCCCAAACCACCCCAGCTTACTCTCTGAACTCTATCGCTGGAGTGTTAGAACTATTCTTCCCAAGTTGGTTGAAATGGAGAGATCCTGGTTTTCCATAGGCCACACAATTAGTGTCTCACAGAGACTAAAGTTCAGGCTTTTTTTTAAAATGTTCTACACTTCTTTTAGTAAGCAGTGTGAGACATATTCTAAACAGGTTATTGAAAGAGAAGAATTTTATATCTAAAATGGAAAATGATGATTGAAGCCGCGCATGCGTGAAGATGGCGGTCTGCCTCTGAGCTCCGTTGGGTCCCGGAGCTCGTTGGCTCAAAAAAACATGCAGCCCGGCCCGTTTTCCACTCTCAAGGGTCGGGCCCAGTGAGCTGCTTACCCTAGCAGCAGATCGAGACCTGGACGGTCCTCTAGGGTAAGATAGCGGCGGAGATATCGCTGAGGACGCCGGGTGTGGATGGCGGCGGGAACGTGGCGGTCGGAACGCCGGCCTGAGGAGAAGGAGGCCGATGCGAATGCCGATGAATGAATGCCGATTCTAAGCTGGATTCTGAGCTGGAGGCCAGGAGGATGTGGTGGCCGGGGCTGGAGCGGCATTGGGACGATCTGCGGAGCTGCGTTGCTGAGCTGGGACGAACCATTGAGTTGCGGCCATCGGGGAGGCTTGGAAATGGAGGAGAGACTGGAGCGGGCCAGGCCGGGCTGGGAGAAGAGCGGCCGGCCCGAGGCCTTTAGGAGGAGGTGAGACTCTTTTTGGGCGGCGGAAAGAACGGCTGGAAGATTTTAATAACGTGGCCATGGCTTGTGTGTCCTGTGTGTCATCGTCCACCCACTGAGTCTCTGGATGGGCCGGGCCGGGCCGGACCAGGGGCTTCGCTGGCTGTGGGGAGGCCGGGCCTGGGAGACGGAAGAGTGGTCGGCCCGAGGTCCGAGGCCTCCAGAAGGAGATGTGTCCAGGCGACCGGAAGAACTTGGTGGTTTTTAACAACGGTATGGCTGAGGCCTATAAGAACTGTTATCCGGGCCTGGCCAGGAGCAGGAGGAACGTCCTGGCCTGGCCTTTTTTCGAGAGGACACAAGGCCAGAAGAGCCCTTTCAAAATCTGGGCTCCAGAGACTGCCCACTCCCCCCCCTCCTCCCCCAACTATTCCCCAAATTAAACTCATGACCCCCCCACCCGGACAGATAGACTATCTTAACATCTGCGATGAATTTTAAGATCAAGCCGGGCTGTACCTCATTGAGCATGTGAATTTATTTATTATTTTTAACAACTATTTTTACCATTCTAATTACCAACGATGCTCCCCATAATCAACTATATGACCCATTTTATATCTTGTATTTATATTTGTATTGTATTTTTATATCTATATATTTATATATTTATGTATTTATATATTGATATATTTATGTGTCTATGTATTTATATATTTATATTTATATAATATAATTATAATCATGTATTCTAAGGCAGACCATATGCTACTGCGAGAGTCGCCGCTCTCACAGGTCTGGCCCTCCTCTTTAACGAGGGCCCACCTTGATGAGGGATTTATTAATCTGGAGAGGTGGGCGAAGCGCGGCCTTAGGGGTTTTTTAGTTAGAAATTTGTTGTTTATTTTAGGGGGTACCAGGGAGGGGGGAGGGTGTAGACAGGTTGAGACTAGTAAGAAGGGAACGGGCCGAGCCAGCAGACTACGGAAGGAGGTGGATGGATCCGCTAAGAGGGGGGACACACGGGTCGTTTCCACGGAGGGCCTATCCATCGAGAGGTTGGTGGGGAGAGGCAGATCCGATGGGAGACAAATCCCATCCTCCCGGTTGGGGGCACGAGGCCGATGGCTGCAAATGGTCAGGTGCCACAACCCCCGCAGGCTAGGTAATCAGGGAGTACAGAGTCAGGGCCTGCGGCTGATGTTTTGTAACGCCAGGTCCGTGGTCAACAAAGCCCCCCTCGTCCATGACCTTGTGTCAGAGGGGGAGCTGGACCTGGCAGGAATTGCGGAGACCTGGTTGGGCCATGAGGGTGGACTCCCCCTCGTTGAAATGTACCCACCAGGTTACCGCGCTTTTCATCAGCCCCGGGCCCTAGGTAGGGGTGGTGGGGTAGCGGTTATTGTTAGGGAAGGTCTTGAGCCGAGAGAGACCATTGTGCCGCAGACTACCGGTTGTGAGTCCCTCTGCGTGAAGTGGGGCCTAGGGAGGCAGTTGGGCTTGCTGGTTGTATACCTGGCTCCCCGCTATGTAACAGCAGCCCTGCCCGAGCTCCTGGAGGTGATCGCTATGGTGGCAGTTGAGACCCCCAGACTTTAATCTGCCATCGGCGGGCGAATCATCTGCGGTAGCTCAGGAGTTCATAGCTTCCATGACGGCCATGGACCTGACCCAATTAATTCAAGGCCCCACTCACGAGGGTGGACATACACCGGATTTCATCTTTGTCTCAGGCCAATGGAAGAGTGATCTGGGTTTAGAGGATATAGCCATCACGCCCTTGTCATGGTCAGACCACTCACTTCTCCGGCTCGACTTTCCAACCGCTGCCCCTCACCGTGGGGAGGCGGAACCCGAGTCGCCTATCTGGTTCCGCCCCAGGCGCCTGATGGACCCTGATGGGTTCCAGGCGACGCTTGGGCCACTTCCTGTACCCCTGACCCGCGCCCCGATGGAGGACCTCGTGGCCGCATGGAATACTGCGACCACGGGAGCCTTGGATCGGGTCGCGCCCTTGCGGCCTCTCTTGCGGCGGCGAGCCACCCTGGCTCCTTGGTTTACCGAGGAGCTGAGGGTGATGAAACGCCACAAGAGATGCCTAGAGAGAAGATGGAGGTCTACCCGCTCTGAATCTGACCGGACACTGGTAAGAGCCCATTTACGGACTTACATTGTGGCGCTGAGAGTGGCCAAACGTCATCATTGTGCCACTCTCATAGCATCCGCAGATAACCGCCCTGCCGCCCTGTTTAGGGTGACCCGCTCCCTCCTTCAACAGAGGGTGCGGGAAGCCCCCCTACAGGGCAGAGCAGAGGAATTTGTGTCTTATCTGCAGGAGAAAACCGCTCAGATACAGAACGAGTTAGCCCCCATTGCTGGCCCAGTGGAATGCCACGAGGCGGATCTTGTTTGGGAGGAATTTGACTCCGTTACTTCCGAGGATATGGACAGGTTACGTGGGCAACTGCGAGCCACCACATGTTTACTGGACCCGTGTCCCTCCTGGCTTGTACTGGCATCCTGGGAGGTGACACGAGGCTGGCTCCAAGAGGTTGTCAACGCTTCCTTGAATGAGGGTTCCTTGCCTGCCTCTCTTAAAGAGGCCATGGTGAGGCCCCTCCTGAAGAAGCCCTCTTTGGACCCAGCTTTACTATCCAACTATCGTCCTGCCTCCAACCTTCCCTTTTTGGTGAAGGTTGTTGAGAGTGTGGTGGCACAACAGTTTCCCCATCACCTGGAGGAAGTTGATTATCTAGACCCGCGCCAGTCCGGCTTTCGGCCCGGGCATAGCACCGAGACGGCATTGGTCGCGTTGGTGGATGATCTCTGGAGGGCCAGAGATGGGGGTTGTTCCTCCATCCTGGTTCTATTAGACCTCTCGGCGGCTTTCGATACCATCGACCATGGTATCCTATTGCATCGGCTGGGGGGGTTGGGGGTGGGAGGCACCGTTTTACGGTGGTTCTCCTCCTACCTCTCTGGCCGATCGCAATTTGTGTTGACAGGAGAGCAGAGGTCGACCTCGAGACCCCTCACGTGGGGTGCCTCAGGGGTCGGTCCTCTCGCCTCTCCTGTTCAACACATACGTGAAGCCGCTGGGCGAGATCATCCGTGGTTTTGGGGTAGAGTATCATCTCTACGCTGATGATACTCAGCTGTATATATCTACCCCAAACCACCCCAACGATGCCATAGCGGTGATGTGCCAGTGCTGGAAGCCGTGCGGATCTGGATGGGAAGTAACGGACTCAAGCTCAACCCGACCAAGACCGAGTGGCTGTCGAATCGAATCGAATCGAATTTTATCGAATCGAATTTTATTTATAACCCGCTCTCTCTCCCCGAAGGGACTCGAGGCGGGGCACAGGGAATTAAAAACAGTTAGAAAGAATACAAAATTTAAAACAATAAACGTACATAAATACTAACTAAAAGGCATATTAAACAGAAAACCCTGCGCTAAAATTCCCAAATTTTAGCAGCTGTGGTTTCCTGCTGCCCGATTCAACCAGCTGATTCCATCTCTGGCCATAGGGGGCGAACATCTTGCCCCTGTGGATGGGGTGCGCAACTTGGGTGTCCTCCTGGATACCCAGCTGTCCATGGAAGATCAAGTGACAGCCGTGGCCAAGAGGGCGTTTTACCAGGTTCGCCTAGTACGCCAGTTGCGCCCCCTATTGGATCGGGACGCCCTTCGCACAGTCACTCATGCTCTCGTGACATCCCGACTGGACTATTGCAACTCTCTCTACATGGGGCTCCCCTTGAGGTGCACCCGGAGACTTCAGTTGGTCCAGAACGCAGCCGCGCGAGCAATAATGGGAACCCCTAGGTTTACCCACGTTACACCGCTCTTGCGCGAGCTGCATTGGCTGCCTGTCGTCTTTCGGGTGCGCTTCAAGGTGTTAGTTATCATCTTCAAAGTGCTCCATAGCTTGGGACCTAGTTATCTGCGGGATCGGATTCTGCCCCATACATCCTCACGGCCGATTCGCTCCCACAGAGAGGGACTTCTCCGGGTGCCGTCCACTAGACTTTGTCAGCGGGCGACGCCCAGGGGAAGGGCTCTCTCTGTGGCGGGCCCTGCCCTCTGGAACGACCTTCCCCCCGACATTAGAACAACCACGGACCTCCGCTCCTTCCGCCTAAAACTAAAAACACATCTTTTTCGCTTGGCCGGCCTAGGGTAGTCTCTTTTAAGGTTAGGGGATAATATAAGGGATTTTAGCGCAGGGTTATTTGTTTAATCTATTTTTATTTAGTTTAGTCATTTATTTATATTTGTATTTTTAATTCTGTACTTTGTTGATTTTAGTTGTTTTTAATTCCCTGTGCCCCGCCTCGAGTCCCTTCGGGGAGAGAGAGCGGGTTAGAAATAAAAATTATTATTATTATTATTATTATTAAAAGGAATTAACGTGTTACTTTAAAGAAAACAAAAACGAAGATACATCCATTCAGAACATATGGGACGCCATGAAGGCAGTTACTAGAGGTTTAATAATAGATTACACAAGAAAAAGAAATAAAGAGAAAAGATACGCAGGGAAAAGATTAGAGAAGGAATATAAAACACTGGAAAAAGAACTACAGAAACTAGCTGTTTTCCAGTCTTCTGGCAGTTCCCCGGTGCTCCAGGATCTCTGAAAGATATAGTTCAGTGGTTCTGAGATCTCGTCTGCCAGTTCCTTCAGAACTTTGGGGTATAATCCATCCAGTCCTGAACTCGTCTAAGATAGACAGATGCTCGCGTACCATTTTCTTCCCTATTTCAACTTGTGTTCCTAATCTGATTTTTGTGGCTGGTTTTTTTGGCTGGTTAGATTGTTTTTTCCCCTTTTTGTAAAGACAGATGCATAAAGTGAGTTAAATAGTTCTGCTAATTGTACTGCAACTGAGAAAAGCAAGGTTTAATTACCTACACTTTTTAAAAGGGGGTTATGAGTTTAAAGGGGGTGGTCAACTGTCGTAAAATCTAATCCATAATATGTTTATTCAAAGGTCAGACTCGGAAAACTCTATGGGATTTATTTTGGGGGGCTTGTAGATTATTAGCTAAATTGTAGGGAACTCCTGAAGCCTCTATATTTTCTTCCATGAGGCAAATAGCAGTATCATCCCACATTGGTGGTTCAGTTAATGGGCAGCATTAGTTAATTAATTAGTAGACAACATTAGGACTGCTTTCTTGTTTACTGGACTTTGAATTGACTGTTTTTCATAAGTAGAAGTGGGGGGATAATGAAAGGTATATCTGATGGCTCGCCTACTTCTTTTTTCTCTACAATGAAAGTACTACAGCTAATTCTTCACAACCCCAAGGACATTTTCTGCCAGTCCCAGATGTATCTCAACATATATTAACAAACTGTTTAGACAAAAAAGAATAGCATTGTGTCTGGGTAAAATCAAATCATTAATGCAGTATAAGGAAGAACTGAAGAGTTCAAAAAATTAGGCTGAATGGGAAAAGGAAAGAATTTAGAGTAAGAAAAACACTTGAAAAAATCTGAACTGGATTTTGAAGCTTGGTAGATTAAGAGTTAATAATAGATTAAATGGAAAAGGAAAATCAGAAAAGTGGAGAATATTAGAAACATTAAAGCAAATTTGCTTCTGTAGCCAAAGACATTTTGCCTCCAGTATTACTTTGTTACTCCAACTCCAGTACTATACAATAATGACTTATATTGTGAAAATTCTTAAAGCACTCCACTTTTTGTCTTCTGCTGAAAGGGGATATGTGTCAGGCCTGCAGTCATATTCCTTTTAGGATCTTTGGCCTGCCACACTTTCTATTATTTTACTATGCTGTTTCATTAGTGGGGAATAGGGAGAAGGGAATAGTAAGGAGCAGAATGTGTTGTTGTCAAAATAAAATATTCCTTTCTAGAAGTCCAAGGTCATCTTTTGTCTCTGCACCTCTGCACCTGACCGGAACTAGATGGGTGGAAATGCCAGTGTGGCAGTGGAAGATTGGACCATGTGATCGACTTTTGGGTGTCGGGATAAGATCATGAACGTTCAACTGGGTGGAAATCCAGGAAGCTTTCAGATTCAGGTTTCCACAGATTGTACCAACATGTCTCTATTATTAAATTGGAACTTTGAGAATAGCTCTGGCTTGGACTCTGATTTAATTCTGGATCATATTTGGAACGCTGACAATATGTCAGTTGATGTCTAACCTTTTTGCCATTGTGTGCCAAAAGCGGGGGGAGCGCAGGGGGGGTTGTACGCAGGCATACCCACATCCAAAATTCTATGTGTGCAACCCCCCACATGCATGCGTGCATGACCCCTGCCCTTCCCCAACTTTTGGCACATGATGGACCTGTTTTTTGCCCTCCCCAGGCTCCAGAGGCTTTCTAGGGTTAGGTTCATGGAAGCCTCTGGAGGTCAAAAACGGTCAAAAATGAAGGCTGAAGCATGTGCACTGGAGCTGACAGGGCAATGCCTTGCATGCCCTAACAAATGGCTCCATGTGCCACCTGTGGCACGCGTGCCATAGGTTCGGCATCACGGGTATATGTTGTGACTACATTATGTTGAATATATAGTATTAGTAGTCAACAGGTTTGTAGAATCAAAGGATCAGCTTCCTTACCTTTGAAATGTAACCAATTAACAATTTGAACAGTTACTCTTTTTTCAGAATGTGCATTTAAGGCACATTGGCTATAACATTGTTTTTTAACCTCAGTGCCTTTAAGATGGGTGGACTCCAATTCACAGAGTTCTGGGAGTTGGACTCCACCCATCCAAAAGTTGCAGAAGTTGAGAAACCTTGGGTTCTACTGTCACATGACCACCCAGCCACGCCCACCTAACCATGCCCACAGAACCTGTTGTTAAATTATTTGAATTCCAATGATGGAATTCAAATAATTTAACAACAGGTTCTGTGGGCATGGCTAGGTGGGCATGTGACAGTGAGCATGGCTGGGTGGGCATGTGACTGGTTTTCCATGTCTGGGTGGGCTTGGCCAACTCGATGTCATTCACATGGAGGGCGCCTCGCCTGGCTGCTCCTCACCCTCATCTTGCATGTTATGGTGAGAGAGGAAGTTTTTTCAGAGTCATCTTCCCCTTGATACTAGCCAATGAGATGAGATTTTGCTATCAGAAGACCTGATGTACATTTCCAAGAATCGTTTATTACTATTCTCTTGGTAAGTTTGAATGGAGAGATTTATAAAGAATAACAGAGTTGGAAGGGACCTTGAAGGTTTTCTAGTCCAACTGCTGTTCAAGCATGAGACTCTATACTCGTAATGGCGAACCTATGGCACGCGTGCCACAAGTGACACATGGAACCATTTGTTAGGGCACGCGAGGCATTGCCCTGTCAGCTCCAGCGCGCATGCTTTGGCCTTCATTTTCTCCCACTTTTGGCATATGATGGCAAAAAGGTTAGCCATCACTGCTCTATACTATTATGGACAAATTTCTTGTTAAAAACCTCCAGTGATGGTATACCCACAACTTCTGAAGGCATCCCATTCCTCTGATTGATTGTTCTCACTGTCAGGAAATGTCTTCTTATTTCTAAGTTGGATCTGTTTGATAAGTTTCCATCTCAGAGATGGAACTGTCTCACAGTTACTTCAGTTGAGCCAGGCACCACCTATTTTATACCTGTGCATTTGGTTTTTTTCTTGCCTATGTGTAAAATCTTACTTTGCTCTCCATTAAATTGCATATTTGGTGAGAAATGGCTGAGTGGTCATGTGGCTGGTTTTCCATGGCTGGGTGGTCATGTGACTGGTTTTCCATGGCTGGGTGGGCTTGGCCAACTCGATGTCATTCACATGGAGGGGCACCTCGCCTGGCCGCTCCTCGCCCTCATCTTGCATGTTATGGTGAGAGAGGAAGCTTTTTCAGAGTCATCTTCCCTTTGATACTAGCCAATGAGATGAGATTTTGCTATCGGAAGACCTGCTATCAATGGCATTCGTAATGATTTTTGCAAAATGCACTGAAGCTTGAAAATACATCTCTGCTTATACTGATAAAGATTAATCTTTTTGAACACTAAAGCATATAGTCAAGCAAATATTCCCAATCCATTGTAAATAAAAACACATTTGAAAGGCATTTTCAAAGCAGTCAGTTAGTGGATGTCTTACCATTCTTTCTCTTCTCTTTTAATTGCATCTTTCTGGGTTTTTTTCTAGGGCCTTTTAAAACTTTCACAGATCCTTCACAAAGAACCACTTCTAATGTAACTGGAATACATTGTTTTCATTCTCAGTTCTCCCTGGGTGCCACTGCCTGCATCGCCCCTTTGCCAGTCACCCCTCCTTCACTGGGCTGAGCGCAGACCGCTGCTGTGAGAACGGTGCAAGCCCCATGGGTTAGAATGTAAGGCTGATGGCAGGGAAAGAAGATTGAGGCTTGACTGCCTTTCGGACCCTGCTCTGGGCTGCCGCCTGCTCAACCTCTGCTCTGTCTCAAGTCCTACATCCAGCCCATGGCAAGGGGACATGCTGCTTCATGGGCAAGCAGGCAACCCTTGGGGGAGGCATTTTCTCTCAGGCCTCCCACCTGGAAGGCCCCACAGAAGCCGAAGCTGGGCTTGAAAGGCAGCCTCACCTCACTATGTCCCCTCCCCCAAGGCAGCCCTTTAGCTGAGTGCAGCAAGCCCAGAGCGGATCTTCCTTCCCCACCATCAGCATTACCTTGGGGCTTGCTTGCACCATTCTCACAGTGGCGGCCCATGATTAACTAAAGTGCACACGCCGGTGGGTGAGGGAGGGGCAGCAGGCAGAAGGGTGATGTGAGCGGTGTAGTGTCATGCTCCCTGGTCACCTCAACCCCCCTAGCAGGCAAGGCCCAGCAGCTGTGGAGAATCCCAGCTGGGAGTGACATGCAGGCTGGTGGGGACCCAAGCAGCAACAGCTCAGCTTCCCCTCTGCCACCAGCTGTGGGAGGAAGGTAAGGTCACAGGGCAAAGAAAGAGGTGATCAGGGGGAAGAAGCGGGGCCTCTGAAGGAGGGGAAACGGGTCGGAGGTAAGCGAGCCAATTTGGCAAAGGGTGATACTTGCGGTAGCAAGCTGGGGGCTGGGAGGGGATGAGTGGGTGGCATGAGGGTAGAGGCCCCAGAAAAGGCCAGAGCCAGGGACTGGCACATCCACTGATCTGAGGCAAAGGGCAAGTGGGCAGCATGTGGGCGAAGGCCCCAGGAAAGGCCAGAGCCAGGAACTGGAATGTCCCCTGACCTGAGACAAAGGGCGAGTGGGCAGCATGAAGGTGAAAGGATGGTGAGAGCCAGGCACAGAAGGTGGCCAAGCCTTGCCATGTCCAACCCGAAGTGGCTCTTTGGCCAAGTGCCTTATCTTTGCGGGCAGCTGTTGTGAGCAGAGCAGGTGAGGCACAGAGATCAGCAGGGCTGCATGTCCAGCATGGTAGGCTGCAATGAAGGCAAGCAAGCAGGTGAGGTGTGGAGACAGGCAACCTGGCTGGGCCATATGGGAGGCAGCTAGGCCGGGATTTGGGCCTTGCTGCTTGCAGACTCACCCAGGCTGCCAGGCAGATCAGGGCACATCAGATCAGCCACACGGTGCTGCATGGGATGCAGCTACAGGCAGGCAAGCTGGCTGGCCCTCAGAGACTGTGTAGTTGAGCAGCAGCAGCAGCTATGCCAGGCAGGCAGACAAGATGAGGAGTGACTAGGCAGGGCAGTGCAGAATTTTAACAACCAGTTTACCCAAATCGGCTGAATCCCACCACTGGTTCTACCACTAAAAAAACTGAACTAAAGTCTGCAAACACTTACCATCCCAGGAACTGGATTCAACCCAATCAGCAGAGTTGAATAGAGAAGCTGTACCTCCATAGCAGGCATTGGTTGTGTCAATGCCCTCAATGTCTGTGTTTCCTGAATCCTGAAAGAGCTGCATCAGAACAGTCTTAACAGCTTTGGATTTGTCAATAATAGTTTCTGTTCCAACTTCCAGGCGGCCAATAGAATCCCAGCTGAGATTGTTTCGCTCTACCAGCTGTTGTACAACAGTCAAGCACAAAGAATTGATGTCTTCATGTGCAGCACAGAAACCCATCTTTTTTTGGCCTAGGCCTATGGTGTATTTCCCTGATTCTACTCCATCATATTTCTCTAGCTCACTTTGTTCTACATATTGGAATGGGAAATAAACCTCCAGAGCAAGGATACCCACATCCTTAGGCCATGGAGAGATTGTATGGGGTGATTGTATAGAATCTGTGGAGAAACTGCAAGACAAGTAAAGAGGAAAGGTTTTTCACAATACATATTTAGACATAATTCTGGCTTCTACATTATTAGGAAGAATACCTTACAAAACAAATATGTCTCGGACTGATGCAGGCAAGAACCTTGCTTGCCTCATGAATATCCCACAAGCAAATAACAAGAGTATTTATACTCAGGGATTAAAGAAAAGGAATATTCACAATCTTGTTCACTAGTTCAAATCTTGTTCACTTGTTCAAATGTAATATAATTAAACCCCACTGTGTAAATAACTGTTGCTCCACATTTAGGCATTACCATACAATCTGAGGCGCAAGATAATGCAGTGCTCATTTTCTCACTCCATCTCCAATATCCATGTGAAGCTTATGGAAAAGTGAAGTACCTTACAATCAACAATGACACAAAGGTGCTTGGAGCTGCAATGGCAGCCTTCAGATAAGACTACTGCTGCATTCAAAGCCACTTTTTAAATGAATGTGGAAATTCCTAGTGTTAGCGGGGGCTCATTCAATGGTAGATGTATTGCAAACATCCCCAGTTCTTTGAGATCTATATAAACAAATGTGATTTGTATAAACAAATAAATAAAATGTCCTATTTATGGTAGTCAGGATTTGCTTCTAAATTTTGAGTTCCAAGGAATCGTGTTTCAATTTTTCCGTCACTGAAAGAAATTAGGTAAATCTCTGCCAAAAAACAAATATTTTGTATTCACTATGGTACCCTGATATTCAAGTGCTGCCTTTTGAGACAGGTTCTTGAAATAGCCACATTTTATTTTCTAGCATTATATTTTCATCCTTTTAAAAAAGGCTTTGAGAACTGGTGAGAACGATTTGCATAATTTCTGTTTTGTTATATTGCCACTGATTGTATTGTTGTAGCAATACTTTTATAAATTTAGCTTTATAGATTTTAGTTTTTTGCAAGTTTGTATGAAGAGCAAAATAGAAACATTTATTTTAAATATGGATAAACACTTGAAATATATGATTTGAATAGTATCTAAGTTTTCTTTGCATTTTAACATTTGGATGAACTGTGGAATTAAGACTTTTACTGTATTTAGATCTACAGCATCTTTAAAAAAGATGCATTCCAATAGCCTAAATGATACTTGCTCATCCTAACTATAACATATTGTTATCCAAGAGGTTAATGTTTAATAGAAAGACCTTTGATTACATTTGCACAAGATCAACATTGCTGGACAGCATTAGAGGTCAGGTCCAAAGGGTATGTGCATATCTTACTTGTTATTGCCCCTTAAAGACCCTACAAAAAGAGTATTCTAAAAATTCAGTCTCCTTGCTTTTATTCTGAGTTTTTCTTCCTATTGTCATAGAGATACAGGTAGTCTTCAACTTACAACCACAATTGAAACCAAAATTTCTCTTGCTAAGTGAGGTACTTGTTAAGTGAGTTTTGTCTTATTTTATGACCTTTCTTGCCACAGTTGTTAAGTAAATCACTGCAGTTGTGAAGTTAGTAACCTGGTTGTTAAATGATCTGGCTTCCTCATAGTATGAACCAGTATCCAAATATCTCAATTTTGACCAGATGATCATGGAGATCATCTGGTTTTAAAGATGGTAATTTGAAAAACGGTCATAAGTCACTTTTTTCAGTGCTGTTGTATCTTTAAATAGTCACTAAATGAATTGTTGTAAGTGAAGGACTATCTGTATTGCTAATTTTCATTTAGATTACATTATCATAAATATAAAATTAGCTCTTTTATTTTAAAAAAGGTGGGATATCAAAGTAAATAAGAGTATTTTCTTATTGAAAGGAATAGTTTATCAGGGCTACAAGCAACAAAGTCTGCATCAATATACTATTAAGTGTGACAGAATTTTGAATCCCAGTTTTGAATTGTGCATTGACAGTTGCCTTTTGGGTTTAATATTTCATTGTGCATTGATGAAAAACATTATGTGAGATCATTGGAACTATCTAATTGAGATCTGAAAAATGGAATGTACAACACAGTGAAAATATTTGTTAAGTAGGAAAAAAGTAAAAATATACATTTAATGAACTGGAATAGAAACTTGCTGTGAATCCTTGCTGTGAAAACTGGTAAATACATAACTGCAGACTTTCTCATATTTGTTTTATAAATTGTAAGACGCCTGAGCTAATTGAAGCCCTTTATACCATCAATATTCATATTGGCCCGAACTGCTTCTTAGTAATAGTAATAATAGTAATAGGGCTTACTATTCTGCACAATTTGGAAAAAGGGTTTTCTCACATGCATTATCATGGATCAGATCCTCTGGGTTCCTTTGGATAATTTAACCCATTGTTCTTATAGGATTCAGATGTAAACATTCACAAGTGATCTTTCACAACGAGAAAAAATTGTAAGAAATATCCAGTTATATTAAAATTAAAGACAAGATAGAAGATGAAGATAGAGTTTCAAGAGGCTTTTTTTTCATTTGCAGATTTGTAACTGGTGATCCTAATATTTTAAAACACTCTGACTTTTATTAATCTATTTTTCTAATACTCATTATGATTAAAGTAGACTTTTCTTATCAAATTTTCTAGTAAATTATCATTGGAAAAGTTTGTGTAAAAGTAAAACTCTGATTACAGAGCTTGATGATGTCAACATTTTTAGTGCTATTTTTTCTTCACTTACCTGTTGTGCTTCACCAGTGCTGAAAAAGTGAGAGGCCAAACTGGTTTCTGCAATGCTCGTTTCATCTGAAAGAAGCACAGCTGCTTAGTGTGCCTGAAAAGCCTAAACATTTTCCAGTTTGGTCGAACAGTCCAACTAAACTTCAAACTAACTGCCTCCCCGGCTTTTTAAAAGACACACCAAGGGTACTACAGAGCTCAGGTAAGTCCCTCCCTAGTCTTATCATGACTGCCAATAGTATACTCAGTACAGGTTAGTACACAAGCTGATCTAACTAGGGTTTTGTAATTTTTTGTGGCATCAACTTTCAGTTCCAGGGATTGCTAAGTTCCTGGCCACCTTTAATCAAAGTGTCTTCCTATTTTGTCCTGACTAGAATCACTCTAAACATTTCCCTCCATGGAGGGTAAGGATTTTTTTGGTCCCTCTCCTCTTTTACACTCAAGTTTAAATGTTAAGTCTGTATTTTCCTGGATTGCCCTGTAAAGCAAAGAGCACCCGGAGGTAGGATTTAGTCTGGAAAAAAAACCTTTCTCTTTCACAAAAGTGTCTTGAACTGAAAAACAAACAAATTTCCCATGTTTAGGAGTTAGCATAGTTTTGGCATTCATATAGGCATATATATACAAAATTATAATCCTCTTTCTTTTATTTAATGTGCTTAATATTTTATTTTTAAAACAACATGCCATCCTTTAAAGTCAAATCTTCCTAAAACAGTTAATAAAACATCCAAATTAAATTAAACCCTAGTATTTCCTCTTCTAATGCTGATCACCTTAAATATTGTATTTTCTGTATGTTCCACCACAAGATTTGTGAATAACCACCTACTGCAGTAACAATAAATTATTATTTATGCCTACCTTGAAGGAGGCAAAAATAATAACCACAACAGTAATACTGCCATCAACCTCTCAACTATGTATTTAGAAAATACAGGTAGTCCTCAATGTATGGCCACAATTGAACCCAAAATTTCTGTTTCTAAGTTGTTTAGTGAATCGGGCTTCCCTCATTGACTTTGTTTGCCGGAAGCCAATTGGAAATATTACAAATGATGATCACATGACCCCAGGACACTGCAACTGTCATGAATATATGCTAGTTGTTGCCAAGTGTCTAAATTTTGATGATGTGACCATGGGGTTGCTCCAATAGACATACCTGTGAAAATAAGTCATCTTTGGTGCTGTTGTAACATTGAATGCACTAAACAAATGGTTGTAAGTTGAGGACTATCTACACCAGCGATGGCAAATCTTTTTTGGCCCGCGTGCCATATGTGGAGGGAGTGCAGGTGGGTTGTGCATGGGCGTGCCCACATAATGCAATGTGCAACCCTCCCAATATGCATGCACACACTACAGGCGCGACCCCTGCATTTTTTGCATGCTTTTTCATCCTCCCCAGGCTCCAGAGGCTTTATAGGAGACCGTGGAGGGCGACTTCTGGTTTGCTCATAGAGTCCTTTTTAGTCCTCCAGAGGCTTCAGGGAAGCCTCCTGAAGATCCCTGAAGCCTCTGGAGGACTAAAAATGGTCCTACAAGCAAACCGGAAGTGACTTCTGGTTTGCTCATAGCATCCTTTTTAATCCTCCGGAGGGCTTCCCAGGGGGGTGGGCTGTTTTTGCCCTCCCCAGGCTCCTATAAAGCCTTGGGGAGGACAAAAAATGGCTTTAAAAATGGCTGAACTCAGCTGGCCAGTGTGCTGGCCAGCTGACAGGGCAACGCCTTGCATGCCCTGACAAATGGCTCCGCATGCCACCTGTGGCACGCGTGCCATAGGTTCGCCACCCCGGATCTATACTGTCATAATTAAATAAGCAAGTTGTACATTTCTCAATCAATTGCCTTCAACTTTAGTTGGCAATCATTTATGTTGATAAAATGACAAAAAAAAATTCTGGGCACCAAAATATATCTAAGGCTGCCACAAAGTGAACTGAAATACATGCAAAAGTCTAACATCAAATTATTTATGTTATTTCTATGAGCAAACAGTTATTTTTATTTAAAATGCTTGTATCTCCAGACAAAGAACACTGATTTAGTGCAGCTGTCAGCTAGTGTAAAGGCATCCAAAGTAAAAAAAATAGTTTATTTTATTACTTTAAGTGTATAATATAAACTTACAAAATAGTAGTGCAAGAGGGGACAATTGCGGTAAGGAACTGCCTCCCAGATTTAATGTGCCAACAGATACTACTTTAAATTCAGGTGAAAGGCTACAAAGGAAATGCAGGGGAGAGGTCAGAGCAGCAAATAAAATACAGCTGAAGCTGCTGGGGAAACAAGATGGTTCAAGATACAAGTAATCCTTGAGGTATGACAGGCCATTCAACAAATACTTGAAGTTACAATGCATACCCCAAAAGCTAACTACAAATCTTTTCAAAGTTACAAATTATGCAGCACCCCCATGACTCACTGACTGCAGAGACACTGCAGCACTCCCATCCACCCACCAATTTCCCTCCCATTTTGCCTGGCCAGGTCCTCAGAGATGTTGGTCTGCTTTGCCAAGATACTGAGTTCTATGCATTCCTCCCCACCCCTCCACTCCCCCATCACCATTCACTTACTTAGGTAGAGAAGGCTGCTCCCTTGCTCGGCCCAGTGACATAATCAAAAAGAAATCTGATCTCTTTTGTTTCCTTGGCAATCCTTTCCCCCAGCCAGCATAAATCTGTAGTGATTTACTCTGGCTGGGGAGAAAAGAATTGCCATAGAAGCAAGAGATAAGATTTCTTCTTTGCTCTACCACCATAAGACTTGTGTAAAGATAGCACTGGCGGTGCTACAAATATATCATACCTATTTTGGTTCCTCTCCAATCAGCCTAACTCACAACAACAACAACAACAACAACAACAACAATAATAATAATGTGAAAAATAAATAAAATAAATAAATAAATAATAATAATAATAATCTTTATTGTCATTGTAATAATATTGTAATAAAATTACAATGAAATTGGTTGATTTACTATGATTTCTTCTTAGTGCCACCAGTGTAAGACTAGTGTAAAGCTAGAGCTGGTGGCACTAAGAAGAAATTATGCCTATTTTGATACCTTGCAAGCAATTCCTTCTTAGTACCACCAACTTTAGCTTTACGTTAGTCATATGCTGGTGGCAGTAAGATGATATTGTAGAGATTTACCCTGCTTAGGGAGGAAAGGCTTGTCATGGAAACAAAACAGATTGGATTTCTTCTTTGCTCTACCATCACTAGTTTTATGCTAGTCTTAAATTCCCTTCCTTCCCTTCCTTGCGAAGGTTGTTGAGAGTGTGGTGGCATATCAGTTTCACCAGCACCTGGAGGAAACTGTCTCTCTAGACCCGCGCCAGTCCGGCTTCTGACCTGGACACAAAAGGAGACGGCATTGGTCACGTTGGTTGATGATCTCTGGAGGGCTCGGGATAGAGATCATTCCTCTATCCTAGTCCTATTAGACCTCTCAGCGGCTTTCGATACCATCGACCAACTGGAGGGGTTAGGAGTGGGAGGCACCGTTTTGCGGTGGTTCTCCTCCTATCTCTCCGGCCGGTCGCAACTTGTGTTGGCAGGGGGGCAGAGATTGGCACCAAGGCCCCTCACTTGTGGGTGCCTCAGGGGTCGGTTCTCTTGCCTCTCCTGTTCAACACCCAGCTCTACATCTCTACCCCTAACCACCCCAACAATGCCGTTGATGTGATGTCCCAGTGTTTGGAGGCCGTGTGGGTCTGGATGTGGAGGAACAGGCTCTGACTCAACCCATCCAAGACCGAGTGGCTGTGGTTTCCGGAGTCCCGATATAGCCAGCTGGCTCCATCGCTGGCTATCGGGAGCGAGTCATTAGCCCCCGCAGAAAGGGCTTGCAACTTGGGTGTCCTCCTGGACTCGCGGCTGTCCTTGGATGACCATGTGGCGGCCGTGGCCAGGGTTTTTTTTTAATCAGGTTTGCTTGATAAGCCAGTTGTGCCCCTTTCTAGATCGGGACTCCCTTCGCACAGTCACTCAAGCCCTCGTGACGTCCCACCTAGACTACTGCAATGCTCTCTACATGGGGCTCCCCTTGGGGTGCACCCGGAGGCTCCAGCTAGTAAAGAATGCAGCCGCGTGGGGGATCTTGGGAGTCTCTCGATACTCCCATATAACACCTCTCCTGCGCGAGCTGCGCTGGCTGCCTGTGGCCTTCTGGGTGCGCTACAAGGTATTGATAACCATCTTTAAAGCGCTCCATGGCACGGGACCTGGGTATTTGCAAGACTGCCTCCTACCACACACCTCCCTCCGTCCTGTCTGCTCGCACAGGGAGGGCCTCTTCAGGGTGGCGTCTGCTGGCCAATGCCGGCTGGCGACCCCCAGGGAAAGGGCCCTGCTCTCTGGAACGACCTACCTCCCAACATTCGCACCATCACGGACTTGCGCCTCTTCCGCTGGGAGCTTAAAACTCATTTTTTCCATCTGGCTGGCCTGGCTTAGACTTTATTAACAAATTGTGGGGATTTTATTAAGAGTTTTTAGATGATTTTTAAGATGTTTTTAGCACGGGTTTAAATTTAATATATTTTTATAGTAGTTATATTGTATTTTGTATTGTTTTGTATTGTTTTTAATATTTGCCTGTTCGCCGCCCTGAGTCACTTCGGGGAGATAGGGCAGGATACAAATCCAATAAATGAAATGAAATGAAATGAAATTTGTAGAGCAAAGAAGAAATCCCATCTCTTTTGTTTTTCTAGCAATCCTTTCCTCCTCAGTCAGGGTAAATTGATGCTGGCTGAGGACGAAAGGATTGCAAAGAACCAAAATAGGCTCAATTTTGTCTTAGCACCACTAACGTAAAACTAGTGCTGGTGGAGCTAAGAAGAAATTGGGTGTTGGCTTACCTGATATGCTCAATCTCTGGGAAGATGGAGACAGAAGTCATGAATGGGTTAAATCTGTTATCATGCAATGGGACTGAGTCTGAAGATTTGCATATCCCACCTCCTTTACTGGCTTTTCCAGCTTTTATGACAAATGCGATCCACAAACTGACGCGCTAAGTCATCTTTGAGGAACACTGTCAACTTCGGACCTGACCTCTTCATAGGGTGGGAATGAGTGCTGTCTTCACCTTCCCAGAGATTGAGAATATCAAGTAAGTCAACACCCAATCTCCATTGTCGGTGGAGACAGCAGTCATGAATGGGACATACCAAAGCTAGTAGTGTCCCTATGGGTGGGCCTGCAACCAGGCCGAAGTACTTGAGCCTGGCGCACCCATTGCAGAACCCGTCTGCCAAAAGCTGCATCCACCAACGCATAGGTGTTGATCTTGTAGGGGCGGATGAATGGCAACGGAGATGTCCAGGTGGCTGCATGGCAAACTTCCTCAAGATAGGCCTGAGTGGCCCAGGCAGCTGAAGTTGCTGCACTCCTCATCGAGTGCAACCCAGAATCGGCTGCTGTTGCAATTCGTATGATTTAGTAGCACAGGCTGTGATCCACTGACTCAAAGTAGCGGATGAAGTACCAAGGAGTCCAGTTGGTAAGACATGAACAATGCGTCCATGCATTGAATTGATGAAGTACAGTGAATGTAAATTTGAAGGACCCATCTCACGTCACGTTTATGCCACTGTCTTTCCAGTCTGCGTAGCAGACAGGCAAAAGATTGGGAGCAATAGCTCCTGTGCCCTATGGAAACATGTGTTGATCTTGGGCACAAAGGAGGGGTCAAGTCTCAAGACCACCCTGTCATCATAAAACATACACATGTCTTGCAGCACAGGCAGTGCCGCCAACTCCAAAACTCTCCTGGCCGATGTAATAGCTATGAGAAATAAAACCTTGAAGGAAAGATACCGCAGGCAAGTGTCATTCAGTGGTTCAAAGGGAGGGCCCATCAGTATCAGGAGGACCTGAGACAGATCTCAGGTTGGGTAGTGATGAATTATGGGTGGCCGTAGATTCAAGGCCCCTCGCAGAAAATGATATATCAGGGGATGTTGACATAAGGATGTAAAGTCTCCACAAATCAAGACGGATGAGAGGGCCACCACTTGGCGTTGTCATGTGTTGGGCAAAAGGCCCTTGTCCAGTCCCTCTTTCAGAAACTCCAGTACATAATATAACGGTGCTCGGATCGCTGTCACGTTCTTGCCCAAGCACCATAAAACAAACGCCTTTCAGGTTGTGTCATAAATGCGGGTCGTGGACAGTCGATGAGATGCTTAAACTGTGGCTACAACTCGAGGAGATAAATGTCCCACAATCAAATGCTGCCACTCAATTGACATGCAGTCAATCGAGTCCAGCCCAGGCCCAGGTGGAGGAAGGCCCCCTGACTGAGGGTCCTTGGCAATGTCAACAGGAGTCAAAGTGGGGTCACGGGCAGTGCCCTCAGATCTGCAACGCAGGGAGCAGGCAGGCTGGAGCGAGAAGAATCCATACCGCCTCCTTCTCCTGTAACTACCGCATGACCCGTTGACTGAGGGGAAGGGGAGGAGGGATGTAGAGAAGACTGTTGGCCATGGACATCAAAGAGTGCCCCTGCCTGCCACCCCTTGAGATAAGTATGAAGAAATTATATCTGGGATATTTTTCTCACAATTTGGGGGCTTGACCAGGAACATGACTTCTCTTCTGGGAAGGAGGTTTGGTTTTTTTTAAAAAATATTTTTTTTATTTTTTTAACATAAACAAATAATACAAACTTCACAGAGAAAGAAAGAAAGAAAGAAAGAAAGAAAGAAAGAAAGAAAGAAAGAAAGACCATCAAAAAGCTATTCCCATAACAAGTTATCAATTTTTAAGAATGTATCAATTCATCACAGGTTTCTGTAAGTTTTTTCCAATGTTATCACTTATTTTTCATGTCGATTATTACAATTCTTATATCTCAACCCTAATCTTTACATCTTAACATTTTAACATCCTTTTATATACAGCATGATTATATAATGGCTTTCTATTTATAAGGCCAACAAAGAGAGAAAGAAAAAAATAAAAATAAAAAATAGATTTAAAAAAAGTTCACTCTAGATATAGTTCTTTAAAGCAGGGGTCCCCAACCTTTTTTGCACCAGGGACCGGTTTAATTTTAAAGAAAATTCTGCGTACCGGCCAGTGTAGAGGGGGAGGGGGGAGGGGGAACAGGCGGCGCATGCACATGTGGGGGTGTGTGAGTCGGCTCACTCACACCTCTAGGGCCCCCAACGGCGTGAGCAGCCGTACCTGCGCTCTCCTGCCCCCGGTTCGCGCTCTGCCCAGGGGGCTGCCCCATCCTCCCTCCTCCTCCTCTCCGGCCCTGTGGCCCAGTTCCTATCAAGCCACGGACCGGCACTGGTCCATGGACCGGGGGTTGGGGACCCCTGCTTTTTTTTTTTTTTATTAGAAGATTTTATAAAGATTACAGACAGTTTCTCCCCCCCCTCCCCCCAACCTCTTCCCCCCTCCCCAGACTTCCCAGAACAAGCACAGGGTATAACTTTCACGAACATAAAACTAAGATACATACATATTATCCCTAATTCTTTAACTATAACTCAAGACATCATAAACATAAACTACTTAAAAAAGTATTTCATTCATATGCTATATAAACCTTCTTATTTGGATAATTTGTTTGCATATAATCGATCCATCTTCTCCATTCTAATATATATCTTTCATTTGAATGATCTTTAAGATACGATGAAATTTTTGCCATCTCAGCCAGGTGCACAACTTTTAAAGTCCATTCCTCTGTGGTAAGTGGATCTTGCTTCTTCCAATACTGTGCCACCAGCAATTTGGCAGCTGTTATCAAGTTCAAAATCAACTTAGTTTCTATTGCTGTACAATCCGTAAAAATTCCCAACAGGAACAACTGTGGTGTAAATTTAATTTTTTTCCTGAAGATATTTTGAATAATCCACCACATCTTAATCCAAAAAGCCTTAATTTTTTTACACATCCACCATATGTGGAAGTATGTGGCATCTTCACATTCACATCTCCAGCATTTAGGTTGTACACTTGGATACATGCAAGATAACTTTTTTGGGTCTAAATGCCATCTATAAAACATTTTATAAAAATTCTCTCTTAAATTTTGAGCTTGTGTAAATCTTATATTACTAACCCATATCTTCTCCCAAGTCTCCAACATTATTGGTTCACCTATATTTTGCGCCCATTTTATCATGCAGTCTTTAACTAGGTCAGTTTCTGAGTCTATTTCCACCAATGCACTGTACAACCTTTTTATGTGCATTTGACCTTTATCCCTTATCTGCTTTACCAGGTTCTCATCCTGTTGCAAGATACCAATTTTTTGGTCTTCTCTCCATCTGGCCTGCAGCTGTGCATACTGGAACCAAGTCCTGATAATTCCTTCTTCTCTTAGTTGCTCTCTAGATTTTAGTTGTAGTTTAACTCCTTCTTTGTAAAGGAGTTCCTTATAAGTAATCCTCTCTTGTTTTGGCTCCACATTTATATTCTCTATCACGTGTCTGGGTACTGTCCATATTGGTAACTTATCATTTAACTTATATTTATACTTTTTCCAGACTCGCAATAGAGCATTTCTTAGTATATGACTTTTAAAAGTCTTATCTATTTTCTTATCGTACACTAAGTAAGCATGCCAGCCGTAGACCAGACCATATCCTTCAATATTCAGTAATTTTTCCTCTGTTAAGTTGATCCAATCCGTAATTGCTGAGAGGGCCGGAGCTTCATAATACAATCTTATATTAGGCATCTTAAGCCCACCTCTTTCTCTGGTAACTTGCATTATCTTTTGATTAACTCGGGGTTTCTTCCCTGCCCACACAAACTTATTTATACCCTTCTGCCATTCCTTCAAATTTTCATCTTTTTTAAGTATAGGTATCATTTGAAAAAGAAATAAAATTTTTGGCAAAACATTCATTTTTACAGCTGCTATCCTTCCCAGTAAGGACAATTGTAACTTTTTCCATTTTTCCATCTCTATCTGAATTTTTTTCCATAGCAGTTCATAATTATACTGATATAATTTTGTGTTTACTGACATAATATGGACCCCTAAGTGTTTAACCTTCGTAACTAGTTCATATCCTGTTCACCTTTCTATCTCTTCTTTCTGGCTTCCAACCATATTTTTAGCTATTATCTTTGTTTTAGCTGAATTTATTTTAAAACCAGACACTTTCCATATGAGCAGATTGTTTCGGTCAAAGCTGTAATTGATTTTACCGGTTGGGTTAAGGTAACAACCAGGTCATCCGCAAATGCCCGTAACTTATACTCATGTTTTTTTATTTTAATTCCCTTTATTGCATCCATCCTTCGTATTTTATTTAGTAGAATTTCCAACATCAGAATAAACAATAGTGGTGACAAGGAACAACCTTGCCTTGTTCCCTTCTCTATATTAAAATTTTCTGTCAAACCACCATTGATTACTATTTGCGCTGTTTGTTTTTGATAAATTGCCTTAATGGATTTTATAAAATGTTCTCCAAATTGCATTTTTTCTATTAATTTTAATAAAAACTGCCAATTCAGTCTATCAAAAGCCTTTTCAGCATCTAAAAAAACCAACACCGCAGGGACCTGCTTGTTACCTCCTAAATATTCTATTAAGTTAACAATTTGCCTTACATTACTTTTCATTTGTCTACCATTTATAAAGCCAGTTTGATCTTGATGAATCATTTGTTGCATGGTTGTCATTAATCTATTTGCTAGAATTTTAGCAAAAATCTTATAGTCTGTGTTTGGAAGTGAAATCGGCCTATAATTTTTAGGATCTGCATGATCTTGCCCATCTTTTGGAATCAACGAGATAAATGCTGTCTTCCAGGATGGAGGTACATCTCTCCCCTGTTGTATGTTATTAAATAATTCCTTCAATGGTTCCACCATTTCCTCCTGTAAACTTTTATAATATATAGCTGTCAAACCATCCGTACCAGGAACTTTGCCCATTTTTAGTTGCTTAATAGCAGACAAAATTTCCTCAGAAGTTATCAGTTTGTCTAAACTTTCTTTCTGCTCGTTGGAAATTGTAAGAATGCTCTCTCCCTGCAGATACTTGTCTATATCTATATCTTGAATTTTATCACCAGTGTACAACTTGGAGTAAAACTCTAAAAATGACTTTTTAATCAATTCATATTCAAAAACAACTTTACCTTTATAGTTAATTTTTTCTATTGTCCTTGATTTTTGCTTTTTTCTCAACAAATATGCTAGCCACCTGCCTGGTTTATTAGCGTTACAAAAAGTATTATGTTTTGCATACTGTAAGTTAGTTGCTACCTGATCTGCCATTAGCATATTAAATTGGGCCTTCAGTAAATTAATTGCCTCTTTAGCTTTCTTATCCATTGGATTTGCTATTAAAATCCGTTCCTGTTTACTAATCTCATCCTCTAGTTCTTTCCTCTTCTCCACCTGTTTTTTCCTGTATTTATTATTTAAGTATATCAAAACACCTCGCATATATGCTTTGCTTGCATCCCATACCATTTCCATAGATGTACCTTTGTGCATGTTCATAACAAAAAACTATTTCATAAATTTTTTACACTCTTTTACATTTTCTTCATACCTAAACAAATTATCATTCAATCTCCAGGACCTCCCAGGACCTTTCCCATTCCCCAATTCCATCCAAACTGGACTGTGATCTGACATCGTTCTTGAACAAATCTTCATTTTCTTTACCCTGATTAAAAGATTATTAGTAATTAGTATAAAGTCAATTCTTGAAAAAGATTGATGTCTATCCGAAAAGAAGCTAAAATCTTTTTCTCCTACATTTCTTTCACGCCAGATATCCCTCAACTCCCAATCCTCCATCATATCCCAGAATGGTTTGGGCAATTTAGCTCTTGGTAAAATATTTTGTTTAGGCCCCTTCTTATCTTTTTCCACGTCCAAAACACCATTCCAATCGCCCAATAGGATGCAAGATTTATATCCCCATTGTATCAACTTCCGATGTAATAAGTTGTAAAAATTTTCTTGTTGCTGGTTCGGAGCGTATACTCCAATTACAAGAATTTTTTGTCCATTGATTACAAGTTCAATTGCTAAATATCTTCCTTGGTCATCTGCTTCAATTAATTTCCCTATTAAGTCTCTTTTCACATATATAACTATACCATTTTGCTTGTCTGATGCTGCTGCAACATAGTGTGTACCCAGTCTCGTATTTATCAAATATTTTTGATCTTGTATCCTAATATGTGTCTCTTGCAAACAAATTATTTCATTTCTAAATTGTTTAAGGTAGTGAAATATTTTTCTTCTCTTCTGTGGAGAATTCAAACCATTAACATTCCAAGTCAAAAATTTAGTTCCCATTTCTGGGCTTCTGAAGCTTTTGAAGCAATTCCTGGTGGCCTTGTCTCAGCTGACCTTTAGGTCTTGCTCCCCCCACAGCTTCTGTTTTGGTAGTTTCCTGGATTGTCAACTGAAGTTGTTGTTGTTGATGTATTAATTCTTTACGCTTAGCTGCTGCCGCTCTAGTCTGTCTTTTATCCTTGGGTTCCACTGATATATCAATTATCTCTTGTACAATCATCTGAGTGTGCAGCTTCTCTTCTTGACCCACTGGAACTTCCCCCTGAACCACTTCCTTCTGTTGTTCCCTTCTTTCCTTTTTCTGCTGGTGATTTTGGTGCTTCAGCCTTCAATACATTGGCATAGAAATCTCTTGCCTTCCCTATTGAGTTAAGTTGATATCTCTTTCCCATATAATTCACCACTAGGCCAACTGGCACCTCCCATCTGTACTGCAGCTGACGTTTTTTCAATTCTTCCACCAGAAAGGCATATTCCTTTCTGGCTCTCAACATCCTGGGGGAGATTTCTTTCAAGGTCATCACCTCCTGATCTCCCACCTGAAGCTTGGTTTGGAAAGTAGCCTGCAAAATTTGGTTCCGTACAGTCCTTGTGTTAAAATATATTACAATATCTCTTGGTAAATGCTTCTGTCTGGCCACCCAGGAGTTAACACGATAAGCCTTGTCAATTTGCCAGCCCAGTTCATTTTGTGTCTCCCCGAGCAACTGTGCCAGAGCCTCTGACATCAGTTCCTTCACGTTCTCTTCTTTGTTTTCCTTCAGCCCACGGAATCTTAAAGCAAATTCCATATCCCTATATTGTATCATCGTTACATCCAGTTCCGCTCTTTCAACTCTATTTTGAGTCTCCTCCACTTTACCATCCAAAATTTTTGTAACCTCCGTCAACTCGTCGACCTTCTCATCGACCAGTTCGATATCTCCTGCCAAACACTTAAAAGCCAATAATATATCCTCTCTAATTTCCCGGTTCCTAATTGCAATCTCTTCTGAGACAGACTGTATTTTTTCATTAGTTTCAGCAATTTGTCCATTGGTCTCATCAATTTTTTCATTAATTTCATTAATTTTCACACTAAACACCACTGCCATTTTTTTATTTGAAGCTTCCAAGGCTGATTGTAACATATCCAACGTTAAGCTCTGTGGCTCTGTTGAAAGGGCAGGAGAAGAAACAGTCTCAACAGGTTTTGAAGCCATTTCAAATTTAAACTTATTTTTCTCTTGTAATCTTGTGATCAAAAGCTAGAAAGAGAGAAGTCTTTCAAAGTTCAACAATTCAACAATTTCAAAATTTTAAAATCCTCCTTCTTCCACTGGGAAACTTTCCAGGCTAGAGGCTGATCAGAAAGTGAAACTTTCTTAGCTTTCACTTTTACCACACCCATTCGCCATTTTTTATTGCAGCTTCTAATGTGTTACTTCCAAAGAAGGTTACAGATTTAGGAGTTAAATGTAAGTACTTGCAATTAGAATTCTCCAGGCTTGTCCTGTCTGCTTTCATTCATTCTTATGTAAAGTCCTTCCCTTTGTCCCCAGCAGAATTGGTTGCTGCTTCTAGCTCCGCTATTGTGGAGTTGTCCCTGGCCCTGAGCAAATGACAGGCTATTAGGGAGCTCACACCTTTCATGCTCCAGGATTACTCCTGGGACACTACGGGGGCTCTACCTTCGCCTGTCGGCTCTTCCCCCTCTCCTTTACATGGGGAGACGGTTTTCCTGCTGTTCTGGCAGCTTTACGATGCCAGGGATCGAGCGCCCATAAAAGAGCGTCTGCGAGGCTCGCGGAGCCAACCGGAAGTCCGGGACCCCTGCTTTAAAGGGTATTTTAACCGGGTGTTCGTAAATTCTATGCCTCTCTGAAATAATTATTTTTTAAGAGTAATCTCATTTTATGAGTTTTAGATCTAACAAT
Source organism: Rhabdophis nuchalis (assembly GCA_039707465.1). Lineage (NCBI taxonomy): Eukaryota > Metazoa > Chordata > Lepidosauria > Squamata > Natricidae > Rhabdophis > Rhabdophis nuchalis. The sequence continues at coordinate 123,878,487 of CM077644.1, forward strand.
TTATCATGTAGCTTAATATCAATATCCACAGTTCTTATCAAATATTTTAACATCGATCTATTTCTTCTTTAAGAGTGTCTTTAAAGCCTAGCTAACTTTTAACATCCCTTATTTAGTCTCGTCATACCAATATAAATGCCATAGTAATATTATGTGAAACAATCTTGAGCTTTATAAGTTGTTATTAATTAAATAATAATTTAATAATTTAATTTCTAACAACATTATAACCATCTAAGTAATTGATTAATTATTAATCATCTAAGTATAACAATTCCAATTTTATCAATATTAACTATCATTTTTCCATTACTCTATAGTTCTTCAATAGTATCTAATAGCATCTTACATCTATATATAAGTAAATGTATATCATTAACCAAGACATTTATTATAAATTAATCTTATTGTAAGTGTCTATAATAGTTATTTACAGTCAATTAACTAATAATCCTTTGATGATATTTTACACACAGCCTGGCTGGTTATTACTCATCAAGGGATAATAATTTCCCTTTTCAACCAGTGTCTTTCCAGTGGTGGGTTAAATTTATCTCTTCTATAATTTGTGATTTCAGTCTCTTTTTATTTCCTTTTCCAGGTCCTTTGTCAACTTCTTTTGGCATTTTATAATCTGATATAACTGTCCCATCATAACACTGACCAACTCCTTTTCTTACATATTGTTTGCTTTTAAATGTCAAGTTTGTTCCTGGGAAGATTTCTCCTTTTTTTTTTTTTTCTTCTTTTCTTCTTCTTGCCGTCAAGCTGAGATCCAAATTCCTGATAACCTCCTGATAAGCTTTAGATGTTGTCCCTTCCCTGGGGAGGAGGTTTGACATGCCTTTGGAGGCCAGCCACACTTCCATTTGAAGTGTTCCAAAGGAGTTTGAGGTTCTTCTCTGGAAAGATTGCTCCTACTCTATAGTGGACGGAGACTTGGGCAACAGAGAAGCATGTGTGCAGTAAATCCCAAGACCGATTTGTCTGACCCAGGTAATGTATGTATGCAAAGGGATACATATGGATGGTATCTGGGTGGCTAAATTCCTGTCTTGAATGTTTGATGGTGATGTGTGATGTGAGTTTTCCTCTGGCTTAGCTGAGACCGTCAGCTACGCAGGCTAGAGGTTATGCAGAAGAATGATTCAAGAAGGTGATGTGATGTAGGCTCTCAGGTATGTTCATGGGGCCTGATTAGTTAAGGATCCAGAGGAATGTGAAGAGGACATTCCTTCTATGTCCCTTTTCTCCCTCTTATTTCCCTTTGATAGAGGGGTGTGTGTGTGCTGAGTAATATTGTGATAATATTACTGAGTGATGCACTGGGACTTGGCTGGAATTTAGGTTCCTGTGTTGCGATGCCCGATGAATAAGAGTCTGGAGTCAGAGATTGGATTTGCGGGAAGACACACTGCCCGAGAGCGGAGGCTAACTAGATAAATGCCTAGATTAGGGTGTTTGAAGAGGACATCTCCGAGGGAGATGGGTGATCCAGTGTTTGAAAGGAATAGTGTTTGAAGTGTTCATTACAGCCATTTGTCACTAATTGAAGTGAAGTCAAATTTATCTAAAATGATTAACTTGTTTTTCAATAATGTGCTGTGATTGTTAATTGTGTTCAGGATGCATATTTGTGCTTGAAGTTATGATATGCCTGATCTGTTGGCAGATGACAGACTAGGTACATTTCTTGGCCTAAGCTTGGACCTGTGGGGAAATGATATGATTTTTGATTGAAAACCATGCCTGAAAGTTTTCCATTGTTTGTAGAATTAGCCCGTAGAGTGTTGCTGTTGTTGCTGGCTTGATTTGGAGTACAGTAGCTTGTTTGTTAGTTTACAGGAAACATAAGAGAAGTGATTTTGGGACCTGTAAATGTCTGTGGTTGGTCTGTTGACATCTAATATATATTGTGGAATAGTAGATTGGAAAGGTTGTTGTTGTAACGACAATAGTTGGTGTTGGGAAGACAAAGGAACTGAGGACCATCTCAGACAGTGGGAGATGTCAGTGAGTTCGAAAAGTTTTTTGAAAATGGCTTTGTTAAAGTATTCTTTTTTCCCTTCCCTCTCTCGTTTTTTTCCTGATGCATTGCAGCAGCAGGAGGGGGGTTAGCGAGGGGGATTTGGCTTGATTTCCCTTTAACACATTTTTTCCCCTCTCTTTGTCTGAGAGAGAGAGAGGATGGGCCAAAGGGTGGCTTGCGTCTGTTGAAAAGCTGGATGAATAGCTTTGCTTTGAGCATTTTTGAATGCTGAAACTTTTAACTGGAATGCAATGCTGTTTGTACACAAGCAGAGGCATGGATTTTGAATATTTTAGTGTGGTAGGTTTGAAAGGTTATTTTTCCATTTTTACTTTTTAGTGGTTATATCTGACTACATATGGTAAAAGCTTTAGAGGAGGTGGGTTCAACCACAGGGCTTTTCAAGAAGTCTGCATTTGTTAATTGCGAATGTGGAACAAGTGTTGGAGAAGTTTACTCAGTGCAGAGGGTTGCAATTGTTGCAACATGTAGATGATTTGTAGTAGTCTGGAGCAAAGAAGGCTGGGGTTGAGGACAGTACAAATGATTTGTTGAGGTTTTTTTAGGTGGTCAGGGTTTGGAAGTGTCGAAGAAGACACTAGACTGAGGTTAAGTATTTAGGTCATTTAATCAATCAGGGTGCAAGGAGACTAAATCCAGAAGGGATGGAAGGAATAGTCATACAACCCTTGCTTAGGAATAAGATGGGGGTTGGGCTGAGTTGGTTATTGCAGATTGTGAAGGATCAGGGAGATATAGAGATGTGATGATACACGCTTCTGTTTTGAACTTGTCTGATATAGGGAAAGCTTTCACAAGTTTGAAGAAGTGAAATACTGTATTGTTGAAGGAGTATTCAGCTCAAGCTGAAAATGGATCTGTTAGTGTGAAGTTGGCTTTTGGCTTTTGTGTGGATTGGTATCCTTAGGATAGCTCTGAATATTGGGAGGATACCAATATTCAGTATATGATATATGATACCAGGATGGGTAGTAATTTATTTCTTGGTGGATATATGTAGTAGTTAATAGGGATACATTTGAGAAGGTTTTAGAAGCTGGAAAGCTGGTTGATCTAATTGGTTGATGGGAGCTACTTGGAAGTGGGTTGGTTAATGCTAACGTGTGAAGTGTTTCTTTAGTATAAGCTTTAATACTGTTGAATAATGTAGCAGGAAGTGGGAAATATTTATACAGGTTTTAGATATCCTTATAGAAGGATTATAAGGAATGGACTGTGGATAGTGGGAAACATATGAGGGACATCAGTGGGGAATGCAAGTTTTGGTTGCTTTTGTGAACCTGAGCTACATTTCAATGCATTTCAATGTGAAATAGCAGGTTGCTGGATGACAGGAATTGACTGTATGGCCTTTCTAAGTGGAATCCAAATGGATTACACTGAATTGCCAACAGCGGGAAAGTTTGAAATATTTTTGATGAGTTGTTTATTCAGTGGGTCATTTGACTGAATGTTTGGCTGATGTGCAAGAGTGAATGTTCAAATGATTGTTAAGATCATATTGGAGTGGGTAATACCCAGATATAAGTTGATTGAAGCCATTAATAGCAATAAAGGTACACATATTATGGCAGATAATGGAACAATTGGGAATTAATTGGCAATAAAACAAGTTTTGTTCAGTGGAATTAAAATGTTGAGTCAGTTCCTTGGATGACTGAATAAAAATGTGCCTTTGTCTCTTTTACATCTTATTAAATAAAGTTGTTTTATTATGAGATTAAGTTGGGCTACAACACTGGGAGAGTCCATATGTGGCACATGAAATGTTTTTGTAAAAGAACTGTATACTTGGTTGTCCTATGTTTGAATCCTATCTAAGGAGAGGAGGTTTGCTGTTTCTTGAGATGACCTCTTGAATTTGCTGTCTACAAACTGGAATCTAGTAATTGAATCCTGATTGCAAACTAATGCATGGGAAGAACATAGTCTAGCCTGGGACTGGTCCTGCTAAATCCTGATATCCTCTGACACTGCAGTGGAGACAAACAGCTCACTGTCCAGATTTACGACGATGCAAGATGTTAACTTTTCTTCATCTTCAATTACTTGATTGCAACAAAGCAGAAATTTGAAGTTCTGCTCAACAGGGAGGCATGTTCTAGTAACCTCTGCCCCCACCATATATATATCTATATGAAGCATTGATGTGACATCGCTTCAGGATCAAGTATCTCTGCTACCCTCAGATTATACTGGCTTCATGAAAGCCAAGTGGCGGTTATGGAAGTGGTGACTGGTGTCAGCCTCCACTTTTTGCTTGCTTCGGCTGTCATTTTGAAACAGGGAGGGAGGGGCTGTCTGAACATTAAGTGAGCTGGAGAGAGATGTGGCCAGAGTCTGTTATCACCTAAGCTAACGGTCTTGCATTCCACTGTGATGATGCTCCTGGGCAGGAAGTGCACTTGACGTCGTGAACGACTCTGCATTGGACAATATACTGGGGTCAAGGGGCTAAGGGTTGGGTTATGCTTTGATACGTATGTTACGCACCTAAATGTTTCATTCCTTGCTTGACTTTCGCTGCAGTCTTATCATATTCAGTAAAAGTAACCTTAAACTTTCCAAATGAGCTTAAGCGTGGTCTTTCCTGATTTATGATGGAAGCAGGTTTGACAACTGGCTTCTGATTACATCTTTGGCAGAGATGACATTGCAGCCAGTGTGGGAAGGCCTGTTACAAGTACTGTTGACAACTGAGTTGGCTGTGTGAACAAGAGGGTCCATTACTCCAGAATGAGGGTCCTGTGAATCATTCTAGATGAACTGAGTTACCAAATGCATCTGAACCATTGAAGCAAGCTTCTTGAAGACCAGCGTTAGCTTAGTTTATGGACCATTGGGTGTGGGAATTGCTTATTGGCTGGGGGCAATAAATTTAGTTATCATGCTTTGCTTTTGCTCAGAAAAGAATTGGCCAGGTGGTTGATATCTATGTTGTGTCCAATGAATGTACAGCTAGTACAGACCCTGGAAATTTAAGGGTAAGCCTTTTTTGTTTTGTTTTACATATATATATACCTTAAACAAGGGAGAGGCTAGTTCATTAGGACAATGAAATTCACAGTGATTGCATCGTTGGATGATTATCAGGTAGGAATGAAGCCTGTATGAGTATTACTTAGTTTTCCCCTTACATGACTGCAGTTATGCTTCCATTCGAGCCTGACAATGTATATTCACAAGTGCAGACACAGTTATTGAAACCACTGATGCTGCCGCCATTTGCATCAAAGCGACCTTTGAGGAAGATGTGCCAAGGTATAACCTATGACATTGTTACAAGAAATGCTGAACTATCCTATAAGATGAAAACCATATATGAGCAATGAACGGAGCTGTATGGGAATTATACCCCTTCATATAGAGGATTTAAAATCATTGAGGTAGCCTTATTTTTCCCTTATGATAAAATGAAAGCTCCCTTGAAGCTTATGTTTCTGTATGGAGGTCTAGGCCTAACAGGATTTTATGAAATATTTGATAGAAAGTTATTTACTATATCAAGTGAAGATCAATTGGAAACTTCAGAAATTAAAGAAATTAAAGAAAAAAGGAAAGTGATCAAGATATTGATTGTATCACAGTGTGGTATGCTGGTTTAACAGTTGCGGAGAGGAAGGCACTACAGAGAGTGATCAATTCGGCACAAGAAACCATCGGTTGCCCTCTGACATCATTGGATAACATCGCCAGATCTCGCTGCTTTAGCAGAGCAAGGAAGATTCTCAAAGATGATTCACACCCTGGTTGGTATCTCTTTGCCCTTCTACCATCAGGCAGAAGATATCAAAGCATAGCCAGCCGAACGAACAGGTTTAAAGGTAGCTTCTATCCATGGGCTGTGAGACTTTTAAATTCAACTGCAATCACTCCATGCACATGCTAGTTTTTTCTTTTTTCTTTTCTCTCTTTTTTGTTTCTGTTATAATTTTGCACCAGTGAAGTGAAGTTAAAACCAATTTCATTGTAATTTTTACAATGACAATAAAGATTATTATTATTATTATTATTATTATTATTATTATTATTATTATTATGAACTTAATTCAGCTGAAGAGGATGATGATGATGTAAACCTATTAAATGACTGGGAAAATACAGAAGAGGGGACAACATCAAGAGTTTATCAGAAATTTGGATTTCAACTTGACTGGCAAGAAGAAGGAAAGAAAAAAGGGAAAAAAGGAGAAATCACTTCAGGAATAAACTTGACACTTAAAAATAAACAATATATAAGGAAAGGAGTTGGTCAGCATTATGATTGGATAGCTATATTGGATTACAAAGTGCCAATAGAAGTTGGCAAAGGACCTGGGAAAGGGAAAAAAAGAGATGGAGAACACGAACTATAAAAGAGACAAATTTAATCCACTGCTGCGAAGACATTGGCTGAAAAGGGAAATTACCATCCCTTGATGAGTAATAACTAGCCAGGCTGTGTTTAAAATATCATCAAAGGATTATTAGTTAATTGATTGTTAATAATAATTATAGATGCTTACAATAAGATTAATTATAATAGGTGTTTTAGTTAATGATATACATTTGCTTATCTACAGATGGAAAGTTATACTATTTAGATGGTTATATAATGTTCTTGGCAAATGATTAATTAACAACCTATAAAATTCTAGATTGTTATATATTACATTATTATGCAATTTATATTGATATGATGGGATTAAATAAGGGATATTAATAGCTAGCCAGGTTTTAAAGATATTATTAAAGAATAGATTGATGTTAAAATACTTGGTAAGAACTGTGGATATTGATATTAAGCTACATCATAATTTATTTATTTATTTATTTAATTTGATTTGTATACCATCCTTTCTCCCATAGGGACTCAGGGCGGTGCACAGGGAAAATAAAAGTTCAACCCGTCCAAGACTGAGTGGCTGTGGCTTCCGGCACCCCGTTTCAGCCAGATTATTCCAACTCTGGCCATTGGGGCGAAACACCGGCCCCCGTGGAGAGGGCGCGCAATTTGGGTGTCCTCCTGGACTCCCGGCTGTCTATGGAGGACCATATGGCAGCCGTGGCCAGGGGGGCGTTCCATCAGGTACGCCTGATGCGCCAATTGCGCCCCTTACTGGACCTGGGTGCCTTACGCACGGTCACTCAAGCACTCGTCACGTCTTGACTCGACTACTGTAATGCTCTCTACATGGGGCTTCCCTTGAGGTGCACCCGAAAGCTACAGTTAGTCCAGAACGCAGCCGCGCGGGTAATTACGGGAGCGCCTAGACACTCCCATATAACACCTATCCTGCGTGAGCTGCACTGGCTTCCTGTGGTCTTTCGGGTGCACTTCAAGGTCCTAACGACCATCTTTAAAGCGCTCCATGGCTCGGGGCCTAGTTATATGCGAGACCGCCTCCTGCCCCATACATCCCTCAGACCAATACGCTCCCACAGAGTGGGCCTCCTTAGGGTGCCGTCGGCCGGACAATGCCGACTGGTGACACCCAGGGGGAGAGCCTTCTCTGTGGCGGGACCAGCCCTTTGGAACGACTTGCCCCCTGAACTCCGTACCATTTCTGACCTCCGCCTCTTCCGCAAGTGTCTGAAGACACACCTATTCCAACTAGCCGGCCTTGCGCAGCCTCCAATACCGACTCTTAAATAGTTTTAAAATGGGGTTTTTAATTCGGTTTTAGCACAGGCCCTTAGTGGAATAAGTTTTTTTAAAAAAGAAATAGTTTTTATATGTTTTGTATGTTTTAATGTTCCTATGCGCCGCCCTGGGTCCATTTGGAGAAGGGCGGGGTATAAATTCAATAAATAAATAAATAAAAGGTACATTTAAATACAGTCAATAGATAAATTTAAAGTTAAATTAAATAAATTTAACCTGAGTTAGAATAAACTTAAGAAACCCTATTAAAATGATAATAAAAACAAACTATGCCAGGCCGGCCGCATGAAAAAAGTAAGTCTTCAATGCTTTACGGAAGAGGCGAAGGTCCGTAGTAGTGCGAAGGTCGGGGGGCAGGTCGTTCCAGAGGGCTGGACCCGCCACAGAGAAGGCCCTTCCCCTGGGAGCCGCTAGTCGGCATTGTCCAGCGGACGGCACCCTGAGGAGGCCCTCCCCCTGGGAGCGGACAGATCGGATGGAGGTATGAGGCAGGAGGCGGTTCTGCAAATAACCAGGACCCATGCCATAGAGCGCTTTGAAGATGTTTACCAAAACCTTGAAGCGCACCCGGAAAGCCACAGGCAGCCAGTGCAGCTCGCGTAGGACAGGTGTTATATGGGAGTGTCTTGGTGCTCCCAAGATCCCCCACGCGGCCGCATTCTGCACTAACTGGAGCCTCTGAGTGCACCTCAAGGGAAGCCCCATGTAGAGAGCATTGCAGTAGTCTAGGCGGGAAATGACAATTGTTTAGGCTTAAAATTTATAAAATGAGATTACCGATGAATAATAACTATTTCAGAGAGGCACAGAATTTATGAATACTCGGTTAGAATGTCCTTTATAGGACATTATTTAGAGTGGACTATTCCTTTCTAAATTTATTTAAATTTAACTCCTAGTTATTGTTCTATTTTTCTCTCTTTCGGTTGATTTTATAAATAGAATGCCATTATATAATTATGCCTTATATAAAAGGATGTTAAAACAACTAGTAAGATTAGGGTTGAGATATAAGAATTGTAATAATTGACATGAAAAATAAGTGACAAATTTTGAAGAACATTATAGAAACCTGTGATAAATCGATACATTCTTAAAAACTGATAGTCTGTAAGGAAAAATGGCTTACCGATATTGTTTTTTTTGTTTCTGTGAAGTCTGTATTATTTGTGTTTATGTCAAAAAAATAAAATAAAAGTCTGTAAGACTTAAAAAAAAAAGAATTTAATGCAAGATGCTTTAAATAACTCCTCTTTTTGTGTGAGAGGACAGACTACAGTATGTTTTGTGGGAGTACCAGTGCCTGGACAGTTTTGTGTTTGGAGAGGCGAAAATTACTCTTGAGCCCAATGATTATAATCTTTCACATATAATCACCCTTTTTGGAAGTCCATACAAGTCCAATAAGTGGACTCATCAGAAGAAAACTGGTGATAGAGTTGAAAACAGTGTTACCTGCTTATGATTGTGGTTTTTTTTACAAACATCCTGAAAAAAACAGGATAAAGAAATTTATGTACAAGTGCCCACTAATCATGTTTTTGTTTGCACTGAAGTGGAAGGACTAGAGACTGCAAGGCTGGTAGTTACCTAGGGATGATTTTTGTTCTGTGGCTTGCATGCTTATGCATGCTTATCTTTGCATGCCATGGGAGGTCCACAGTGGTTGGTTTCACAAATTTTTGGAACCTATTCTGTGGGTGTGGCCTGCTTTGTGGGAGTGGCTTGCTGGCCATGTGACTGGGTAGGAGTGGCTTGCCGGCCACATGACCAGGTGGGAATGTTAGCAGCTGCTGGAATTATGTTTGCACAACAGTGGAAAAACAGAGATATGAAAATGAATAAATATTACAATGTGCAGGAATAAATAAAGTGACAATTAAAATCAAGAAGTCTTTGAATATTTTTTCATGTGGGATTTGTTTTAGCACTTGCTAAGTAACAGGAACAGAAAATACAAATCAAAAAGTATGAAAGACAACACCCATTATGTAAGGAAATGTCACTAAAATGTATAAGGAAATATTAGTAGTACTTGATCATTATTAATGTGTACAACTGCTGCGGGACATAACACAGCCATGCAAACTATGACATTGCCAGGAAAACACCAAAAAATAAGAATCCCTCCTACAAAAGACTGAAAATGAAACCAGTTTTTTTCTCTAACCTTAGGGACAGGAGAGACAAAGCCACTGGAATAAAAACCATCAAGGCATTGTGGGAAATTATAAAGGACACACAAGCTCACAGAACTAGCAACCACCTAAGAATTACCTAGACAACCAGGGTGAAACACACTCTTTCTGGCAAAGCTGCCTTGCACCAACCTGGCAGCCCATAGAAAAGCAGCCACTTTGAGATACATAAACCTAGTCTGAACAATTAAAAGCAACATATTGCATCTGAAAGAAAACATTTGCAAAAAGGAATAGCATTTCTTGAAAAAAAAATTTTTTATAAACAATTGCAAAATAAAAATACCCTAAAATAATTTTAAAAAAAGATATTCTACAAATAAAAAAATCCTTAAAAACCACTGTTAAGTATTTCGCAAAACGACACAATTGCAAGGTATTCTACCAGCAATAATGTATACTGAAACCATTTAAAGATTTCCTTGTAATAATTTAAAATGTAACCATGTTAAGGGTAGAATAACACTAGATATTGAAGTGAACCATTTAAAAAAATTCTCTACTCTAATCGTAAAACGATTTTAAAAAATTATATGCACAATAAATAAAATAATCTTTAAAAAATCATTAAAAATAATAAAAGGGGGAAAAAAACCAGGTCACTTAGCAGCAGGCAGAATCAGCAGCTCTCGGATGCGATGGATGGATCCAGCAGGGAACAGGCAAGCACAGGACAGGTAAAACTTACCGGACTGGAGGGAGAAGGGACAACCTGGTCAGCTAGGCTTAGCTACGCTTAGCCAGACAGCCAGGCAAGGCTGGAAAGAAGGGCATATGCCAGCTCGTGGCTTTTGCGAAAGAAGGCCTGAAGGCCTTACCTTGCGAAAGCTAGCCTGCCGCCCTGGCCCCCAGATTTTGCGTGCAAAAGGGTCCACCCGTCCCTGGAGCTGCACCACGTTTGGAGCCATTACCGGCCAGCACTTTTAGCGCTGGCTGTCGGTGGGAAGCCCCAGTGCCCCACAACATTTGGAGCCATTGCGAGCCAGTGCTTTTAGCTTTTAGCGCTGGCCGGTGGTGAGAATCACCTGCGCCGCGCCATGTTTGGAGCCATTCCCAGCCAACGCTTTTAGCTTTTAGCGCTGGTCGGCAGTGGGAAGCCCTTGCACTGCGCCATGTTTGGAGCCATCGCCGGCCAGCGATTTTAGCGATTTTAGCTGGCAGGTGGTGGGAAGGGGCGCGGATGAGTGTGGGGGATGCGTGCAAACGTTGTACGCATCCCAGGCATCCCTCCGCGGCCCAAATCACCACTGGCCAACAGTGGGAAGGGGTGCGGAGGAGCGCGGGGGATTCATGCAAACTTCGCACGCGTCTCGAGTGTCCCTCTGCATCCCAAATCACCACCGGCCAGCAATTTTAGTGCTGGGTGGTGGTGGGAAGTGGCGAGGATGAGCACGGGGTGTGTTTGTGTGTGTGTGCAATCTTCGCACGTGTCCCGGGCACCCCTCTGCATTCCAAGTCACCACCGGCCAGCAATTTTAGTGCCTCGCGGCTAGTGGCAGCAGTCCCCACCCCCCGCCCCCACCCCTGCACCACATGCAAAGCCACTGCTGCTCAATGGATTTTAAGTCTCGTGGCTAGCGGCGGAAGACCCCGTCCATGCCGTGTGCACACATTTTGGCCACGTGGCTATGCCACCTCGAGGCTTTCGGGAGGCAAGGCCTGGAAGGTCTCCCCCCTCCCAATGCCACGAGCTGGCGTAATCTAGCCTCCCGCCGCCCCCCTAAGTGAAGTTGCTTACCTACGGTAAGCAGCAAGCTGCTGGAAGGTGGATCAAAGCATTGCCTGTTGGCACCATGCTTTTAAAGGGTAGCCTCCAGCCCACTCACTGATTGGCTGGACACCAACCAATCAGTGAGCATCGGGCTGGGCTGGTTTATTGTGGACAGGCAGGGGAGCGAGCTAGATGCGAGTGACAGAGCGAGCCAGGCATTCCAGAAGTTACTTCCGGGTCCACCGGTCCAACCGGATCGCACCAGATCGCTAAATTTGATGAACCGGCTCGTGCAAGCCTGTACGAACCAGTAGGAACCCACCACTGGAGGTCCATACACTATTGGATGCTTGACTTCTTATATGGTAATACCTCACGTCAATGATAAACTGCTTTTTATTATGAGATGCTAAATCAAAGTCTTTATCAAAAGGGTAGAAAATCATCTAAACAGGTAATGCCTCCAACTACACATCCTACATATGATGCACATGATGTACACGATACTCAGCCTAAGCATGATACAGATGATATCATAGCAGGTACAGAACTTATGGATGGAAGTTCATGCACCTGATGGTGGAAGGGAACATGAACATGTGGAGCCACCTATAGAGGGTAAGAGCCACATATCTATAGCCAGGTGCACAGCCTGTACGATGGTCTAACACCAATGGATACTACTAGAAAGGGAGAAGAGATGCATGGTTATGCTTGGCCATCTTGCTTGAGCCTTGGCTGAGAGTGCATCTGTTAGCAACTCTGGGTTCAGAACCAGTGTCAGAACTCTGGTTTCTTTACTAGTGTTAGCAAATAAATGCAGAATAGTGTAATTCACCTGACAGTAACGAGATACGTTGCTGTAAACCACAAACAAACTCTAAAACAGTGATAGTAAGAAAATAAATAGTCTTTACTTGGTAGCAACTAAAATGCTTCTTCCGACTAACTTCTCAAATAATGATAACAGTCCTACACCAAACAGAGTTTATCTTACAGTGATGCAAACAAAACCTCCTCCTTCTTCTTCAGCTTCTCAAACGGCAATCAGGAAAACACAGGATCACAAGGAATTGAACAGGGAATGAGCTGCATTCTTGACCTTGATTATATAGCATAGCTGATACTCACAGCCAATCAGATTCAATCAGAATTTAAGACAGTTCTTAAAGCTACATAACTTCTTAAGAACATAGACTCATATATATTGTCAACCCAATATAAGGCTGAATATCCTAACATACTCCCCCTTGGGTTGATCAATATATATTTACATCCTTAAAACATAATCATAACATCCTTAAAACATAATGATAACAACACTCCTTGTGCTATATTTCTCCTTGAAAATGGTCAGCCACATTCATCTCTGACATACAGTAAACAAGCTGTACCATTTCATCCTTTATACACTCCCTCATATTTACATACCTAAGATCAGTGTGTTTTGATCTTGTGTTTACAGCTATACTTGTATCCATTAGTATAGCCACTTGATTGTCCTCACATACACCCCCCCCCACTCACGAGGGTGGACATACACCGGATCTCATCTTTGTCTCAGGCCAATGGAAGAGTGATCTGGGTATAGGGGACATAGTCATCACACCCTTGTCGTGGTCAGACCACTCACTTCTCCGGCTCGACTTTCCGACCGCTGCTCCCCTCCGCGGGTTCCAAACGGCGCTTGGGCCAGTTCCTGTACCCCTGACCCGCGCCCCGATGGAGGACCTCGTGGCCGCATGGAATATTGCGACCACGGGTGCCTTGGGTCGGGTCGCGCCCTTGCGGCCTCTCTTGCGGCGCCGAAACACCCTGGCTCCTTGGTTTACCGAGGAGCTATGGGTGATGAAACGCTGCAAGAGATGCCTAGAGGGAAGATGGAGGTCTACCCGTTCTGAATCTGACCGGACACAGGTAAGAGCCCATTTACGGACTTACATTGTGGCGCTGAGAGTAGCCAAACGTCATCATTGTGCTACTCTCATAGCATCCGCAGACAACCGCCCTGCCGCCCTGTTTAGGGTGACCCGCTCCCTCCTTCAACAGAGGGTGCGGGAAGCCCCATTACAGGGTAGAGCAGAGGAATTTGTGATTTTTCTGCAGGAGAAAATCGCTCAGATACAGAACGAGTTAGCCCCCGTTCATGGCCCAGTGGGATGCCACGAGACAGATCTTGTTTGGGACTCCGTTACTTCCGAGGATATGGACAGGTTACGTGGGCGACTGCGAGCCACCACATGTTTATTGGACCCGTGTCCCTCCTGGCTTGTACTGGCATCCTGGGAGGTGACACGAGGCTGGCTCCAAGAGGTTGTCAACGCATCCTTAAGTGAGGGTTCCTTGCCTGCTTCCCTAAAAGAAGCGATGGTGAGGCCCCTCCTTAAGAAGCCCTCTTTGGATCCAGCTCTTTTGAACAACTACCGTCCAGTCTCCAACCTTCCCTTTTTGGCGAAGGTTGTTGAGAGTGTGGTGGCACAACAGTTTCCCCGTCACCTTGAGGAAGTTGATTATCTAGATCCGCGCCAGTCCGGCTTTCGGCCCGGGCATAGCACTGAGACGGCATTGGTCGCGTTGGTTGATGATCTCTGGAGGGCCAGAGATGGGGGTTGTTCCTCCATCCTGGTCCTATTAGACCTCTCGGCGGCTTTCGATACCATCGACCATGGTATCCTATTGCATCGGCTGGGGGGGTTGGGGGTGGGAGGCACCGTTTTACGGTGGTTCTCCTCCTACCTCTCTGGCCGATCGCAATTTGTGTTGGCAGGGGGGCAGAGGTCGACCGCGAGACCCCTCACATGTGGGGTGCCTCAGGGGTCGGTCCTCTCGCCCCTCCTGTTTAACACATATATGAAGCCGCTGGGTGAGATCACCCGTGGTTTTGGGGTAGAGTACCATCTATACGCTGATGATACTCAGTTGTATATATCTACCCCAAACCACCCCAACGATGCCGTAGCGGTGATGTGCCAGTGCCTGGAAGCCGTACGGATCTGGATGGGAAGTAACGGACTCAGGCTCAACCCGACCAAGACCGAGTGGCTGTGGTTTCCGGCTGCCCAATTCAACCAGCTTACTCCATCGCTGGCCATAGGGGGCGAACATCTTGCCCCTGTGGATGAGGCGCGCAATTTGGGTGTCCTCCTGGATTCCCGGCTGTCCATGGAAGATCAAGTGACAGCCGTGGCCAGGAGGGCGTTTTACCAGGTTCGCCTGGTTCGCCAATTGCGCCCCCTATTGGATCGGGACGCCCTTCGCACAGTCACTCATGCGCTCGTGACATCCCGACTGGACTATTGTAACTCTCTCTACATGGGGCTTCCCTTGAGGTGCACCCGGAGACTTCAGCTAGTCCAGAATGCAGCCGCGCGAGCAATTATGGGGACCCATGTAACACCGCTCTTGCGCGAGCTGCACTGGCTACCTGTCGTCTTCCGGGTGCGCTTCAAGGTGTTAATTATCATCTTTAAAGCGCTCCATGGCTCGGGACCTAGCTATCTGCGGGATCGGATCCTGCCTCATACATCCTCCCGGCCGATTCGCTCCCACAGAGAGGGACTTCTCCGGGTGCCGTCCACTAGACTTTGTCAGCGGGCGACGCCCAGGGGAAGGGCTCTCTCTGTGGCGGGCCCGGCCCTCTGGAACGACCTTCCCCCCGATATTAGAACGACCACGGACCTCCGCTCCTTCCGTCTTAAATTAAAAACTCACTTTTTCTGTCTGGCCGGTCTGGGATAGTCTCCCGGTCTTGGGGTTTTATTGGGTAGTTTTAGCATAGTTAGTTTTATGGGAATTTTAGCACAGGTTAAGTTTAATTTGGTTTTAGAACTGTTTGTATATTTTTTACTGTTTTTACTCTGCCTGTGCACCGCCCCGAGTCCCCATGGGGAGAGGGAGCGGTTTATAAGTATTAAAATTATTATTATTATTATTAATTAATTGGACATCTTACTTTTAAACCTCTCAATAATTGATTTACATTTACCATTGACCATGGTATCCTATTGCACCGGCTGGAGGGGTTGGGGGTTAGAGGCACCGTTTTGTGGTGGTTCTCCTCCTTCCTCTCTGACTGGTCGCAATTTGTGTTGGCAGGGGGGCAGAGGTCGACGTCGAGGCCCCTTACGTGTGGGGTGCCTCAGGGGTCGGTCCTCTCGCCCCTCCTGTTCAACATCTACATGAAGCCGCTGGGTGAGATCATCTGTGGTTTTGGGGTAGAGTTCCATCAGTACGCTGATGATACTCAGCTGTACTTCTCTACCCCTAACCACCCCAACGATGCCGTCGAAGTGATCTCCAGTGTCTGGAGGCCATGTGAGTCTGGATGGAGACGAACAGGCTCCGACTTAACCCATCCAAGACCGAGTGGCTGTGGTTTCCGGCACCACGATATAGTCAGCTGGTTCCATCTCTGGTTATCGGGGGCGAGTCACTGGCCCCCACGGATAGGGCTCGCAATCTGAGCGTCCTCCTGGATTCTCGGTTGTCACTGGATGACCATGTGGCGGCCGTGACCAGGGGGGCCTTTCATCAGGTTCACCTGATTCGCCAGTTGCGCCTCTATCTAGATCGTGGTGCCTTACGCACAGTCACTCAAGCGCTCGTCACCTTTCGCCTGGACTACTGCAACACTCTCTACATGGGGCTCCCCTTGAGGTGCACCCGGAGACTTCAGCTAGTCCAGAATGCAGCTGCGCTGGGTATTCTGGGAGTTTCTCGATACTCCCACGTAACACCTCTCCTGTGCGAGCTGCACTGGCTGCCTGTGGCCTTCCGGGTGCGCTTCAAGGTGCTAGTGACCATCTTTAAAGCGCTCCATTGTATGGGACCTGGCTACTTACGAGACCGCCTTCTACCACATACCTCCCTTAGACCTGTCCGCTCCCACAGAGTGGGCCTCCTCAGGGTGCCATCTGCCGGACAATGCCGTCGGGTGGCCCCCAGGGGGAGAGCCTTCTCTGTGGCGGGGCCTGCCCTCTGGAATGACCTACCCCCCGATCTTCATACCATTGCAGACCTACGCCTCTTCCGCCAGGCATTAAAGACATATCTATTTCAAGAAGCCATCCTGGCTTAATTTTAATTTTAATGGGTAGTTTTAATTGATTTTAACCTTTTTACTCCAAATTTTTAGCACAGACCCTTATTTAATTCTATTTTAAACTGGTATATATTGTTTTGTATATGTTTTTATATTTCTGTGCACCGCCATGAGTCCCTTTGAGGAGATAGGGCGGTATACAAATTTGATAAAATAAATAAATACATACATTTCACAAACCCAGATTTTCTAATACCTTATTTACTCTTCCTTATTTACTCTTCCTTATTTACTCTTCCTTAACAACTATGTTGTCTATCTATTTCATTACCCAGTAACCTATGCATGTATATCATATGCTCTCACAGTGCATGCAGATACGCTGTCTCCATTTCCAGGTGATTGATTACACACATTATCCTGCCCTGAGAGTATTTGCCTTGTTGCATTCCCTTTGTTATAATCAGATACAGACTGATTAACTTCCTGTTCCATCTATCATATTTTATATGTAACCCTTCCTTTGATTTCCCTTTCTTCACCTTTTATATATCCATTTGGACCCTTTTTATATTTATCCCCTGTGGGTTTGTAACCTACTCGTAAATTTCCAGATTCTTTAATTGTTTCAACCTCTTATCCATCACAGCTTTCCATATCGTCTGATCGTACTTTCGGTATGTTGCTATCTCAGTGTACTTTGTATTTATTTTTCCTATAGACCAGACTTGCCTGATAACGATCAGGTGGCCTGGTGTTTCGTTTTGACCTCCTCGGCAATTCAGAACTTTATGTGTTCCTGCTCTCTTTCTCTTTCCTCCTCCTGAGTATTCTCTACTGCCTTTTCCTCTCCTACCTCCTCCTGAGTAGTCTCTACTGCTTTTTCCTCTCCTACTTGAGTATTTTCAGTTTTTGACTTAATTATTTCCTTTCCATGTTCCAATTTATCCCAGTTTATATATTCCAGGAACCTTACATCATTACTGTTAATCATCCTTATCGTGCCTTTCTTCCAGAACCTGTATGACCTATGGTCTGCATTGTAACCAACAAATATTAATTTCTGAGCTCTACTTTGCCCCTTTTGTCTTACCCATGCAGGTGACCCAAACGTGTGAGTATAACTCAGATCAGGCTTCCTATCATGCCACAATGTGTATGGAATTTTACCTGTAGTAGAATCCACTACGTTGTTTAGAATATTGTTTGCACATGACATTGCCTCCCCCCACAAAGCTATCGGTAAACCCGCATCATTCAGCATGGCTATTACCATGATTTGCAGTGTTTGACCCCTTTCTCCAATGTGTGCTTTGTGTTGTGGAGCAGAACACTTGAGTTTTATTCCCAGTGTACCTAACATGGTTTTAACCTTGTTATTCACAAATTCTTTTCTACTATCAGTGACTATGGTTATAACTTTCTCTTTGCTTTTCTCTCGGCAAACCTTATCCAGTTCCTTAATTTCTCAAATGTTTCAGCTTTGTTTTTGAGTAGATAGCAAAACCCATACCTGGAATAATGATCTTGTATACTTAGCACATAGCAAGCTCCCCCTAAACTAGCCTTCATCGGGCCTATAATATCAGCAAACACTATGTCCAGTGGCTTCTTTGTTTTGAACCCATCTAACCTGTTTGCTGGGGCTTGTTTGCTCTTCTCTTTGTTACACACATTACAACTCAGATATTTGTCACATGGTTTCAACCTTAAACCATTAACCAACTTAGCAGTCTGTTTCAATTTCTGAAAATTTATGTGCCCTAAACGTCGGTGTAGAAGGTAAATGCACTCATCATGTGGCCTCATATTTGAGCTATATGATTTTCACTTAATACATACAAGCCATCTTTCAATGTTCCAGTAACCTTAGTTCCACCCTTCTCTAACAAACATTCATTCTCCTTGAATGTAACCGTATATCCTAGCTTAACTAAAATTCTAACAGACAGTAAATTAAACTTTAGTTTAGGAACATACAGCATATGCAATTCCTCCTTTACAAATTTACATTTAGCCATTCCTTCCCCAACTGCCTTTAACTTCCATCCATTGGCTAATGAAACCTTGTTACTTGAAGGATACTTTTTTTAAAAAATTCCCTCTATCTCTAGTGATACATAGTGAAGCTCCACTGTCAATAACCCACAAATCGTGGTTCACTGATGCCTTACTAGAGATAGTTACATTACAGTTATGTCTTTTCCTTCTAACCATGTTTTGTGGTTTAACTCTTTTACAATACTTGGCTATATGGCCCTTTCCCCCACAATTAAAGCATTTTACAGTATATACATGGTTATTTACATTTACATTTACATCAACAGTTTCTGGCTCAGCTCTAAGTTGTTGCCTTTCCACTCGCCGTCTTGACTCTTCTAACAGACGCGAAGAAATGTTGGCTAATGTAAGTTCTTGTTGAGGCAGTACTTCAAATGATGTCACTACAGCGTTGTAGCTTTCATCCAGTGATGAGAGTAGTATGTACACCTGCTGCTGGTCTGTAAAATTCAGCCCCTTTTCTTTCTTTTTTTTAATAAAAACAATTTTTATTGGTTTTTACAATTTCATAGGAAAATGGGAAGTGGTAAGGTATAATGATTACATTTTAGGACTTCCATGCCGGGGTCGGTGTTCGCCTCCGAGGCTTCATACAAATACATAGTGGTATATATATAGTGGTGAAAAATAAACATATATTACATTTCATACATTCAATCATACTTTTTTTTTTAACATCCATCTTGGTTATAGTGAATTTGAAAACATAATTATTTTTGAGATCTAAGTCTCTTAGCAATAGTTTCTTCTTCTTCCTTCTTTTCAATGGGCGGAGCCATTGCCCCCGCTGTTCCCTCTTTTTCTTCTAGGAGTGGGGAGTGCTTTTTAAGGAATGCCATCCAGACAGCAGGAAGAGGGTGCGCGAATTGTCGGGCGGAGTGGCGTGGCACAGTTGGCGCGGAGACCAGCATGGATGCCTGGCGCAGTTTGGCGTGGAGCACAGTTTGGTGTGGAGACCAGCGTGGAGACCAACAGGGACGCCTAGCGCTGCACGGAAGTTCCATCTCGCCATGGCACGATGTAGCGCAACATGTTTTGAGCTTACTATTGACTTTTACCATCTAGAGACGTGGAGTGGGGGTCGAAGTGACTGAAATGGGGTCAGAAATGGGGGTTGAAGTGACTGATTTGTTCAGGGGTAAGTGGCCATTTTCATCTATGATTTGCAGAAATTGCGCCTGCCCCAAACATCGGCCAGGCAACATCGGCCTGAACTAAGTTCTGGACCCAGATACCCTCCCTGGAAACTCTTTTTGATCACTCCCCCCATGGACTGACCCTTACCTACCCCCCCCCCCTTGTCACTCTGCCCTGCCTGATAATTCCAAGCACTTTAAGAGTCCAAGAACTCTATGAATTTGAAGAACCCTAAACACCTTAAGAATGTTGGGCTTTTGCCCCCTGCTTTCATCCAGAGATCTATACTACTCCGGACTTATAAATTATTGATTATCTGAATTATACTAACTATGAATTATCATCATCATGGACTTTGAATTTAATACCATCATTAATTGTTTCCTGTTTGACACTCCCCTCCTTGTGATCAGATCTGAAATGTAACTTTTTCCCCTCGGGGCTATTATGACTATGATTAGATCTCCTTCCTGCACTTTAATATATTTATTATACCTCCCACATATTCCAGGGCTACTCTCCTCTCCCTGCGGGAGTCCCCTCCCACACAGGTCTGGCCCTCAGAGCTAACGAGGGCCCACCTTAAGGACGGGCTTATCAGCCATGAGAGGTGGGAGAAATGTAAGCTGCACAAATTTTTAGCTAGTTTTTTAAATCGGGTCTTAAGGGGTTCCAGGGTGGTGGGTGGGTCTAGTCATGTTGGCTCTAGCGGGTATAATGCCAGTCCAGTTGAGAGCGGCGAGAGTGAGAGTAGAGGGTCTGATATTAAGAGGGGGGAAAGGGTTGATCCTATAGAGGGCTATTCCATCACAACGGTCTTGGGGAGGGGTAGGTATGGCGGAAGCCAGAGGTCATATCAAGTGTCGGGGGGGCGTATCCGCTGTTTACAAGCGGTCACCTGCCCTGACCCCCAGAGCTCCTCCCGCAACCTAGGAGGTTGGGGATTACAGAGCCCAGGCCCTAGGCTAATGTTGTGCAATGCCAGGTCCGTGATGAACAAAGCCCTTCTCGTTTATGATCTAGTTGCAGAGGGGGATCTGGACCTGGTGGGTATCATGGAAACCTGGCTGGGGCACGAGGGAGGTGTTCCCCTCGTAGAGATGTGCCCCCCAGGTTACCTGGCACTTCATCGGCCTAGGGCCCAGGGCAGGGGTGGGGGGGGGTGGCGGTTATTATTAAGGAAAGTCTGAAGCCGAGGGAGGCCACTGTGCCTCAGGTAGTCGGGTGTGAATCGCTGTATGTGAAATGGGGTCTTGGGAGGCAGATGGGCCTGCTGGTCGTGTACCTGGCTCCGCGCTACGCGTCAGCGGCCCTGCCGAGCTCCTCGAGGTGATCGCTGAGGTGGCGTTTGATTACCCCAGACTGTTAGTCATGGGGGATTTCAACCTGCCATCGGTAGGCGAGTCATCTGGGGTGGCTCGGGAGTTCATGGCCTCCATGACGGCCATGGACCTGACCAAGGTAATTCAAGGCCCCACCCATACAGGGGGAAACACCCTAGACCTGATTTTTGCCTCTGGCCAGTGGTTGAGTGATCTAGGAGTAGGGGAATTAGTCATCAAACCCCTGTCATGGTCAGATCACTCTCTCCTTCAGCTGGACTTCCCAACTGCTACACCCCACCGCGGGGACGCGGAACCAGAGATACCGAAATGGTTCCGCCCCAGGCGCCTGATGGACCCTGACAGGTTCCAAATGGAGCTTGGGCTTATACCTGTAACCCTAACCCGCGGCTCGACTGAGGGCCTAGTGGCAGCATGGAATAGTGCTGCCATGGGGGCCTTGGACCGGGTTGTGCCCTTGCGGCCTCTCATGCAGCGCCGATCCACCCTCGCTCCTTGGTTCACGGAGGAGCTGAGGGTGATGAAATGCCGCAAGAGACGCCTGGAGAGCAGGTGGAGATCCACTCGCGCCGAATCCGATTGAACACAGGTAAAGTCCTATTTAAGGACCTACCTTGTGGCGATAAGGAGGGCGAAACGTTCCCATCTCGCTACCCTTATTGCGTCCGCAGATAACCGCCCTGCCGCCCTGTTTAGAATGACCCGCTCCCTTTTGCATCAAAGGCCGCGGGAAGCTCCTTTGCAGGGCAGAGCAGAGGAATTTGGAACTTATCTGCAGGACAAAATCACTCGGATCCGGGGCGACCTGGCCTCCACTCCAATAGATCTCGGCGGACTTTCCGAGCCGGGTCTTGAGACCGTTTTGTGGGATGAGTTCGACTTTGTTACTTCCGAAGACATGGACAGGCTGCCGAGGCGGCTGAATGCCACCACATGTTTATTGGACCCGTGTCCCTCCTGGTTGGTACTGGCCTCCTGTGAGGTGACACGAGGCTGGCTCCAGGAAATAGTGAACGCTTCTTTGAGTGAGGGGTTCTTGCCTGCCACCTTGAAAGAGGCGGTGGTGAGGCCCCTCCTCAAGAAGCCTTCCCTGGACCCAGCATTGTTAAGTAATTATCGTCCGGTCTCCAACCTTCACTTTCTTGCGAAGGTTGTTGAGAGTGTGGTGGCACAACAGTTCCCTCGACACCTGGATGAAACTGCTTATCTAGACCCGCGCCAGTCCGGCTTCTGCCCCGGGCACAGCACAGAGACAGCATTGGTCCCGTTGGTAGATGATCTCTGGAGGGCCAGAGATAGGGGTTATTCCTCTATCCTGGTTCTGTTAGACCTCTCAGCGGCTTTCGATACCATCAACCATGGTATCCTATTGCACCGGCTGGGGAGGTTGGGAGTGGGGAGCACTGTTTTACAGTGGTTCTCCTCCTACCTCTCCGGTCGGTCGCAATTTGTACTAACAAGAGGGCAGAGGTCGACGTCGAGGCCCCTAACATATGGGGTGCCTCATGGGTCAATCCTCTCGCCCCTCCTGTTTAACATCTACATGAAGCCGCTGGGTGAGATCATCCGTGGTTGTGGGGTAGAGTACCACCTGTACGCTGATGATACTCAGCTGTACATATCTACCCCCAACCACCCCAACGATGCAGTAGAAGTGATGTCCTGGTGTGTGGAAGCCGTGCAGCTCTGGATGGGAAGTAACAAACTCCGGCTCAACCCGTCCAAGACCGAGTGGCTGTGGTTTCTGGCGTCCCAGCATAGCCAGCTAATTCCATCGCTGGTTATCGGGGGCGAGTCAATGGCCCCCATGGAAAGGGCTCGCAACTTAGGCGTCCTCCTGGATTCACGGCTTTCCCTGGATGACCATGTGGCAGCCGTGACCAGGGGGGCCATTTACCAGGTTTGACTGGTACGCCAGTTGCGTCCCTTTCTGAACCGGGACGCCCTCCGTACAGTCACTCAAGCACTCGTGACATCCCGCCTTGACTATTGCAATGCTCTCTACATGGGGCTCCCCTTGAGGTGCATCCGGAGGCTCCAGTTAGTCCAGAACACGGCCGCGCGAGGGATTTTGGGAACATCTCGAAGTTCCCATGTAACACCTCTCCTGCGCGAGCTGCACTGGCTACCGGTGGCCTTCCGGGTACGCTTCAAGGTGCTTGTTACCATCTTCAAATCGCTCCATAGCTTGGGGCCTAGTTACTTGCGGGACTGCCTCCTGCCACATACCTCCCATCGACCGATTTGCTTCCACAGAGAGGGCCTTCTTAGGGTGCCGACTGCTGGCCAATGCCGGCTGGCGACGCCCAGAAATAGGGCCTTCTCTGTGGCAGGGCCTGCCCTCTGGAACGACCTCCCCCCCGAACTTCGTACTATCATGGACCTTCCCCTCTTCCGCCGTTCACTTAAGACACACCTCTTTCAGCAAGCTGGACTGGCATAGAATTTAATGTAGGAATGATAGAGCCTTAGCCAAATTAGATAGGTTTTAATGGGATTTTTAGCACAGGTTTATTATTTAATTTCTTTTTACTTTTGTACATATGTTATTTATTATTGTATATTTTTTAATATCCTGTGCACCGCCCAGAGTCCGTCTCGACGGAGATTGGTGCGGTTTATAAATCGAATAAATAAATAAATAAGAAAAGCCTCCGCCTCTCCTCAGTTTTGATTCTAACTCTACCCCCTTCCCAGTATACCAGCAATCCCTCCGGCATCAACCACTTAAACCAGATTCCTTTTTTAAATAATTTTTTGGATAGGAAGGAATATTTCCTCCTGATCTCACGAATTTTTTTTGGAATCTGCTTCAATATAGTAATTTCTTTGTCTTGAAATTTTAATGGTCCACCCCGTTGAGCCCTCAGTATCTCATCCCTCGTTGACCTCCTTAAAAATTTAATATGAACTTCTCTTGGCACATCATTTATCCTAGCATATGTAGAATTAATTCTATAAATCATGTCTATACCCCCCCAGAAAAATTCTTTATTTTTCTTTGTAAGATCTGCTAAAATTTTACTCATTAAATCCCTAAGGTCCTCCCCTTCCTCTTCAGGAACGTTCTGAAATCTGAGGAAAAAAGACATTCTTTCAAACTCAATCTTTGACATCTGCATATTAATTTCTCCCATTTCTTTCCGTATTTCTCCTAACTCCTCTTTCGTCTCCTCTGCTCCTTTCTCTAAAACTTCAATTTTTTGTTTATTTTCTAATGTATTTCCTTTTGTCTCTCGCATTTCTAACTTTAAATCTGCCAAGTCCTTTCTAATTTCACGTATTTCTGTCATTATGTCCTGCAGCATCTCCTTAGTGGTTGGTTCTTGAGAGCTCTCTCCAGTCACTTCTTTCTGTAACATCTCAGTGATTTTGGTTTGTTGTTGGATCGGACTGGATCAGGAAAACACAGGATCACAAGGAATCGAACAGGGAATGAGCTGCATTCTTGACCTTGATTATATAGCATAGCTGATACTCACAGCCAATCCGATTCAATCAGAATTTAAAACAGTTCTTAAAGCTACATAACTTCTTAAGAACATAGAATCATATATATTGTCAACCCAATATAAGGCTGAATATCCTAACAGCATCAATGAACCTTCATCAGTGAGGGCTGCTTTAGCTGATGAGATGGGTATATGGCCAGACCAGAGTGACAATTGATTAGGACTTTGGGAAGCTTTGTTTTGTCAAAGGTGGAGGGTGTTTCAATTCTTTGAAGCAACTAAGTGTAGCTAAGCCGAACACTTTGCACAATATAGCTACACAGTGATCACATGTCACTGAAAGCTCTGCTTTTGAGAGTGTTTGAAACCTTTTGATCTCCTGGTTGCCAGATTTCTCTTGGCTGAAGGAAGCATTTGTGGGAATCATAGTAATGATTGTGTTATGCTTAGCTACTTGTGTGCTCCTTTATGTTTAAAGTGCTTGAACTGCTTCAGAGGATCTAATTGTTCAAAGAAGAAGGAAGTAAGCAGAAGGGGGCCAGGATTATGATGCAAGAGATTGGGAATTGAATCAATTCATCTGGAGTTGACCAAATAAGTGTTCTAATTGAAGAAAGGGTGAATTGAGAGAATGAGGATTAAATCTTGGATTATTTGGGCTAAAATTTGATGGTTTTGGGTAGGCTTTGAAAATCCATTTTGGACCTTACACATGCGTAGTATAGATTGCTCGCCTACTTAGAAAAAGTTAAGAAAAGCTTTACTGGAAAATCACAACTTGGAAGGTTGCAGTGACCTGATCAGAACATAGCTTGGAAACTTCCTTTGTAACAGGGAGTAACATGTTTTGCAGGAAGCTGGTAATGATCTTATTGATTAAGTTTAAGTTCTGGGAAAGCGAGGTCCTTTGGGGCCTCTGAACATGTATGCTTTCAGAACATTTGGGGAATTTCCATGTACTTCTCACATTGTATTTTGTGCACGCAATTGTATTTTTGTATCCAAGTTATGATGCATATGATACGTCATCTTGTGTATTTAACGTGCATCTCTGTATCTCGATTCTCCATTCTCACAATGCATGGGAATCCAATAGCGCTAATGTTATTAAAAATATCTGTTTCCTTTTGCCATAGTCTCTGTGACCATTTTTTTGGTATTAAGAAATTATATCTGGGATATTTTTCTCACACGCATGTATTACGCACATGTATTTTTGTAATTGCTTGATGTCGTATTCTGATAGTACTCCTGAGATTTCATTTTGTATATTTACAACGTACCTGCCTGACCTGTAACCACTCTCTTCCCTAGAGAATCCTACGTGTGAATGTTAGTATATTGGTAAGATCTCTCTTATCGGTAAATAAAGCTTTTTTTTTTTGCTTCTAATCTCTTTGTTTTAGTATTTGTTTGTACTTTCATAAAAATATCTGGGATATTTTTTTCACACCATAGAAGCCTTGATGGCCCAGGCTGCTGACTGTTGATCTTTTACCAAGAGCCTGCTCTGCCTGCTTATCCTCTGGATGGAGGGATTGCGCCTGACTGCTTGTGACCACTGAAGGAGCTGAAATGGCCACTATCTGTGCATCAACTGAGGGGTCCTCCAATGCCTTGTTTAACTCACACCCCACATCATAAAACCTTTTTTATTCTGAACAGTGGGGAAGGGACACGACCCAGGGCTGGTCCACTGATGCTGAACTATGTCTAGGAAAAGTTTAGAGCAACATCTCTTTGGAGACTGCAGGTTCCAAGAATAAGGGATCTGTGTTGTCCCCAGGACCCACAGCTGGGACTGTAGGCTCTAGGGACTCATTAAAGGAAGTCACCCTGCACGCTTTAAAAAGAAGTGATTTAAATAGAGCTGGTTTAAAGAGGCCCACAAATGCAGGCTTGTCTCCCTCGCTACACTCAAGTTTACAGGGAGCTAGGAACTCAACTAGAATTAGAAAGAAAGCCAAAATGATGGAGAATCAATTTAGCACGTCTCATCCCTAAGGAAACTGAGTCTTAAAAGCTGGAGAAGCCAGTAAAGAAGGCAGAATATGCAAATCTTCAGACTCAGTCCCATTGGATGATAACAGAGTTAACCCATTCATGACTGCTGTCTCCACCGACAATGGAGATTGTAGTAGTTTATACTGGCTGGAGAGGAAAGGATTGCAATGGAAGCAAAAGTGGCCTAATTTCTTCTTTTTGATTGTGCCATGTGGCCCAGTGAGAGAGCGGCCTTCTCTACTCTGACTTTCTGAGCTTGTCAAAATGTAAGTAAACAAATTGTGATGGAGTGGGGTATGGAGGAGGCCCATACGGCTTTGAGGAAACCAAGGGGCAGGAGGCAGACCATGGAATACCTTAGAGCAGGCATGTCCAAAGTCCGGCCCGTGGGCCATTTGCAGCCCGGGGGTCGGTTTAATATGGCCCTCCAACAGCCCTCCCTGCTCTGTGTAAATGTGGCCCTCCCTTCCTCCGTCTCTGGGGCTATGTGGCTGGGAGGGAGGTGGACAGAGGTTACGGACGCCTCCTCCCACAGCGGGCGAGGGAGCAGGCGGGGTGAGCACCCAAGGCTACCGTCATCTTAAGCACCACCGAAGCTGTCGCCCAGCAGGGGCGTCAGGCAGGGAAGCCAGTCGTGCCTCCATCGCTGCACGTTCTTGATGCCTGCCGGAGGGAGCCGCGATGAAGACGCGACCGGCTTCTCTGCCTGCATCAGGAAGGGAAGCCGGTCGTGTCTCCATCGCATCTCCCTCCGGCAGGCACCACGGCTTACGTTCTGGGGCCGCGCGTTCACCTCCTTCCCAGCCACGCAGCCCCAGAACGTGCAGCTCCCGCCGCACAAGGTCGCCCGGCAGGGGCGTCAGGCAGGGAAGACGGACGCGCGGCCTCAGAACGTAAGCCATGGTGCCTGCCGGAGGGAGACGCGATGGAGACACGACCGGCTTCCCTGCCTGACGCCCCTGCTGGGCGACAGCCTCGGTGGTGCTTAAGATGACGGTAGCCTTGGGTGTGCACCCCGCCTGCTCCCTCGCCCGCTGCGGGAGGAGGCGTCCGTAACCTCCGGCATACTGGCCCTTCTGCTGCTTCCCGGGGTGGGGGAGGGGAGGAGAGGGGAGAGAGGGAGTGACTGACAGACACAGAGAGAGACAGAAGGGGAGGGAGGGAAAGACAGAGAGACAGACAGAGACAGAGAGAAAGAGAGGGAGGGAGGGAGACGGAGAGAGACACAGATAGAGAATGACACCGGGAGGGATTGAATCGGAGACAGACGGGGAAAGAGGGAGAGACAGACATACAGAGAGAGGGAGGGAGGGAGAGAATCAGAGAGAGTGACACACACAGAGACAGGGAGAGACAGAGAGAGGGAGGGAGAGACAGATAGATAGAGACTGATTAAGTGAGTGAGTGACAGACAGACAGACAGACACACACACAGAGTGACAGAGAGAAAGAGAGAAAGAGAAAGAGAGAAAGAAGGAAAGAGAAAGAGAAAGAAAGAGAAAGAAAGAGAGAAAGAAAGAGACAGAAAGAGAGACAGAAAGAAAGAGAAAGAGAGAGAGAAAGAAAGAGAAATGGAGAGAGAGAGAGGAAGAAAGAGAGAGAAAGAGAGAGAGTGAGAGAGAAAGAAAGAGAAAGAAAGGGAAAAAGAGAGAGAGAAAGAAAGAGAGAGAGAGAGAGAAATGGAGAGAGAGAGAGAGAGGAAGAAAGAGAGAGAGAGAGAGAGAAAGAAAGAGAGACAGAAAGAAATTGAAAAAGAGAGAGAGAGAAAGAAAGAGAGAAAGAGCGAGAGAAATGGAGAGAGAGAGAGGAAGAAAGAGAGAAAGAGGTAGGTAAGTTTTTTTTAAATTTATTTTCAATACATTGTGAAAACTCAACTGTCAGTTGATCTTAATGTTATGAAATGAAAAGTATGTCATTTGCAATTAACTTGGCATAAAATAATTTATTTCCATTTAATTGTAATGGTTCAAAGAATGTTCGGAAAAATGTTCGGCCCTCCACCATGTTCACTTCATCCAATCTGGCCCTCTTTGAAAAAAGTTTGGACACCACAGCCTTAGAGGGTGGGAGAGGCTTCCTGGAAGTGCCTGCATCTGCACTAGGCCTCCCTTGGTTTCTCCCATCCCTGAGTCACCCATGCTCTACCTAATCACCTGTGCATTAGTTTGACAAATGCATTGGGGAAAACAGGGACAGGGATGTTGTTAGGTGCTTCATTTAGTGCAGTCCTCTACTGTTGCATTATGACACTGCATCACGTGCTAAGCATTTCTGTTAGTGTAGACTGGTTCTGACCGGTCGGACATAAACAAGGAAGCTGGCATGGAAAGTTACTAGCCACACCCTCTGACACCCTCTGACATTCAACACCTTGGAGAAAAGTTCCCACCTTCTTGCAACGTGCTAACTATCAACAAAGGGCATGTGACTCTTTTCTACTGTGTGAATTTCCATATATGGTCATGATTTGTGTATGTTTATATGACGTTGCATGCTTAACCCTGCCTTCTGATAAAGTTAATAAAAGGGCTTGCAGGCTTTTGTCTGTGCGCCGTTCCACCCCACTCAAAGAATTTGGTGTCGCCTCTTCTTTTCCCTCACTCGTGGACCGCCCACCTGATAACGGTGAGAATGTTATCACTTCATCTGGTGAACCTTGACGTGATTCCTTTCATCATCTCATTGTGGGTTAGTTGTGGTTTGCATCGTCAGGTCCAGCCTGAAGAGCCCCCACACTTACCCCCGCCCAAGGGCACCTCGCGATCAACTGGTCTACAGTTCTCTTCGTAAGTATGGGGAGTGGTTTCTCTAAGAAACAGATCCGACACCTCTGTGAATTAGGAGACCTTCTGAAGACTTCCAATATTATTCTTTCTGATAAAGGCACTCCGTTGCCTCAAATTACAAAGGCTCAACTAATTGAACTCTTAAAATATGTTTGGCTTAAATGTCCGATCTATCCTGCAGATGGATCAACAAATGTAACAATCTGGAATAGAATCTTAAAATATCTGAATGAGCCGCCAAAAGCTCCACAAAATCTTATCGTAACTTGTTCAATCCTTTTGCAATCTTTACAAGTTTACAACGTGGAGCAGGGAGCGGTTGCCACAGTAACATCGGCTACCCCCCCTTACAAGGCTGAATTACCATCAGCACCGTCTCTCCCTGCAATAACAAAAAGCAGCAGGGGGAGAGGAATTTACACCTCTTCCAGCTATCAGGAGGAGTCTGTGTTAGTTTTTTATTTATTTTTTGTTGCAGACTTCAATCCTTTTCGCAAGTGTTATCTATTGCCTTTAATAAATCATTGCATGGATGATGTTTTAATTGGAACTTCAAAAGACAACACCTAATTGTCTTTCAGGAATGTAAAAGGATTTATTGCTTAGGAAAACTACACTGTATGAATGTTTTAATTTTTTCCCTCTAGTTAGTGTCTCTGTTTAAACGTACATAAAAGTTGGGATATGTTATTTGGAAGTTTACAATGTTGCTAGATATAAGGCTATAGAGTAATAGGAATTTTGAACATTAAAGATTTTTTGTATATAAGTAAGGATAATGCACCTTTGAATTTTGTAGAATTTTCCTCCCATGTCCTTTGCACATGTGTATGGAAATTCTCTCAGAACCTTAACTTTGATCAAAGAATAAACTCTGTCCTCTTTGTTATTCAAGCCTCCGTTTAAGTCTCTTGTTTGGCATATTGTGACTTGAACGTTTTCTATGGGTTTCAATGAATTTTCACCCAATGTGATTTCTTAAGGGTAGCCACATCTGGCTTCCCATACAGCTGAACCCTTTTGAGGTTCGGCAGGCATTCAACATGGTGGACTGGAGACACTGGCGTGGGCCACAGACAATGTCAAAGAGCGCTCCTGGTCACTTTTGGACCAGTGACATGGGCTTGGCCGGACACCAGCAGATCCTGAATCCATCCAGACCTGAATGCCAAAGAGGCTTGAAGAAGATTGTACTGTGCTAGGTGAATAGAGAATTTTTTTTTCTTTTGGGGAACGAGGGGAGTGTTGCTTTGTGCATATATGAAAGGAGGCCTTCGACATGAATGAGCATATCTAATCTGTGTTTTGAGTAAGATCAGCCAGAAAGGATTGCATTGAAAGGTGTGTGTCTGTTGGATTAAATGTGAAACTTTTAATTGTAAGGGAGTGGTCAGACCGAACCCAGAGTCTGCAAAAATGGACGCTCTGGTTGTTGCGTTGCAAATAAATCAGCCACTTCCTGCTTCTTTTTTGTGCCCCACCGGAATTTGCTTTAATTGTGGGAAGCTTGGCCATTTTCAAAATCAGTGCCCTCCTCCAGGTGGGGGTGAGGGAGGAGCCCTAAGACGGCATAAATCTTTCGACTCCTTCCGCCCCAATACTGTTTGCTCATGTTGCAAAAAACTTTTTAAAATGAGCAGAAAAACTGCAGCCCCCCTTAATGGGAAAGTGGGAGGGGATGCTCTCACTGCAGCATCACTCTCTCCCTTTCAATCACACACATTCAAAACAAGCAGATACCCACACATCCTTTTGCCCACTCCCCCCCCCCTTGCCTGCGTCTCTCTGAAGAATAACACGGAGGGAAGAGGAGGACAGAGGGAGGGGTGAAATCACACAGGCCAGACATAACACACACACACACACACATCTTTAAGGGGAGTCAAAGTACATTCACCTTAATTTTACCATCAACATACCCACATTTACATACAAATAATCCCATTTCACTCTTTTTTCATGCAAATCAATTATTATAACCATTTTAATGAGCTGTATGATATTTCTTTATCACTTTTGACAACAATTTTGATTTTTCTTTTGGACATTTTTTGAGTTTTACGTTTATTTTAATCTATAAGCAGGAATGGTTTTCTGCTATTTTGCCTGCATTTTAAATTTTTTTGACATACTTAATGAGAGTTACCTAGCTTCCATAACAATGAAGCTGATTTTTCCCACATCCTTTTTTTAAAGTCAGATTTAAAGTACCCCATCCTATGTCATTTGTTTGTTTGTTTCTGATATCTGCCTTTGGAAAATTTCCTTTCATCTGACTTGTCTTTTAATTTTGAGTTTTTGACAGCTTTTCGGACCTCGCTTTTGCCATGACGATTAATTATCTGCTTACAAAAAAAAGGGGGAATTAGTTACCACTATGATTTTGCTCCCAGAAGCCTCTTTACCTCACACCCCACGGCAGATTTTTACAACCAATGGGGGCGCTACAATGTGGATTACCTAATCCAAATTTGATTCCTCAAAATTATGACAT
This sequence comes from Rhabdophis nuchalis, assembly GCA_039707465.1. Taxonomy (NCBI): domain Eukaryota; kingdom Metazoa; phylum Chordata; class Lepidosauria; order Squamata; family Natricidae; genus Rhabdophis; species Rhabdophis nuchalis. The sequence goes on from CM077644.1 coordinate 123,910,408, forward strand.
GATGATTATTGATTTAAAAGATAGCCTCTGACAAAGTTCAAACTTTTCCTCCTTTTCAATATTTAGGACATAAATTGCTTTCTTCTCATGCTGCTCCTGCATGTCCACAGGTACAGTTGCCTCCAAAACCAACTTTGCTTCAATTACAACAATATTTAGGTTCTATTAATTGGATACGTCCTTATTTAGGTCTTACTACTGCAACTTTCACCTCTTTTCAATGCCTTAACTAAAGGTAAGCAACCAGCAGACAAAATCCCATTGCAAAAAGAACATTTTGAAACAATGCAATTAGTAAATCAGGCTTTAAAAACAAAATGGGTAGATCGTTTGCTGGATGGTTTTCCTCTTGCACTTTTGTTAATCAACACATTGCAATTACCTACAGCTGCAATTGTACAAGTTACACCTTCACTGTTAATCCTTGAATGGATACACCTTTCACACACACCTCGTTCCACTTTAACTACAAAGCCAGCTCAAATGGCACTCCTTATTACTAAGGGTCGCCATCGTGCTAAAGCACTTGCTGGACAGGAACCAATTACAATCTATGTTCCTTCTTCTCTTGCTACTTGGGAAACTCTTTTGGCCTCCAGCGAGGCATTGCAGTATGCCGTTGCTGATTGGCCTGGTTCTGTCTCTTGTCATCATCCTCCTGACCCAAGACTACAACTTTTGAAAACCACACCTTTTGTGTGGGAAACTCCCTTTTTCTTCATTTCCAATTCCAGATGCTGTCACAGTTTTTGCAGATGGAAGTAAAATATATGGTGCTTGTGCCTGGCAATCTGAAGGCCAATGGCACACAAAAATTACTCCACCACAGACTTCTGCACAACGCGCAGAACTCTATGCTTTTGGTGTCGCCTCTTCTTTTCCCTCACTCGTGGACCGCCCGCCTTATAACGGCGAGAATGTTATCACTTCACTCTACTTCTGACATGAATGGGCAGGCTCCATTAATATAATAAGTCAAGGACTACCTGTATTAGAAATAGGGTTGAACATTACTGAAAAACAAGGGAAGCAGTTCTTCCCACAGATGATGGTAAGGAATGTAGGCAATAGTTCAAAATATGCCACAAATTGATTTGTTTTGTTACACTATCTCTTATACTTTTTTCTGCAATCCTTTGTTTTGTTTTTTTAACTCCTTGCTTTGTTTTATCTAACCTTCATAATCATCTTAGTTGTCAGCCTCCGCTTTGTTGCTTGCTTCGGTTGCCATTGAAACGGGGAGGGAGGGGCTATGGTAATTGGGAATGGGACTGTATGGTGCAGGAGGAAGATTTGGAGAAGGGAGTATGTTCTCACCATCTATCTTTTCATAACCAGTAAAAGTACTCTTAATTCTTACAAATGGAGTTGAGTGGATTCTTTCTTGGTTATTGTTAGAGGCAGACCTGACATTAAGCAAGGTCTCACTTCACACTCATCTCTGAGCTAACACCTTCAGAAGGGAGTGCAAAATAAATAAAACCTCAAAGAGATGTCTAACCCCTGCAGCGATCAGGAGGAGGACCTGGGGACCGCCACATCATCATGCATCCCAGAATCGGAACGTTTGGCAGAATTGGGTCTGGAAGAAAAATTGGTCCATCCCCGCTGATCAATGGGAGTGGGACAAAAGTGTGAATTTGGAGATATTCCGCCTGGAGTTACAACCAGCAGATGTAGGTGACCCCCAGCTGCATGGCAAGAAGCCGAAGAAGAAAATCTCCTGATGAACCAGGCCATGGAGCTGTTCCAGGAAGTGTGGGAAAAACGGCGTTCCAGAGAGAGCAGATATGAAAGAGGATTTGAATTCCGTGAAACAGAGGTGAGAACTAGGGAGGGAGAAGCCCTCCCAGGTCTGCAATTTTATGAGACAGTTTGAACCCGACCTCCAAAATGAAGAGGCTAAGGTAAGAGTCGTTACCCTGGCATTAGAGACAAAGGCAGCAGATTGGATAGTGTCTTTGCATAATGATGATTTCCCCCCTACTGAGAAGATAGATTTATGGCTGCTCTGAGAAGACGCTTTGAAGACCCTCTCATCGAGCGAAAGGCCAGACTTGAAATGAAAACCCTTCAACAAGGGAAACACCCAGTCGAAGAATACACCCAAAAATTCAATTCACATGAGAGGGTGGTCTGAAGAGGCCCTAATAGACAGCTATAGGGAGGGTTTGAGTCGGGAAATATATCAGTATTGTGTGAACAGGCAGGCCCCCCGTACACTTCAAGGCTGGTATGAGCTAGCAGCGGATGTTGAAATTGATGCAGCCAGAAACAAATGCCTTGAAGAGAACAAAAAGGAGACCCCCCCCCCAGCGCTCCTGCAGACCATGCGCTTACACCTCACGTAAGCTCACTGACACCGAGAGGAGATGGGCAATTTGGGAGAAAGAGGCATTTGCTGTGTGTTGGGCTCTTATTTATATTATAATGTATACGATTTATAGTATAATGTACTCCAGAGCAAACCTTTTGCTGCTGCGAGAGTCCCCGCTCTCGCAGGTCTGGCCCTCTGCACTATCGAGGGGCCGTCTTGATGAGGGATTTATCAATCCGGAGAGACGGGCGAAGCGCGGCCTTAGGGGATTTTTAATATGTAAATTATTGTCTGTTTTAGGGGGTACCAGGGAGAGGGGTGGGTATAGACAGATAGAGACGAAAGAACAACATGAAAGAAAGGGCCGGACCAGCAGCCGACGGGAGGAGACGGAAGGATCCGATATGAGGGGGGAACCACGAGTCGTTCCATTGGAGGGCTTACCAATTCAGAGGGTCGTGGGGAGGGGCAGGGCCGAGGGGAGACAAGTTCCAGCCTCCCGGTTGGTGGCAGGTAGCCGTTGGTTACAAACGGTCGGGTGCCACAACCCCCGCAGGCTAGGTGGTCAGGGAATACAGAGCCAGGGCCTGTGGCTGATGTTTTGCAACGCCAGGTCCGTGGTCAACAAAGCCCCCCTCGTCCATGACCTTGTGTCAGAGGGGGAGCCGGACCTGGTAGGAATTGCGGAGACCTGGTTGGGCCACGAGGGAGGACTCCCCCTCGTTGAAATGTGCCCACCAGGTTACCGCGCTTTTCATCAGTCCCGGGCCCTAGGTAGGGGTGGTGGGGTAGCGGTCATTATTAAGGAAGGTCTTGAGACGAGAGAGACCATTGTGCCACAGACCACCGGTTGTGAGCCCCTCTGCGTGAAGTGGGGCCTAGGGAGGCAGTTGGGCTTGCTGGTTATATACCTGGCTCCCCGCTATGTAGCAGCAGCCCTGCCCGAGCTCCTGGAGGTGATCGCTACGGTGGCAGTTGAGACCCCCCAGACTTTTAGTCATGGGGGACTTTAATCTGCCATCGTTGGGCAAATCATCTGAGGTAGCTCGGGAGTTCATGGCTTCCATGACGGCCATGGACCTGACCCAACTAATTCAAGGCCCCACCCACGAGGGTGGACATACACCGGACCTCATCTTTGTCTCTGGCCAATGGAAGAGTGATCTGGGTATAGGGGATATAGTCATCACACACTTGTCATGGTCAGACCACTCACTTCTCCGGCTCGACCTTCCGACCGCTGCTCCCCTCCGCGGGGAGGCGGAACCAGAATCTCATATCTGGTTCCGCCCCAGGCGCCTGATGGACCCTGATGGGTTCCAGACGGCGCTTGGGCCACTTCCTGTACCCCTGACCCGCGCCCCGATGGAGGACCTCGTGGCCGCATGGAATACTGCGACCATGGGAGCCTTGGATCGGGTCGCGCCCTTGCGGCCTCTCTTGCGGCGGCGAACCGCCCTGGCTCCTTGGTTTACCGAGGAGCTGAGGGTGATGAAACACCGCAAGAGATGCCTAGAGAGAAGATGGAGGTCTACTTGTTCCGAATCTGACCGGACACAGGTAAGAGCCCATTTACGGACTTACATTGTGGCGCTGAGAGTGGCCAAACGTCATCATTGTGCCACTCTCATAGCATCCGCAGAAAACTGCCCTGCCGCCCTGTTTAGGGTGACCCGCTCCCTCCTTCAACAGAGGGTGCGGGAAGCCCCGTTACAGGGTAGAGCAGAGGAATTTGTGACTTTTCTGCAGGAGAAAATCGCTCAGATACAGAACGAGCTAGCCCCCATTGATGGCCCATTGGGATGCCACGAGGCAGATCTTGTTTGGGAGGAGTTTGACTCCGTTGCTTCCGAGGATATGGACAAGTTACGTGGGCGACTGCGAGCCACCACATGTTTATTGGACCCGTGTCCCTCCTGGCTTGTACTGGCATCCTGGGAGGTGACACGAGGCTGGCTCCAAGAGGTTGTCAACGCATCCTTAAGTGAGAGTTCCTTGCCTGCTTCCCTAAAAGAGGCTATGGTGAGGCCCCTCCTTAAGAAGCCCTCTTTGGATCCAGCTCTATTAACCAACTATCGTCCAGTCTCCAACCTTCCCTTTTTGGCGAAGGTTGTTGAGAGTGTGGTGGCACAACAGTTTCCCCGTCACCTGGAGGAAGTTGATTATCTAGACCCGCGCCAGTCTGGCTTTCGGCCCGGACGTAGCACCGAGACGGCATTGGTCGCGTTGGTTGATGATCTCTGGAGGGCCAGAGATGGGGGTTGTTCCTCCATCCTGGTCCTATTAGACCTCTCGGCGGCTTTTGATACCATCGACCATGGTATCCTATTGCATCGGCTGGGGGGGTTGGAGGTGGGAGGCACCGTTTTATGGTGGTTCTCCTCCGACCTCTCTGTCCGATCGCAATTTGTGTTGGCAGGAGAGCAGAGGTCGACCTCGAGACCCCTCACTTGTGGGGTGCCTCAGGGGTCGGTCCTCTCGCCTCTCCTGTTCAACACATATATGAAGCCGCTGGGTGAGATCATCCGTGGTTTTGGGGTAGAGTACCATCTCTACGCTGATGATACTCAGCTGTATATATCTACCCCAAACCACCCCAATGATGCCGTAGTGGTGATGTGCCAGTGCCTGGAAGCCGTACGGATCTGGATGGGAAGCAACGGACTCAGACTCAACCCGACCAAGACTGAGTGGCTGTGGTTTCCCTCTGCCCGATTCAACCAGCTAACTCCATCACTGGCCATAGGGGGCGAACATCTTGCCCCTGTGGATGGGGCGCGCAATTTGGGTGTCCTCCTGGATGCCCGGCTGTCCATGGAAGATCAACATCCCTTAGACCGATACGCTCCCACAGAGAGGGCCTTCTCAGGGTGGCGTCGGCCGGACAATGCCGACTGGCGACACCCAGGGAAAGAGCCTTCTCTGTGGCGGGCCCTGCCCTTTGGAACGACCTACCCCCTGAACTCCGGACCATCACCGACCTCCGCCTCTTCCGCCAATGTCTAAAGACATACTTTTTTCATCAAGCCGGCCTAGCCTAACCTCCCATGGGGACTGTAGAAAAGTTTTAAATTGGGTTTTAATTAATAATTGGTTTTAGCACAGGTTTGGGATTTAATATATATTTTAAATTATTTATGTTCTATTTTTGTATGTTTTTTAAATTTCCTGTGCGCCGCCCTGGGTCCTTTGCGGAGAAGGGCGGGATATAAATGTAATAAAATAAAATAAATAAAATAAGTGACAGCCGTGGCCAGGAGGGCGTTTTACCAGGTTCGCCATGCACTCGTGACATCCCGATTGGACTATTGTAACTCTCTCTACATGGGGCTCCCCTTGAGGTGCACCCGGAGACTTCAGTTGGTCCAGAATGCAGCCGCGCGAGCAATTATGGGAACCGCTAGGTCTACCCACGTAACACCGCTCTTGCGCGAGCTGCACTGGCTGCCTGTTGTCTTCCGGGTGCGCTTCAAGGTGTTAGTTATCATCTTTAAAGCGCTCCATGGCTCGGGACCTAGCTATCTGCGGGATCGGATCCTGCCTCATACATCCTCACGGCCGATTCGCTCCCACAGAGAGGGGCTTCTCCGGGTGCCGTCCACTAGACTTTGTCAGCGGGCAATGCCCAGGGGAAGGGCGCTCTCTGTGGCGGGCCCTGCCCTCTGGAACGACCTTCCCCCCGATATTAGGACAACCACGGACCTCCGCTCCTTCTGTCTGAAACTAAAAACACATCTTTTCTGCTTGGCCGGCCTAGGGTAGTCTCTCTGCTATAGGGTTTTTATTTAATTATTGGGTATTTTAGTGTTTAATGGGATTTTAGCACAGGTATTAGATTTAATTCGTTTTTATGCTATGTTTGTATATTTATTGTTTTATTTTTCCCTGTGCACCGCCCCGAGTCCCTGTGGGGAGAGGGAGCGGTTTTACAAATTAAATATTATTATTATTATTATTATTATTATTATTATTATTATTATTATTATTATTATTATTATTATTATTATTATTATTATTATTATTATTATTATTACTTGGCACCATTTTCTAGATGGTGCCACTCACCCATTTGAGGTATGGACTGATCATAAAAACCTAGAAACCTTGAAGACCCCATGTAAGTTCTCGCCTAAACAAATCCGTTGGTCTCAGCATTTCAACCATTTTAATTTCACCCTCAGGTATATTCCAGGGGGGAAGAATTTTATGGTGGATGCCTTATCGAGACTTCCCCAATATAACAGTTCTAAACTGACTGTCGTGCACTCTGTCATTCCCGCACAGAATCTTGCTGCTCTTGTTGTTACTAGAAGTCAGTTCAGTTGACTTAGATGTGGCCTTCATTAAAGAAAGACATTGAGTCCTACATCGCGAGTTGCTCCGTTTGTGCTGCAGTGAAACGTCCTCTGGGTAAGCCTCAGGGCCTCCTCCAGACTGTTGCGCGTCCTGAGGCTCCGTGAAAAGAAATATCTATGGATTTCATTGTGGACCTACCTAACAGCCTAGGTTATACTATCATCTGGGTTGTTACTGACCTATTCTCGAAGCAAGTTCATTTTATACCTTGTTCCAAATTCCCATCAGCCAGGACATTAGCTAAGTTGTTTGTTTCACATATCTATCGATTGCATGGAGTACCGAGATGCATACTTTCTGATAGAGGGGTTCAATTCACTTCCCACTTCTGGAAGGAGTTCCTGAAGTTGATTGGCTCCACCCAGGGAGCATGTGGGCCCGTTCCCGATTGTTAAGATCATTAGTTCTGTTTCCATTAAGCTGGACTTGCCTAAAACTCTCCGCCATCTTTATCTGATATTTCATGTAAATCTGTTGAAACCTGAACATTCTTCTCCTCTTTGACCACCTCAACCAAAGCCTCCTGCTCCTATTTTGGTTGAGGGTGAACAACATTTTGAGGTCAAGCACATTTTGGACTCTAGAAGGCACTGAAATAAGGTTCAATACCTTGTTTCTTGGAAACACTTTCCCCCTTCCCATACTGAATGGGTTGACAAATCCCATGTTAGGGCCCCAAAACTTTTGAAGGAGTTTTATGCCAAGTATTGTTGACTTACAACAGTTCATGTAGTGACCATTGAACGTTACAATGGCATTGGAAAAAGGGACTTACGACTCTTTTTCACACTTATGACTGTTGCAGCATTCCCATGGTCACATGGCCAAAATTTGGATGCTTGGCAACTAGTTCATGTTTATGACAGTTGCAGTTTCCTGGGGTCACATGATCACTTTTTGCAACCTTCTGACAAGCAAAATCAATGGGAAGCCGGATTCACTTAACAACCATGTTACTAACTTCACAACTGCAATGATTCATTCAACAACTATGGCAAGAAAGATCATAAAATAGAGCAAAATTCACTTAACAAACGTTTTGCTTAGCAACAGAAATTATGGGCTTAATTGTGGTTGTAAGTCAAGGATTACCTGCACAGCCAAAAATGTTCTGTGAATAAGCACATGGATTCTACAGGAGGCAAGTTAAAAGATTTGTTTAACTTAATTTCAAAAAAGAAATGTTCCCCAATAGAAATCAACAAGTAACAAAGCTACATGTAATCATAAACAGTAATACAAGGAATACAGAAACAGTATATTCTGTACTGCCTGATATTTAAACTGACAAAACAAATTAATTAATTTCGTTGTATGTGTAAACTGTGTATATACCGTATTTGTCGGCGTATAAGACGACTGGGCGTATAAGACGACCCCCCCATCATTTCCACTCAAAATATAGAGTTTGTTATATACTCGCCGTATAAGACTACCCCCTCTTCTGCACACCTTCCACACCCCAAATAAAACGTAAAAGAACATCAGATTTGATTTCAACATGTTAATTTATATTCAAATGCTTATGACATGCAGGAAAACTGTCACAAGGCTGTATGTTATCAAACACGTACAGTAAACATAAAACAGTGCAAGTTGCACATCAAGAGCATAAACATTGGATCAGCAAAACCACGGGATAGGTAACATGTTTCTAGGGACATGCCCCCTTCGTCAGACCTTGCTGAGCTCCCAAAGGAATGTTCATAAGGTAAATAGTGTGAGGGTGGCTAAGACCCCTCCCCCTCCTGTATTATACCAGCCAATAGTAAATGCCAGAGGCTAATTCACTAAAGCTGAATGGAACAATAAACCTATGGGAGCTACCATGCTGTTTGTTTTCTAAGCTGTTAACCAAACTGGAACTGTCAATGATAGAAGGAAGATAACAAATAGAGGGAGAGAGCAAGTGCCGGGCAAGTTTGCTGGCGTGACAGTTTCCCTTTAAAAGCCTTCAAACTCCTGTTCGTCATCTGATATTAAAAGTTCATCAATGACATCTTGTGATACAGTTGTAAGGCAGTCATCGTATGGATCTAATTCCGTGTCAGATGATGTGGCCTCAGCTTTAGCTTCCTCTTCATCTTCATCTTGCCACAAGTACTCGTCCTCCATACCATCTAATGAATTTGATATGCCACACTTCTTGAAAGACTTGATTACTGTTTGTGCATCAATATCATTCCAGGCTTTTATGACAAATTGGCACAAAACATCCAACTGTGGAGCACGCATGTTTCCTCCTTTTGTGTATGACTTTTCGCCGCTAACCATCCATTCATTCCACTGTTCTCGAATGCGATCTTTAAAAGGCTTGTTTAGGCACACATCCAGGGGCTGTACCAATGATGTCAATCCTGCAGGAATAACTGCTGCATCTGTTTTTATTCTCGCAAGCCTTTCCTTGGTGGTGGGAGTTAAATGAGCCCTGAACATATCCCACACAAGTAGACTACGTTTTTGAAGTAGACCACCTGGTCGTCTGCTCCATACATTATCCAGCCATAGTTTCACACCCTCCTCATCCATCCAGCCTTTTTCATGCACGTGCACAAAACAACCAGCAGGGAACTTGAGTTTTGGCATGGTTTTCCTTTTAAAAATAATCATAGGTTTCAGTTTGTTGCCATCAGCTGTGCATGCTAGTACCACTGTAAAACTTGACTTCTCATGTCCTGTTGTTTTTATCAAAATAGTTTTCTCACCTTTATGATGGACAGTTTTATTTCCAATCATATCAAAATTCATTGGAGTTTCATCCATATTTCCAATATTACTTAGCGCATAGCCATGTTTAGTGCGCTGTTTTATTACGTATCGATGGAAACTATCCACTTTATTATCCAGATCTGCAGGTAATTTTTGGGCAATTTTTGTCTTTTGCCTTAGTACCAGATCATGCCTTGCCATGAATCTACTACACCAGGATATAGTGGCCTTAAAATTGTTGCTGTGATCGGGGTTAGATTTGGCCCACTGAAGTGCAAACAAGCGTATTTTATTTCGTGTCACCACATAACCGTTTTGGCGATGCTCAGCCACCATATCTGCTACATGTTTTTCAAGTTCTGGCCAGTGTGCGATGCCTCTTCTTAATGCACACTTACCCCTTGGCATACTCTTTAATGCTTTTTCATTTGATTTCCAGTCCCGAACCATCTTTTCTGTTACTCCATATTGTCTTGCAGCAGCACAATTATTATGTTCCCTGGCAAAGTTTACAACTTTAAGTTTAAAACTTGCCTCATATTTCTTTCTTTTTGGTGCCATGATAGGGTTGATAGGAGTTTGACTGCTGGACAAATATCAACAATACAATGACTGGAATTTATTTTGAGAGCCGGAAGGTGTGGCCTGTTTTGCTTTGTTTTGTTTTGTTTTGTTTCGTCTCTCTCTCTCTCTCTCTCTCTCTCTCTCTCTCTCTCTCTCTCTCTCTCTCTCTGGGCCTCTCTCTCTCTGTCTCGCGCGCTCTGTGGTGATGGCTGTCCCCTTCACGTTCCTCGTCTCCCCGAATGGCGTCCAGAGCCATCCGCGCGGAGACTTGCCGCTTTTCCACGCACGCGCGTGGCTATCTTTTGCGCGCGATGGTTTCCTCATTCCCCTCTTGTCTCTTTCCCCTGTGTGTCTGTTACACTCTCGTTCTGGGCCTCTCTCTCTCTCTCTGTCTCGCGCGCTCTGTGGTAACGGCTGTCCCCTTCACGTTCCTCCTCTCCCCGGATGGCGTCCAGAGCCATCCGCGCGGAGACTTGCACGGAGGGGAAAGAGGAGGGGAAAGAGGAAACCATCGCGCGCGAGGGAGAGACTTGCATGGAGGAGAAAGAGAGGGGGAAAGAGGAAAACATCGTGAGCGAGGGAGACTTGACAGAGGGGAAAGAGGAAAACATCGTGCGCGCGAGGGAGAGACTTGCATGGAGGAAAAAGAGAGGGGGAAAGAGGAAACCATAGCGCGCCAGGGAGACTTGACAGAGGGGAAAGAGGAAAACATCGCGCGCGAGGGAGAGACTTGCATGGAGGAAAAAGAGAGGGGGAAAGAGGAAACCATAGCGCGCGAGGGAGACTTGACAGAGGGGAAAGAGGAAACCATCGCGCGCGAGGGAGAGACTTGCATGGAGGGGGAAAGAGGAAAACATCGTGCGCGAGGGAGACTTGACAGAGGGGAAAGAGGAAAACATCGCGCGCGCGAGGGAGAGACTTGCATGGAGGAAAAAGAGAGGGGGAAAGAGGAAACCATAGCGCGCCAGGGAGACTTGACAGAGGGGAAAGAGGAAAACATCGCGCGCGAGGGAGAGACTTGCATGGAGGAAAAAGAGAGGGGGAAAGAGGAAAACATCGTGCGCGAGGGAGACTTGACAGAGGGGAAAGAGGAAACCATCGCGCGCGAGGGAGAGACTTGCATGGAGGAGAAAGAGAGGGGGAAAGAGGAAAACATCGTGCGCGAGGGAGACTTGACAGAGGGGAAAGAGAAAAACATCGCGCGCGCGAGGGAGAGACTTGCATGGAGGAAAAAGAGAGGGGGAAAGAGGAAACCATAGCGCGCCAGGGAGACTTGACAGAGGGGAAAGAGGAAAACATCGCGCGCGAGGGAGACTTGCATGGAGGAAAAAGAGAGGGGGAAAGAGGAAACCATAGCGCGCGAGGGAGACTTGACAGAGGGGAAAGAGGAAAACATCGCGCGCGCGAGGGAGAGACTTGCATGGAGGAAAAAGAGAGGGGGAAAGAGGAAACCATAGCGCGCGAGGGAGACTTGACAGAGGGGAAAGAGGAAACCATCGCGCGCGAGGGAGAGACTTGCATGGAGGGGGAAAGAGGAAAACATCGTGCGCGAGGGAGACTTGACAGAGGGGTAAGAGGAAAACATCGCGCGCGCGAGGGAGAGACTTGCATGGAGGAAAAAGAGAGGGGGAAAGAGGAAACCATAGCGCGCCAGGGAGACTTGACAGAGGGGAAAGAGGAAAACATCGCGCGCGAGGGAGAGACTTGCATGGAGGAAAAAGAGAGGGGGAAAGAGGAAAACATCGTGCGCGAGGGAGACTTGACAGAGGGGAAAGAGGAAACCATCGCGCGCGAGGGAGAGACTTGCATGGAGGAGAAAGAGAGGGGGAAAGAGGAAAACATCGCGTGCGAGAGAGACTTGACAGAGGGGAAAGAGGAAACCATTGCGCGTAGACTTGCAAGAAGGGGACCTCGCGGATGACCCGGCGTATAAGACGACCCCCCCACTTGGAGGCATGTTTTTCAGGGCAAAAAAGTCGTCTTATACGCCGGCAGATACGGTACGTACAATGACAATAAAGTAAAGTAAGTTGAACAAGCTCATTATGTTATTTTAATAGTTAGAACTAGCATTCTAGTCATTGGCTTTCCTGGAACATCAGAATAATGTTTAGCCATTTTTTATGGATTTTTCATAGGACACCCAGTCTTCAGCAGTCTGCTGGCACTTGGCTGCCGTGGTACTCGTTGACCAGATCCTTCTCGGTTGCTATGATCTGACACAGGTTGATTCCCAGCTGCTGTAGAAATGGTTCTTGCTCTCCCTGGAAGAAAAGAAAGATACATATTATGACCAACCTAATCAACTGTTAGGATTGCTGAAATATTTTAAACAATTTTGAAATGTATCTAGGGATATAAATCTAGCAAACTATAAGATCGCAATATATAACACTAAAACCATGCTAAACCAGACTCTTAACAGTAACCGAATTATCCAAATCACCAACTATTCAATCTGTCTTCCTGAGAATCACTGCTGAAAATAAGAAATAGCTAATATCATAATCAAATATATTCTTCTGTACTCTTAGATCATCAATATTCCCTGCAACTGTTAAGCAACATTAAAATGAACAGAAGTTTTTCAGCCTTTTCCAAATTCTATTCTTCTCTTATAAATCTGCAGAATCAAAGAATTGGAAGACAGCACAGAAATTATTACTGTAGTCCAATATCCTACTCAGTGCAGGCTCCACTAAAGCATTTCTGACAGATGATAGTTAACTCTCTTTAAAGACCTCTAATGAATTTTTCGCCACTCTTAAAATTTTGCTTTTCATTCTTGAACTAAAAATTAGTTATATATTTCAACAGTTTAACATCACATGATTGCTCCACAACCAAACTATTTTGCTAAGAGCAACATGTAGTACAATTATACAACAGAGGTTTTTTTTTTAAATTATTATTATTCAAATTTATACCCCGCACCTTCTCCAAAAAGGACCCAGGGCGGCGCACAGGAAATTTAAAACAATACAAATATAACAAAAATACAAATTTTAAAAAGCTATTAAACCCATACCCTGTGCTAAACCCCCCAAATTAAAATTTATCTAAAAACAGTCAAAACGGGAGGTTATGCTAGGCCGGCTTGTTGGAAAAGGTGCGTTTTAAGACGCTGGCGGAAGAGGCGGAGGTCTGAGATAGTGCGCAATTCGGGGGGCAGGTCATTCCAGAGGGTAGGGCCCGCCACAGAGAAGGCCCTTCCCCTGGGTGTCGCCAACCAGCATTGCCCGGCCGACGGCACCCTGAGAAGGCCCTCTCTGTAGGAGCGGATCGGTCGAAGGGATGTATGGGGCAGAAGATGGTCTCGCATATAACTAGGCCCCGAGCCATGGAGCGCTTTGAAGATGGTCATCAACACCTTGAAGCGCACCCGAAAGGCCACAAGTAGCCAGTGCAGCTCGCGCAGGAGAGGTGTTATGTGGGAATGCCTAGAGGCTCCCATAATCACCCGCGTGGCCGCATTCTGGACTAGCTGTAACCTTTGAGTACACCTCAAGAGGAGCCCCATGTAGAGAGTGTTGCAGTAGTCAAGCCGGGATGTCACGAGTGCTTGAGTGACTGTGCGGAGGGCAGCCCGGTCCAGTAAGGAGCGCAATTGGCGCATCAGGCATACGGCCTCCAAACACTGGGACAGCACCTCGGCGGCATCATTGGGGTGGTCTGGGGTGGATATGTACAACTGAGTGTCATCAGCGTACAGGTGGTATCCCACCCCAAAACCACGGATGATCTTGCCCAGCGGCTTCATATAGGTGTTGAACAGGAGAGGCAAGAGGACCGACCCCTGAGGAACCACACATAAGGGGGGCCTCGAGGCTGACCTCTGCCCCCCTGCCAACACACATTGCGACCGACCAGAGAGGTAGGACGAGAACCACCGTAATACCATGCCTCTCACCCCCAAACCCCCAGTCGGTGCAATAGGATACCATGGTCGATGGTATCAAAAGCCGCTGAGAGGTCTAACAGGACTAGGATAGAAGAACATCCCCTATCCCGCACCCTCCAGAGATCATCCACCAATGCGACCAATGCCGTCTCGGTGCTGTGACTGGGTCGGAAGCCGGACTGGCGCAGGTCTAGATAATCAATTTCCTCCAGGTGTCACGGAAACTATTGAGCCACCACACTCTCTACAACCTTCGCTAAAAAGTGAAGGTTGGAGACCGGATGGTAATTTTCCAACAATGCTGGGTCCAGGGAAGGCTTCTTGAGGAGGGGCCTCTTTCAAGACGGTAGGCAAGTACCCCTCACTCAAAGAAGCGTTCACGATATCCTGGAGCCAGCCTCATGTCACCTCCAAGGATGCCAGTACAAGCCAGGAGGGACACAGGTCCAATAAACATGTGGTGGCCTTAAGTCTCCTTGACAACCTGTCCATATCCTCGGTAGTAAAAAAGTCAAACTCCTCCCAAGATGGTGTCTCAAGAACAGCTTCGGACAATCCGACCGGACCACTCTCAATGGAGGGCAACTCGTTCCGAATCCGAGTGATTTTGTCCTGCAGATATACACCATATTCCTCTGCTCGACCCTGTAGAGGGGCTTCCCGCGGCCTCTCGTGAAGGAGGGAGAGGGTCACCCTGAACAGGGCGGCAGGGCAGTTATCTGCGGATGCAATAAGCGTGGCACAATACTCAGGTTTGACCACCCTTATCGCCACTAAGTAAATCCTAATATGGGCTCTTACTAGTGTTCGGTCGGCTTCGGAGCGAGAAGATCTCCATCTGCTCTCTAGGCGTCTCTTGCGGCGTTTCATCTCCCTCAGCTCCTCGGTAAACCAAGGAGCCTGGGTGATTCGGCGCCGCATGGGAGGCCGCAAGGGCGCGACTCGGTCCAAGGCCCCTGCGGCCACACTAAACCATGTGGCCACTAGGTCCTCAGTCGAGTCGCGGGGCAAGGCCACAGGTATTGGCCCAAGCTCCCTCTGGAACCTTTCTGGGTCCATCAGGCGCCTGGGGCAGAACCATCTGGGAATCTCTGGTTCTGCCTCTCCGCGGTGGGGTGTAGCGATTGGTAAGTCCAGCCGAAGGAGAGCGTGATCTGTCCATGACAAGGGTGAGATGACTAAGTCCCCTATTCCCAGATCACTCCTCCACTGTCCCGAGACGAAGATTTAGATTTAGATTTATTTAACTTATATACCGCTCCCTTTCCCAAAAAGGGACTCCGGGCGGTGCACAGGAAATTAAAAAAGCATATAAAAACATGACAATATACAAAATTTAAAATCAAATTAAATTATTCACCCTGTGCTAAAATTTACAATAAATTAAGCTATTACCCTTAAAAAACCAATTAAAACAATTTGATATCAGGCTAAAGGCTAGGTAGAGTTAGGCCAGACCGGCCTGTTGGAAAAGGTAGGTCTTGTGTTTCTGGCGGAAAGAACGGAGGTCCATGGTCATTCTGAGTTCAGGGGGTAGGTCGTTCCAGAGGATTGGGCCCGTCACAGAGAAGGCCCTTCCCCTGGGTGTCGCCCGCTGGCATTGTCTAGTGGACGGCACACGGAGAAGTCCCTCTCTGTGGGAGCGAATCGGCCGCAGGGATGTATGGGGTAGGATGCGATCCCGTAGATAACTAGGTCCCGTGCCATGGAGTGCTTTAAAGATGATGATCAGCACTTTGAAGCGCACCTGAAAGGCCACAGGCAGCCAGTGCAGCTCACGCAAGAGCGGTGTTACATGGGAGCACCTAGGGGCTCCCATAATTGCTCGCGCAGCTGCATTCTGGACTAACTTAGTCTTCGGGTGCACCTCAAGGGGAGCCCCATGTAGAGAGCATTGCAGTAGTCTAGACGGGATGTCACGAGCGCATGAGTGACTATGCGAAGGGCGTCCCGGTCCAATAAGGGCCGCAACTGATGGACCAGGCGAACCTGGTAGAACGGCCGTCACATGGTCTTCTAATGACAGCCTGGTATCCAGGAGGACGCCTAAGTTGCGAGCCCTATCCACGGGGGCTAGGTGTTCGCCCCCTATGGCCAGTGATGGCCCGATAACCAGAGATGGAACCAGCTGACTATATCGTGGCACCGGAAACTACAGCCACTCGGTCTTGGACGGGTTGAGTCTGAGTCTGTTGCTTCACATCCAGAGCCGCACGGCTTCCAGACACCGGGACATCACTTCGACGATTAAATCCGGGGTGTGTCCTCCCTCCTGAGTGGGGCTAAGAACTACTTGGGTCAGGTCCATGGCCATCATGGAGGCCATGAACTCCCGAGCTACCCCGGAGGCCTCGCCTACTGACAGCAGGTTAAAATCCCCCATGACCAACAGTCTGGGGGTCTCAACCGCCGCCTCGGCTACCACCTCCAGCAGCTCGGGCAGGGCTGCTGTTACATAGCGGGGAGCCAGGTATACAACTAGAATGCCCAACTGCCTCCCCAGGCTTTTAACTTTGTAAAATAATTCTGCTACCCAAATTCCAAAATTTTCTAGTTGATGTAAAGAAAACTCTAACTTTAATTCATTTAAATAAGTTTATAATCAGAACATCTTTAGCCAAAGACATTACGGTATATTTTAATTATTAATGAGTACAAGTCCCTTTTGATAAATGTGCCAATTTCTCCTTGTAGGTCCAACCTAGTTTTTGCCTCCGGCCAGTGGTTAAGTGATCTTGGTTTAGGGGAAATAGCTGTTGAACCTCTGTCATGGTCAGATCACTCTCTCCTTCGGCTGGGCTTTCCAACCGCTACATCCCACCCATCCCGTGGGGAGGCAAAACCAAAAGAGGTGAGATGGTTCCGCCCCAGGCGCCTGATGGACCCTGAGAGGTTCCAGCTGGAGCTTGGGCCAATACCTGAGAACCTGACCCGCGACTCGACTGAGGACCTAGTGGCTGCTTGGAATAGTGCGGCCACGGGGGCCCTGGACCGGGTCGTGCCTTTGCGGCATCTCACCCAGTGCCGAACCACATTGGCTCCCTGGTTCTCTGAGGAGCAAGTAGCCAGGCAGTGGGCCTGGCTACTTGCAGGACCGCCTTCTACCGCATACCTCCACTCGACCTGTCCGCTCCCACAGGGAGGGCCTCCTTAGGGTGCCATCCACTGGACAATGCCGGCTGGCGACGCCCAGGGGAAGAGCCTTCTCTGTGGCAGGCCCCGCCCTTTGGAATGACCTCCCCCCAGACTTCCGGACTATCACCAACCTTCTCCTCTTCCGCCGGACTTTAAACACCTATTTTTTCCATATGGCATAGCTGCTACAACCATATTTTATTAGATTTGGGTTTTAAATTGATTGTCTCTTTTAGCACGGGTTAAACGGTTTAATAGTTGTTTTAAATTTTGTAGATTTTGTACTTTTTGTATTGTTGGTTTTTAAGTCCCTGTGCGCCGCCCTGAGTCCCTCTTTTGGGAGATAGGGCAGGATAGAAATCTAATAAATAAAATAAATAAATAAATAATGATGAAGCGTTAGAAGAGATGCCTAGAGAGTGGTTGGAGGGCCACCCGCTCCGAGTCTGACCGGACACTGGTAAGGACGATTTTGAAGACCTATCTAGTGGCGATAAAAGCAGTGAAACATAATTATTTCTCCACTCTTATCACGTCTGCAGATAACCGGCCCGCCGCCCTGTTTAGGGTGACCCGCTCCCTTCTTCACCAGAGGGCACGGGATTTATTTATTTATTTTTATTTTATTAAATTTATATAACTGCGCCTATCTCCCCGGAGGGACTCAGGGCGGTGCACAGGAAATTAAAACAGGAAATACAAAACATAGCAATAATAAATATAATTTAAGGCTAAAATCCAATTAAATACGAGATGCCCTGTGCTAAAAATTCCCTAATACTATTAACCCATTTAAAATCCAATTAAAAGAATTTAAAATTCAGTCTACAAACATGGTTGTGAGGATTAGGCCAGGCCGGCAAGATGGAAGAGATGTGTCTTCAAATGTTGCCGGAAGGAGTGGAGGTCCGTGATAGTCCTAGGTTCGGGGGGTAGGTCGTTCCAGAGGGTTGGGCCCGCCACAGAGAAGGCCCTCGGTGGACGGCACCCGGAGAAGTCCCTCTCTATGGGAGCGAATCGGACGAAGGGATGTATGAGGTAAGATACGGTCCTGCAGATAACTAGGCCCCGTGCCATTGAGGGTTTTAAAGATGGTTATCAACACCTTGAAGCGCACCCGAAAGGCTACAGGCAGCCAGTGCAGCTCGCGCAGGAGCAGTGTTACGTGGGAATGCCGTGAGGCTCCCAAAATCCCCCGCGCGGCCGCATTCTGAACTAGCTGTAGTCTTCGGGTGCACCTCAAGGGGAGCCCCATGTAGAGAGCATTACAGTAGTCTAGGCGGGATGTCACGAGTGCTTGAGTGACTGTGCGAAGGGCATCCCGGTCCAGTAGGGGGCGCAACTGGCATACCAGGCGAACCTGGTAAAAAGCCCCCCCGGCCATGGCCATCACATGGTCCTCCATGGACAGCCAGGAGTCCAGGAGGACGCCTAAGTTGCGCGCCCTATCCACGGGGGCTAGTTGTTCACCCCCAATGGCCAGTGATGGCATCAACTGGCCCCGATATCTGTACCATCACAGACCTACGACTCTTCCGTCGGATGGTAAAAGCTCATCTCTTTCGTCTTGCCGGCCTGACATAGATTAGGGACTATTTTAATTCGGTATTTATGGTTTTAACTATTTATTCAATTTTAGCACAGTCGTATTGATTTAATTGTTTCTTAAATTTTGTATATTGTGGGGTTTTATCTTTCTGTGCACCGCCCTGAGTCCCTTTTGGTGAAAAGGGCGGTATATAAATTGAAAATAAAGTAAAAGTAAAAGTAAAGTACCGGGACGTCGGGAACCACAGCCACTCGGTCTTGGATGGGTTGAGTCGGAGTTTGTTGCTTCCCATCCAGGCCTGTACGGCCTCCAGACATCACTTCAACGGCATCCCCCTTGCTCCCTTGCAGGGTCGTGAGGAGGAATTTGGGTGTTATCTGCATGATAAAATCGATCAGATCTGGTTCGGGTTGGTCTCCAATTGGACTCGTTCAGATGGGCCGACGGTGGCAGGTCTTGAGACTGTTATCTGGGAAGAGTTTGATCCTGTGACTCCTGAGGACATGGACAGGATGCTGGGGCGGCTGAACGCCACCACATGTTTACTGGACCCGTGTCCCTCCTGGTTGGTACTGGCCTCCTGGGAGGTTACACGAGGCTGGCTCCAGGGAGTTGTCAACGCTTCTTTGAGTGAGGGGTTTTTGCCAGCCGCCTTGAAAGAGGCAGTAGTGAGGCCCCTCCTCAAAAAGCCCTCCCTGGACCCAGCCGTGTTGGCCAACTATCGTCCAGTCTCCAACCTCCGATTCCTTGCGAAGGTTGTCGAGAGTGTGGTGGCGCGACAACTGCCTCAGCACCTGGAGGAAACTGTCTATCTGCACCCGCGCCAGTCCAGCTTCTGGCCTGGGCACAGCACAGAGACGGCATTGGTCGCGTTGGTGGATGATCTCTGGAGGGCTCGGGATAGGGGCTGTTCCTCTATCCTGGTCCTGTTAGACCTCTCAGCGACTTTTGATACTATCAACCATGGTATCATGTTGTGCCGGCTGGTGGGGCTGGGGGTGGGGGGCACCGTTTTACAGTGGTTCTCCTCCTACCTCTCTGACCAGTCGCAATTTTTGTTGGCAGGAGGGCAGAGGTCAATGAATGAATGAATGAATGAATGAATGATTTAATTTATAGACCGCTCCTCTCCCCGTAGGGACTCGGAGCGGTGCACAGGGAAAACTAAAACCACAATACAATAAATATACAAATACAATTAAAAACAAATTAAATCTGGGCCTGTGCTAAAATCCCCTTAACCTGCTAAAATACCCAATTAAAACAGCTAGACCCTGTAGAGAGAGGCTACCCAAGGCCGGCCAAACGGAAAAGATGAGTTTTTAGTTTCAGACGGAAGGAGTGGAAGTCCGTGGTTGTTCTAATGTCAAGGTGCCTCACTTGTGGGGTACCACAGGAGTCGGTCCTCTCGCCTCTCCTGTTCAACATTTATATGAAGCCGTTGGGTGAGATCATCCGTGGTTTCGAGGTAGAATTCCATCAGTACGCTGTCGATACTCAGCTGTACATCTCTACCCCGGACCACCCCAACGATGCCGTCGAAGTGATGTCCCAGTGTCTGGAGGCTGTGCGAGTCTGGATGGGGAGAAACATGCTCCGACTCAGCCCATCCAAGACCGAGTGGCTGTGGCTTCCGGCGGCACGATATAGCCAGTTGGTGCCAGCTCTGGCTATTGGAGGGAGTCTTTGGCCCCCACAGAGAGGGCTCGTAACTTGAGCATCCTCCTGGACTCTCGGTTGTTGCTAGAAGATCATATGACAGCCGTGGCCAGGGGGGCCTTTTATCAGGTTCGCCTGATACGCCAGTTGCGCCCCTTTCTGGATCGTGACGCTTTACGCACGGTCACTCAAACCCTCGTCATCTCCCGCCTGGACTACTGCAACGCTCTCTATATGGGGCTTCCCTTGAAGTGCACCCGGAGGCTCCAGTTAGTTCAGAATGCGGCCGCGCGGGGGGTCCTGGGAGCTCCTAGATGCTCCCATGTGACACCTCTCCTGCGCAAGCTGCACTGGCTGCCTGTGGCTTTCCGGGTGCGCTTCAAGGTATTAGTAACTACCTTTAAAGCGCTCCATGGCAAGGGACCTGGTTACCTGCAAGACCGCCTCCTGCCATCAAATACCTCCCACCGACCAGTGCGCTCCCACAGAGAGGGCCTCCTCAGGGTGCCATCAGCCAGGCAATGTCGGCTGGCAACCCCCAGGGGAAGAGCCTTCTCTGTGGCGGCTCCTGCCCTCTGGAATGACCTATCCACCGACCTACGCACGACCACAGACCTGTGCCTCTTCCGTCGGGCTTTGAAGACCTATCTATTTCGTGCGGCCGGCCTGGCACAAATTTTTAAATGGTTTTAGTAGGTTTTTATTAATGGTTTTAGTACAGGCTTATTATTTAATACATTTTTAAATATATATTTCATGTATTTTTTATATTTTATATCATTGATTTTATTGCTGCCTGTACACCGCCCTGAGTCCCGGAAGGGCGGTATAGAAATTTAAATAATAAAAATAATAAATAAATAATAAATAAACTGTAATTAATGTTTTTCCATACAAGTCACAAAACGAATATTTTGTTAACCTTAAATGGTGTTCTAGTAATGGTTTGGATTGTTCACGCTTGCAATAGTTCATGGTTTAGACTCCTGATTTCCAAAGTAAGAATTAAGAGTAAAAGAAAAAAGATGGTGTTTCTTTCTATCAGTGACATAGAAATGTTCAAAGACATTGGCTTTTATAATACTTAATGAATCTAACAAAAAATGATATTTTTTGTTAGCAACAACATTTTTGTCTAACAAAAATGATATTCTTAAATAGTATAACAGAGCTTGCTGGCATCCAAATATATTTGAATTATTCCATTAATTAATTTTAAACCAGATTAAATTGTTCAATGCATCTTTCGAAGTATCTGTCCTTGGTATATGTCTTATGAAGCTATGGAACTAAGACCATAGATAGTTAACAGCACTAACACCAAGAAATGGAAGAATGTAACAGAAAATAGCAGTGTTTTAAAAGCCAATTCTGGCTTCTGGCTTTGAAAGTCAGGATATGGACAGAAATAATACCTTTCTTCACACACTCTCTCTAATGTAAATTAGAGCTTTTGAGATCATTTCTGACATGTATGACAGGAAAATGTTCAATTTCACCAAGAATTTTAATAATCTTGGATATGTTATTTCAACCTCTTCGTTAAATTTGTTAAAATCCAGTTCCACAAATCTAATTCTCACAAGAAGGACTGATCCTTTCCAAGCAAGAATCAACATTTTGAAGAAATAATTTCTTTTCAGACGTCTTCCAGATATCTCACATATTTATATTATCCACTGAATCAGAGAAATTACAGTAATCATTCACTGGATTCAGGCCTCTTATCACCATTCTCGTCTGTACACATACAAAATTGCCACATACCTTACCAAAAATAAATGAAGTAAAAACTGAAAGAAACTTTTCACTGTCCTCAGATGCAAACAAAACTTTCCTCAAATATAATTATCATAGTAGAATGATCATAATCATATTTAAATCAGTATTCTCCATACTTGTCTTATTCCTCAAAAAGCATTTTCTATCCCAGATATTTATCATTTGTAGAACTTGCTACATTTTCTTCTGCATGCAGAAGAAACTTAGAAGCTCCCACAATTTGCTAACTGTAGTAATTGGTGGAATAATGACAGAATGTTTCTCAGAAAAGTATAAACTAATATTTTGGGAATAAAAAGTCAACACCATATATTTATATTTAAAATATGGTATTCCACACAAAATGTGTGTTATAAAATATGCCCCAATTTATCAAGAACATCCCGTTCAGGGATCACAAAGCTTACAAGTCAGAATTCTGAATGCCAAGGATCAACATAATATCTTAATGCAAAAAACTTTATGACTGTTCAATGTTGATAAAAGAGAGTAAGTACAAATATCTCAGAAAAATCAATCAGCCACAAAAACATCATATCTTGCAACCTAATTTACTAGGTGAAATAGATTCTTCAAAAAAAGTTTAATACAATATGTATGTAAACATTTTCAAATGACTGGAGGGATTTACAGTGCCAGATAGATAAAAATATTCTGTACTTGACTTAAATGATGCAACAGCAACAGCATGATTCAAATTAGCAATGCTCAATCTGTATGCCATTTCCTATTTGGTGCTACAGATATGGGTGATTATAAAACTCATTTCAGAAAACATAAGGAAATCCAGTCATAATTCTCAAGGTTGCAGTGCTGCAAATATGCTATATTTAGAGGCATGTACTAGTGATGTACAAACATTTTAAATTTAAAATGTTTTGAACTAAAAGAATCCCCATCTTGGAGCTGAAATTCTCAACAGCTATTTCCAACTTATCAAAAGCATTCCAAGACAATGTTCCAACCTTACCAGAAGTTTGGTACTATTCTGAATTCATAAATTCAAAATCACCTGCTTTAAACTTTAAAAAGCTGTTTTAAATTTGAAACTGTATGCATATTCATAATGTACTATAGATTTCATAAAAATATAATGGGTTCCCCAACCTTTTCATTCAACCATAATATCCAGCATTAAAAAAATCACTAGAATGAAATGAGTATTATTTGCACAGTGTTCAGAATGTGTAATTTAAAATAAAGAGAATAATGAGAACTTATTTGGAAGCAAATTCTACTGAAATCAAGAGTTCTTAGTCCAAGTAAGAACTCTTCAAATCTGAAGGCAAGAGAATCACTTTCCTTTCTCAAGACTGCCCTAAAACCCGGTAGATAACAACCTGCAAAAGGAGAGAACAGGCAGCAAGAAAACTGGAAAGAGCCAGGGGGACCTTGAGAGAGAGGCGAGCAAGCTGCAGCAGGACTGTAGACCACAGCCTTAGGGACTCTTATTCGTGGAGGTCGAAGGACAGAGGAAAATGAGAGTGGTGCAGGGATTTTACTGGCCTTGGCAGACACAATTGGGGGCTCTAATTCAAAGAGAGACACAGAAACAAATTAGAAACACCACATAGCTATAGACACAAAAACAAACTAACAAATATATTTACATATTATAAATGCTGTTACATCAGTAGTATTACTGTTTTTTGGGGTTTGTTGTTGTACATACAAGTATTTAGGAAAAAAATGGGAGCTAGCTAGCTAGCTGCTCTTTCAGGTTTATTTGTTTCATTTTCAAATAATTTTGGAATGCCACAAATAAGACACTGCATGATATTAATTTTTGTAAATATCTGCAATGTATGTATTTCAAAGTTATCTTTAATGATATATAATACAATAAGAGCATTATGTGTAAGCTCTACTCTACAATATATGTAATGAAGCTAGAATTTAGGCTACAGCTCAGGGAAAGGAAAGGCCCTGACTCCATTGCTGAAATTTTAGTACAGTCTAATCTATTCCAAATCTAACAGAGCCCCAGAACACTTAGTGCTAACTTGTTGGCGTTTTTTTTTAAAACACACACATTACAACCCTAAGTAGTACAGCAATTTAAGTATCTCTATACTTTGTACTCTAATTGTATTGCTTTGTTTTTGATTAAATGCAGTAGTGTAAAATAACATTCAGCTTAATTAAAACTTATGCCTTCAAAACTAGCTCATTTACTTCATAGATAAATTCACAATGCTGTACAATAAAGGAAATATAAATGAATTAATGAAATTCCAAAAAGCTTTGGAACACATAATGTCTGAATGGAACTATTAGTCTTTTGTAATAGCAACAGTTGCAAACAATTATTTTATTTTACTGGTTCTGATCAGTGGAAAAGATTCTTATACTAACACTTGCATGCATAACTTGAAAACTGCTCTCTTACGTATTTTGATATAACCAGTTGAAAAAAAGAAAGCAACAGAAAGTGTCCTTGCAAAATTATATATAAATGCCTCTATTAAGGGTGGCAACTTAAAATATGGAAGTATACTTCGAAGTCAAAAATAATCTTACATTTGAGAATCAAGTCTGATCTGGAATTTAATTCAGTTTAGAAACCATTCTCAGATTACAGTTCTACATACAGATATGAAGTTTCTCTTAGCAGGAGGCTTTACAATAATAGCTTTTATTTGATTTGTTAAATAAGGATAGAATTTAGAATACAAAGAAACATTTGCTAATTTTTTATTCTTACATGATTCATATTAAGGTACGCTTGGTACGCCAATTGCGCCCCTTACTGGACCGGGCTGCCCTTCGCACAGTCACTCAAGCACTCGTGACGTCTCGGCTGGATTATTGTAACGTTTTCTACATGGGGCTCCCCTTGAGGTGCACTCGAAGGTTACAGCTAGTCCAGAATGCAGCCGCGCGGGTGGTCATGGGAGCCGCAAGGCAGTCCCATGTAACACCTCTCCTGCACGAGCTGCACTGGCTACCTGTGGCCTTTCGGGTGCGCTTCAAGGTGTTGACTACCATCTTTAAAGCGCTCCATGGCTCGGGGCCTAGTTACATGCGAGACCATCTCCTGCCCCATACATCCCTCTGACCGATCCGCTCCCATAGTGAGGGCCTTCTCCAGGTGCCGTCGGCCGGCCAATGCCGGTTGGCGACACCCAGGGGAAGGGCCTTCTCTGTGGCGGGCCCTACCCTCTGGAACGACCTGCCCCCCGAACTCCGCACTACCTCGGACCTCCGCCGTTTCTGCCAGCATCTCAAAATGCTTTTATTTCAACAAGCTGGCCTAGCATAACCACCCGATGTGGATTTTTCATTAGCTGTAAATTTTAATTAGAGGATTTTAAAATGTTTTTAGCACAGAGTAACTTAAGTTTAATAAGGGTTTTAGTAAATGGTGTATTTGTATATTTGCATTGACTTTTAATTTCCTGTGCGCCGCCCTGGGTCCTTTTGTAGGAGAAGGGCGGGATATAAATTTATTAAAATGAATAAAATAAATAAATATAATACTGCCTATTATTTTTAATTATTCAATATTTGCTTGAATGTATTTACTATATTTCAATGCTGCCACAATCCAAAAACTCTTAGTTTATATGAAGCATTTCAATATTTTTCTGAAGTCTGCAGCACTAAATAAATGTTCTTTTTTTTAAAAAAAATCTATTTTATATTGCTTTTACTTTTGTCCCTTATTTATCTTTTATACTTTTCTTTTTGATTCTGTTCTTCTGAAATACATATCTACATCTATTGAAATAAGCAAATCAACAAGAATTGCACTTGTTCAGTGTGGCCCAAGGTCCCCCAGCTGGCTTTATGTCTAAAATGGGATTAGAACTCCGTGGTACCCTGAATTGCAGACTGATGCCTGAACCACTACACCAAACTGGGTTTAATTAATATCCTACATGATTAAAAACTCAATAGACGTTATAGGTTGCAGAACTAAACTTCCACCTGTAATATAATAAACTCTCTAAGAAAGTGTTTTGTTCAAATGAAACCAGCTTAAAGTCAATGGCAGGTAGACCTAGCAACTTTGAAGATTCCTCATAGTGGTTGGTTTCTAGTGTACTTATAGGCACTTTGGGTTTTATATACTGGGTCAATATTATAGTTCATGAAATGTCTAATATAAAATTTTGAATGGAACACATTTGATTGTATCATAAATTATCTATGATCAGGGATGAACATAGAGATGGATATATTTTCAAATGATTTTACATTTTCTGAGTGATGTGCATACAGTAGAAAAGCAAGATATAAATTTTATATCATTAATCAATATAAAAACATTTTAATTAATTATCATTAAATACCAGATGAAATCCAAGGAGCATCAGAACACCTCTTTAAGCTAAATTTATGAGTAACAATAGCAACTGCAATTCAGATCATTCCTATATCAGTAAATATGGGAAATTTAAATATATTCTATTTCATTACTACAACTGTATCATTTGCTGGATAAAACTTTGGATATTTGATTTTTTTTCCAAAATATTTATTTGCAAAGAGAAATTTCCTGACAGTGAAAAAAACCAATCAGTTGAATGCTTGCTTCCAAACGTTATTTTTGTTATTTTTTTAATTTGTTATTTATTTATATTTATATCCCGCCCTTCTCCACAGAGGACCCAGGGCGGCGCACAGGAAATTTAAAATATACAAAAGTACAAAAAATAAATACATAATTTAAAATATATATTAAATTATCCTGATCCTATGCTAAAAGTCAAATTATTAAAATACCCAATTTAAAACTTTCTAGAAGTCCCCGTGGGAGGTTAGGCTAGGCCGGCTTGTTGGAAAAGGTATGTCTTCAGACATTGGCGGAAGAGGCGGAGGTCGGTGATGGTGCGTAATTCAGGAGGTAGGTCGTTCCAAAGGGCTGGGCCCGCCACAGAGAAGGCTCTTCCCCTGGGTGTTGCCAGTCGGCATTGTCCGGCCGACGGCACCCTGAGAAGGCCCTCTCTGTGGGAGCGTATCGGTCTAAGGGATGTATGGGGCAGGAGGCGGTCTCGCATATAACTAGGCCCCGAGCCATGGAGCGCTTTAAAGATGGTCTTCAGAACCTTGAAGCGCACCTGAAAGGTCACAGGAAGCCAATGCAGCTCACGCAGGATCGGTATTATGTGGGAGCATCTGGTGGCTCCCGTAATTACCTGCGCGGCTGCGTTTTGGACTAGCTGTAGCTTTCAAGTGCACCTCAAGGGAAACCCCATGTAGAGAGCATTACAGTAGTCGAGTTGGGATGTCACGAGAGCTTGAGTGACTGTGCGAAGGGCAGCCCGGTCCAGTAAGGGGCGCAATTGGCGCATCAGGCGTACCTGATGAAACGCCCCCCTGGCCACGGCCGCCACATGGTCCTCCAAGGACAGCCGGGAATCCAGGAGGACACCCAAATTGCGCGCCCTCTCCATGGGGGCCAGTGTTTCGCCCCCAATGGCCAGAGTTGGAGTAATCTGGCTGAACCGGGGTGCCGGAAACCACAGCCACTCAGTCTTGGCAGGGTTGAGCTTGAGTTTGTTACCACCCATCCAGATCTGTACGGCCTCCAAACACCGGGACAGCACTTCGGCGGCATCGTTGGGGTGGTCTGGGGTGGATATGTACAGCTGAGTGTCGTCAGCGTACAGATGGTACTCCACCCCAAAACCACGGATGATCTCACCCAGCGGCTTCATATATATGTTAAACAGGAGGGGCGAGAGGACCGATCCCTGAGGAACCCCACATAAGAGGGGTCTCGAGGTCAACCTCTGCCCTCCCGTCAACACATATTGCGACCGACCAGAGAGGTAGGACGAGAACCACCGCAAAACGGTGCCTCCCAGCCCCAACCCCCCCAGTCGGTGCAATAGGATACCATGGTCGATGGTATCAAAAGCCGCTGAGAGGTCTAATAGGACTAGGATAGAGGAATAACCTCTATCCCGTGCCCTCCAGAGATCATCAACCAACGCGACCAATGCCGTCTCGGTGCTGTGACCGGGTCGGAAGCCGGACTGGTGCGGGTCTAGATAATCAACTTCCTCCAGGTGTCGCGGAAACTGTTGGGCTACCACACTCTCAACAACCTTCACCAAAAAGTGAAGGTTGGAGACCGGACGATAGTTCTCCAACAATGCTGGGTCCAGGGACGGCTTCTTGAGGAGGGGCCTCACTACCGCCTCTTTCAAGACCGCAAGTAAGGACCCCTCACTCAAAGATGCGTTGACAATGCCCTGGAGCCAGCCTCGTGTCGTCTCCCAGGATGCCAGTACAAGCCAGGAGGGACACGGGTCCAATAAACATGTGGTCGCCCTAAGTGTCCTTGACAACCTGTCCATATCCTCGGTGGTAACAAAATCAAACTCCTCCCAAGAAGGAACCTCAAGACTAGTCTCGGACAGTCCCACAGGACCACTGTCGATGGAGGGTAGCTCATTCCGAATCCGAGTGATTTTCTACTGCAGATAAATCCCAAATTCCTCTGCTCGCCCTTGCAGAGGGGCTTCCCACGGCCTCTGGTGAAAGAGGGAGCGGGTCACCCCAAACAGGGCGGCAGGGCGGTTATCTGCGGATGCAATAAGGGTGGCACAATACTCACGTTTGGCCACCCTTATCGCCACTAAGTAAGCCCTAATATGGGTTCTCACTAGTGTTCGGTCGGCTTCAGAGCGAGAGGATCTCCATCTGCTCTCTAGCCGGCCTCTTGTGGCGCTTCATCCCCCGAAGCTCCTCAGTAAACCAGGGAGCCTGGGTGGTTCGTCGCCGCAAGAGAGGCCGCAAGGGCGCGACTCGGCCCCTGCGGCCGCACTTAACCATGTGGCCACTAGGTCCTTAGTCGAGTCGCGAGGCAGGGTCACAGGAATTGGCCCAAGCTCCCTCTGGAACCTTTCCGGGTCCATTAGAAGCCTGGGGCGGAACCATCTAGGAGTATCCGGTTCCGCCTCCCCGCGGTGAGGTGAAGCGATACGCTCCCACAGAGAGGGCCTCCTCAGGGTGCCGTCGGCTGGACAATGCCGACTGGCGACACCCAGGGGAAGAGCCTTCTCTGTGGCGGGCCCAGCCCTTTGGAACGACTTACTCCCTGAACTTTGCACTATCTCCGACCTCCGCCTCTTCCGCAAGTGTCTTAAGACACATTTGTTCCATCTAGCCGGCCTAGCGTAACCTCCATTACTGACTTTTAGATAGTTTTAAATTTGGGGATTTTAATTTGATTTTTAGCGCAGGATTTTATTGGAATAAGTTTTTTAAAATTTTATATTTTTTTGCATGTATTTTAGTATTCCTGTGCGCCGCCCTGTGTCCGTTTGGAGAAGGGCGGGGTATAAATTTAAATTTAATAAATGAAATAATAAATGAAATGAAGCGATTGGAAAGTCCAGCTGAAGGAGAGCGTGATCTGTCCATGACAAGGGAGTGATGGCTAGATCCCCTATTCCCAGATCACAACTCCACTGTCCCGAGACAAAGATCAAATCCAGCGTGTTTCCCCCCTCGTGAGTGGGGCCTAAAACTACCTGGATCAGGTCCATGGCCGTCATGGAGGCCATGAACTCCCGAGCTGCTCCAGAGGCTTCGCCCGCCGATGGCAAGTTAAAGTCCCCCATGACTACCAGTCTGGGGGTCTCAACTGCCGCCTCGGCTATCACCTCTAGGAGCTCGGGCAGGGCTGTTGTTGCATAGCGAGGAGCCAGGTATACAACTAACACGACCAACTGCCTCCCTAGGCCCCATCTCACGCAGAGAGATTCACACCCAGTTGTCTGAGGGACTGTGGTCTCCTTCGGCTCAAGACCTTCCTTAACCATAATCGCCACTCCCCCACCCCTCCCTAGGGCCCTAGGCTGATGGAAGGCGCGGTAACCTGGTGGGCACATTTCCACGAGGGGTAGACCCCCTTCATGGTCCAACCAGGTTTCCGTTATACCCACCAGGTCCGGGTCCCCCTCTGACACAAGGTCATGGATGAGGGGGGCTTTCTGAACCACGGACCTGGCGTTGCATAACATCAGCCTAGGGCCCTGGGTCTGTGATTCCTGCCCACCTAGTCTGCGATGGGAGGGCGGAGAGTTGGAGCGCGTGACCGCCTGTGTCCAGCGGCCACGGTCTCCCAACCGATGATGCCTATTCCGCCCCCCCGTCCCTGCCCCTCCCTAAGACCAGATCGATAGAAAATGCCTCAGTGGAAACGACCCCCCCCTTCCCCTTCCTCCGTTTCCCCTCTTCCGCCGGCCGGCCCAATCGTTTGCCGTTCCCTCCCAGGACTATTTTCCCCCCCCCCACCCTGGAACCCCCTAAAATCCGAATTAAAAATTTATATAAAAACCCCCTTAATTTGCGCTTCGCCCACCTCTCAGGAGCAATCAGTCCATCCTCGAGGTGGGCCCGTGTTAAACAGGGGGGCCAGGTCTGCGAGAGGGGAGCCTCCCGCAGGCAAAGGAGATCACACCTAGAGTACACCGCTAAAAACATGGAGGTCATCCGACCCAGGGGACATGATGCAAGGCCAAGACAGAGTCCAGGGTTAAATAAAGTGACAGATGGTTAAAATTGTGCAAATAGATAGTCCTAAAAGGCAGAGGGGTAAAACAGTCAGACAGTCAGACTAAGATCTTTCGAATGGGGGGGGGGGGTGTCACAATTTAGTCTCATCACCACCCCATCCATCTGTCTTCTTTGGCAACACAGGCCTCAGTCTGCATTTAGTGCCGCACGATTAGATGGTACGTCGTGCGGCCTGATGTAAAATGCTGCCATGTGCTGACACGGTTTACTTCCTCAAGTCCAGAGCACACACTTTCAGATCTTCCTGGGTCATCTTCGGCCACAATCCACCAACGACCCGGCCACAATCTACCAACGACCCGTTGTGGGTATTCCATCACTGGAGGCTTTAAAAAGAGATTGGACAATCATTTGTCCAGCATGGTATAGGTTCTCTTCCTCAAGCAGAGAGTTGGACGACCTCCAAGGTTCCAGCCTTTTAACTTTTGTATTATGTGTTTCTTATGTTGTATGCCGCCCTGAGTACTTTGGGAGAAGGGCAGCATATAAATCCAATAAATCCAATCCAACCCAATCCAGCCAACCCTATTATTTTATATTCTAACTCACATAACTAATTTATGAAATTTGTTATCATAAGATGGGACAATGTCCACTAGCTTAACTATCTTTCAAGTGTAATTTCAAAAATCCATATATTTATTAGCAGTTGTTTCCACTTTCTGATAGCAATCCAGTTCTTCCAGAATTTTCCAAGACTAAATGAAATATAATGCATTGCCTTACAATACCTCCATGTAGCACTCAGCAAGTAGTCTTCAATGGAATTACAACTACAAGAAGGGAAGTATGACTGGGGTACCATAAGATTCTGTCTTAGGGCTGTACTCTTCAACATCTTCATAAATGATCTAGATGAGAAGATAGAAGGGGAACTCATCAAATTTACAGACGATACCAAGCTGGGGAGAATAGCTAATACTTTAGATGATGGACTCAAGATTCAGAAGGATCTTGGCAGACTTGAACATTGGGCTCTATCCAACAAAATGCAATTCAGTGGTGAGAAAAGTAAGTTCCTACACATAGGTAAGGAAAACGAAATGCACAAATATAGTAGGTGATACCTGGCTCAACAGTAGCAATTGAGAGAGATCTAGGAGTCCTAGTAGACACAAATAAGTATGAGCCAGCAGTCTGCTGCAACTGCCAAAAAAGCTAATGCACTAATGCAGCCCTAGTTACATCAACAGAGGGATAGAAGATCACTTGAAGTTTTAGTATTACTTTATAGTGCACTGGTGAGACCTTACTTGGAATGCTGAATCCATTTCTGGTTACCATGATACAAAAAAGATGTTGAGATTCTAGAAAGAGTACAGAGAAGAGCAACAAAGATGATAAGCAGTCTGGAGGCTAAATCATATGATGATTGATTGAGGGAACTAGGTATGTCTAGTCTTATGAAGAGAAGGACTAGGGATGATATGATAGCAGTTTTCCAGTACTTGAAGGGCTGCCACTGAGAAGACCTTGACCTATTCTCCAAAGCATCTGGGGGCAGGACAAGACGTAATGAGTTGAAGATCATTAAAAGAAATCTAACTTTGACCTAAACAGAAATTTCCCGATAGAGAACAATTAATCAGTAGTACAGCTTGCCTCCAAAAGTTCTGGATGCTCCATCAGTGGAGGTTTTCAAGAAGAGACTAGCAGCCATTTATCCAGAATGATATAGGACCTCCTGCCTGAGCAGGGGGTTGGACTAGAAGACTTTCAAGGTCCCTTCCAACCCTGTTCTATGTTCTGTACTACTAGCTAAGGATGATAAAAATCACAATCCAATACCTATGTACTGAACTCAGCAGAATAACCTATGTAGGTAATGGATTGGAAGGAAGAATGTTTTACAAGAAGAATGCAACTGAACACTGAATGTTACTGTAAGTGTGGGACCACGGCTTAGAGTGGATAATCAGTTAAAGAGATAGAAGGAGGAGTTAAGGATAAGAAGTAAAAGTTCAGTTAAGTATGAGAAGCAAAACGTCTTCAAGGAAAAACAAAGTTCAGTTGCCTCTTGAAAAAAACCACCTTTGGGACAGTTAAGGAGATACTTAATTATTTTCTACTCAAGTCTCCAGACACACTTTTGACAGGTCATACATGAACTATCTTGACTGAGAATTTTTTAAAAAAAATCAATGCAGGGTGGGTTCCTACTGGTTTGCACCGACTCGCATGAGCTGGATCGTAAAATTTAGTGATCCGGGGCCATCCGGTTGGACCGTGGACTCGGAAGTAACTTCCGGAAAGCGTGGCTCGCTCCGTCACTCGCATCTCACTCGCTCCCCTGCCTGTCTGATTAAACCAGCCCAACCAGATGCTCACTGATTGGCTGGCATCCAGCCAATCAGCGAGTGGGCTGGAAGCGACCCTTGAAAAGCGTGGCGCCGATGGGCAACATTTCTTTCTCGTTCTTCTTCTTGTCCTCGTCTTTGGTCCTCCCTTCGCTTTGATTCACCCTTCAGCAGCTTGCTGCTTTCCGCAGGTAAACAACTTCGCTTAGGGGGGGGCGGCGGCAGGCTAGTTTACGCCAGCTCACGGCATTCGAAAGGGAAGGGCTTCCAGGCCTTGCCCCCCCCCCTGTAAGGAGCGAGCTGGCATAGCCACATGGCCGAAAAGTGTGCAAGCGGCATGGGCAGGGGCTGCCGGTAGCTTCGCACGTGGCACGGGTAAAGTGCTGCGCGGCGGTGGCTTCGCAAGTGGGAGTGGGGGCTGCCGCCACTAGCCGCAAGGCACTAAGGTGCTGAGCAGTGGTGGTTTCAAATGTGGCATGGGGGCAGGGGCAGGGGCTGCCACCACTAGCCCCAAGGCACTAAAGGACAGGTGTGAAGTTCACACCCGTCCCTGCCGCCACACCGCTTCCTACCACTGGCCAGAGCCTTTAGGCCTCGTGCTAAAAGCGCTGGCTGGGTTGGCTCCAAAGGCGGCGCGGGGCAGGGCTTCCCATTGCCTGCAAGTGCTAAAAGCTAAAAGCGCTGGCCGGCCTGGCTCCAAAGGCGGCGGGACACAGGGCTTCCCATCGCTGCCCAGCGCTAAAAGCTTAAAGCACTGGCTGGGGGGGGGGGGAAGTGCCGGCGCCACACCGCCTTTGGAGCCAGGCCGGCCATTGCTAAAATCTAAAAGCACTGGCTGGCCTGGCTCCAAAGGCGGCGGGGCGCAGGGCTTCCCGCTGCTGCCAGGCGCTAAAAGCTTAAAGCGCTGGCCAGGGGGGAAGCGCCGGCACCACGCCGCCTTTGGAGCCAGGCCGGCCACCGCTAAAAGCTAAAAGCAATGGCCGGCCTGGCTCCAAAGGCGGCAGGGCGCAGGGCTTCCCACCGCTGCCCGGTGCTAAAATCGGTGGCCTTCGGAGACGCCCCCTCACCGCTTCTCGTTGCGCCGGGGACTCCCACCGCTGCTCCACATTGCGCCAGCGACTGTCCCCACCGGCGTTCTACGTTGCGCCGTGCACTGTCTCCACCACCGTTCACATTGCGCCGCGGACTGCCGTGGACCGTCCCCACCGCCACTGCTGTATTGAGGACTTACATTCTTATTTTTAAGTAAATCATTGGATGTTGCTTGTTTATTTAAATGATTTATGTGGCCACCTTACTTGGCACTGGGACTCTGAACTTTTACCGATTAAATTAAATGAGAAAAATATGTCAGTTTTACCATATAAATTATTCGCATGAATAATGCTGAGTTTCAGGGCTTTCCTCTTTGGCAAATTGATTGGTTTTTACGCTGCTACCCCCCCCCCCAATAGGAATAACAAAACATCTGGCATCCTTCACCTGTATACTATGCTTGCTATCCACTTTGCAAGCTTATAAAAGACATGTAAATTTCCAGCACTTCCAGCACTTCCAGCACTCTGGGAATCTGCTTTTAATATCAAAAATAGAATTGGAGTATTTTTTTTACTTTGATACACTATTTGCCTTATTTTAATTTTATTATACTGTATTGTGCACTATACTGTACTGTACTGTACTATTAATAATATTAATACTATATTAGTATTTTATAAACATTTATGCTGTCCATCTCACTGATGCAGTGACTCTGGGTGGCTTATAGTTTATTATGACATTATATACATAATCTAACACCTTTCTAATGTTATTTTATATTTCTTTGCCCAATAAAATATTGTTGCTTGGAATAACACAATTAATTATAAAATCATAAAATATTTATTCAGTAGAAACTATGTTGACCTTTTTCAGGGTAAATTTTCAGAGTGTTTTCTACATATATTTTCTTAAAAATAGATCGTTAAAGGTATATTTATGCATAAGAAATCACTTTTTATCTGGAAATCAGTGGCCCTTGGCTGATGTGAAAAAAATGTAAGTTGCATTTGATTAGTACTTGATTGGGAGGTCACTACAAAATAACAGGCCTATAAGTGGCTAGGCAATTTAAAAAATAAAATAAAACAGTGACAACCACTTCTGTAATGCTGCCATGAAAACTATAGGGATGTGCCACACACGTCATAAGCAGTGGAGCTCAACTTACAAGTTTAAGAATGGTAATTTAGGATGTAATTGATACCTAGGATGTTGGCAACAACCTGTATCAACCTTATAGAATATCTTTTTTTTACATTATTTTAGGGAATTTGAATTTTTACATTGAATTTTAGGGTTCCTTGATAGGAACCGGGCTGCAGGGCTGGAGTGGAGAAGGAGGGAGCAGCCCCCTGGGCAGAGCGCGCGCCAGATGCAGGAGAGCGCAGGCACGGCCGTTTGCGCCATTGGAGGCCCTAGAGAGCCGAGTGAGCCGACTCCCACCCCCGTGTGCGCATGCGCTGCCTGTTCCCCCCTCCCCCTGCATGCGCATGCACCGCCTGTTCCCCCTCCCCCCCTCCTCTATGCCTGCAGGTCCGCAGAATTTTCTTTAAAATGAAACCGGTCCCTGGTGCAAAAAAGGTTGGGGACCTCTGGTCTAGGTAATTCTTAGGTGGTTGCTGGTTCTGTGAGCTTGTGTGTCCTTTATAATTTCCCACAATGCCTTGATGGTTTTTATTCCAGTGGCTTTGTCTCTCCTGTCCCTAAGGTTAGGGGGGAAAAACTGGTTTCATTTTCAGTCTTTTCTAGGAGGCATTCTATTTTTTGGTGTTTTCCTGGCACTGTCATAGTTTGCGTGGGTGTGTTATGTCCTGCAGCAGTTGTACACATTAATAATGATACATTTTAGTGACCTTTCCTTACATAATTGGTGTTGTCTTTCATACTTTGGGATTTCTATTTTCTGTTTCTGTTACTTAGCAATTGCTAAAACAAATCCCATGTGAAAAAATATTCAAAGCCTTCTTGATTTTAATTGTCACTTTATTTATTCCTACACATTGTAGTATTTATTCATTTTCATATCTGTTTTTCCACTGTTGTGCAAACATAATTCCTGCAGCTGCTAACATTCCCACAGTCACATGGCTGGCAAGCCACTCCCACTCGTGACCACATGGCTGGCAAACCACTCCCACAAAGCAGGCCACACCCACAGAATAGGTTCCAAAAATTTTGAAACCCACCACTGAATCAATGCCACGTCTTTCTATCACATTCAGAAAACTGAATGTGTGTATTTCTGCAAGTCACCAATAAAAACTAAACTGGAGAAATAGCAAGAAACGTGTTAAGACTTCTCTTACACTTGCTTCTCAAACTCTTTCCTCCCTCAAAAGATTTTTCATGAATAAAATGTTTGCATTCTTAGATGTACTGATGTATCTTTAATTTAATTCAGAGGTTTCTTATAGCAAGGAACAACCTATGGTAGTAAGAGCAGCAGCAGTATACTCCACTATCAGAAAGGACACTCTGACTTTGTATATTATCCTAAGCCAGTTTGGTTAACCAAGGTTTTATGAATCACAGTCATTTTTGATGTATGAATTCAACATGAAGTTTCATTACAATTCAGTCCATCTTTTTAGATCTATTGTGCTTCTACAACTTGGAAAAAAATAGGACTGGAGTGGGAAGTGAGGAGAGTTATATAGGAATGGGGAGTAGGTGAACAATATGACATATGGTTAAAATTCAATTTTAATATTGAATTAATATTGATATTTAATATTATATAGTTAGTATCATATTTGTGACATCAGATATTTCATGGTATTAGGGGTAAATAAATTTCCCTAAATAAATAAATTCAACAGTCTTATGTAAAACTTTCTTGGGAATTATGACACTCAGGGAGATAATTTCATGTTGCAGTTTATAGCGATAAATGCCAGAAAAGTTAAGACACAAAGACTAATAGAAGATAATAGATTAGAGCCACAGTGGTACAGTGGTTAGAATGCAGTACTGCAGACTACTTCTGCAGATCACTGGCTGCCAGCAGTTTGGCCAATTGAATCTCACCAGGCTCAAGTTTGACTCAGCCTTCCAGCCTTCCGAGGCAGATAAAATGAGGACCCAAATTGTTTACAGAGACAATATGCTGACTCTGTAAACTGCTTAGAGAGACCTGTAAAGCACTGTGAAGCGGTATATAAGTGGTATTGCTATTGCTTTAATATTTATAGCTCTGGGGAATTCTCAGTGCTCTCTGAGCTTGGTACTTTGCTTGTTTCATTAGTCAACTAGTGCTTGTTAAATAATGAAACTACCACAAGGGAAAAAAAGGTCCTAAACCATCTAGAATTTCACACAAGGACTAACACAAATGTTCATAATGTAACTGAGAAGAGCCATTGAAAGAGAACACAACACACAGTATAGCCTATTGTTTCATCAACTTTTATTCTTGCAAGCTAATTCCCCATTGATCAAATTGGCATTCATACTTTCTCCTGTTCAGTTTTAATGTATGAAAAATTCACCCTAGAGCCATACAGTTTCTAGCATTAAGTTAGGATTTGCTGTTTAAAACCTCACATTTGATCAAGTTGCATTGTTGCTCTTCTAGTGAATGACACTAAGTCAGAAACTACAGAAGTATTGGTGATATATGCAGTGTCAAGAGCAATTAAAAATAAATAAATAATAAAATAAATAAATAAAAATAAAAAATGCTCTGAAGGAGCTTAGGTTAACAACCAAGATAACCTTGATATTAATTAAATATTCAAATGTGCTTTTTTATTTACACTCATGATAGCTAGCAACTACCATTCTAACATGAAACAGGCAGTATTTTTCACTGCTGAACATAACAGAGTGAACTGCAGAGAAACAGTAGCAAGATTATGCTGTTAATTTTCATGCTTTGTAACAAAGAGAATTATGCAATAAAGATTTGATTTAAGTATCAAGAAGAATAAATATGTGCTTGTTACAATCATTTCAGATGTTGCCCTGAGTTATACTCACAAAGAAGAGTCTATAATGCAACAGATGTCTGTGGCTGCATATTAATGAAATAACTATTATTTACATTGGAAAGGCTTAATCCAGAAAGCCTGATCAATTTTTAGAGTGAAAGAAACCTAAAACTATAACATTGCACTACTTCTATTGTTATAGTTAATTGAAAACATGCCAGGTCAATTATAACTTAGTAATGTGTACTTTGTACATATTGTTAGAAGGAACAACCCCAGATTTGGCCCAGAAAATATTAGATCCAAACTCTGGCACAGTTGAAGCAATCAGATGGATAGTTCTATGATCTATCTATTCTATGATCTGATACAACATATGGATGTTCTATATCCGTGATGGCGAACCTATGGCACGGGTGCCACAGGTGGCACGCGGAACCATTTCTTATGGTACACGAGGTGTTGCCTTGTCAGCTCCAGCACACTTGTGTGCGCTGGCGGGTTGATTTAGGCCTTCTTTTGAGGCTGTTTTTCCCCCTCTGGAGGCTTCAGGGAAGCTCCTGAAGCCTCTGGAGGTGAGGGGTGAGGCTGTTTTCACCCTTCCCAGGATCCTAGAAAGCCTCTGGAGCCTGGGGAGGGTGAACAAAGCAAGCCAAAAGCAGGGGGTCATGCACATAGCATTATGGGTGTGGCACACCCACCCACAACTCCCCTGCGCTCCCGCCACTTTTGGCACGCGAGCCAAAAAAGGTTAGTCATCACTGTTCTATATGTTTCTAGTGATAAGCTACCTGGAAAATGGACACTATCTGGAACTTAGAAATGCAGTAAACTGAGACTGGGTTTTAACCTGTTTTAAAAAGCATAAATTTTGATGTATGATTTTTCAAGAAATGAATGCAACTTATATTGTTGGTAGATACCAGAAGAGATTGAAAAATAAAATAAAACAAAAGCAACATTTTTTTTTGAAATTTTAAACACAAACACAGTGGATTATTCAAAAAACACAGACATCAACACTCCAACACTTATTAATACTAGAAAGTTGTCTCAGATCAAGAATATGAGGACATTAAAAAAATTAGCATAACTCTATTATGTCTTCAGAATATTTTGTCAAATCAAACTATTACATAGGTAATCTTCCAAAGATCCAAAGTACTCATGTCACTGCTGCTGTTCCTTGCCTTAGGCCAAACCCTGACTAAGGTATCCTAATACATGCCTCTCAACAAATGTGGGGCACCACTGACCTCGTGCTGCATCAGAAGAAGCCTCAGTACTAATTAATCTCTGCCCAGCACACATGGAACGCAACATCTGAAAGACAGCCAAAGGTGAGACATTCATGCGTAGAAGGTCCAGCAGAATCCTAAGGAGAGAAAATAAAAATGTAATACTTTCATTCATTATTTGCAAAGATTTCTTGATTACAGTACCTGAAACCAATTGTTTCTGGCTTAAGTAAAATTAACCAGTGTCTAAAAGAACTGATGGACATAACTCAAATATATACACATTTGGTAATCCCACCCCTGAATCTGCCATTCTTCGGGGGAAGAGAGGGGGCATACTCCCTTTAGACCTTTTTACCCTTCTTTCCTATATATCCTATACCTGTGATGGCGAACCTGTGACATACGGATCCATTTCTAGGACATACAAGGCATTGCTATGTCTGCTCCAGTGCGCATGTGCATGCTCCCAGCTTCTTTTAAGCCTCCAGAGCGCGAAAAACCAGCCCTATGGGTAAACCAGAAGTTCAGGAATGGACTTCCGGCTTGCTCGTATGGCTGTTTTTCACCCTCCAGAACCTTCAGGATGCTCCTTGAAGGCTCCAGAGGGCGAAAAACGGCCCTCCAGCCACACTGGAAGTCACTTCTGGTTTGCTTGTAGGGCCGTTTTTCGCCCTCCGGAGCCTTCAGGACGCTTCCTGACTGCA
The DNA here is from genome assembly GCA_039707465.1 of Rhabdophis nuchalis. NCBI lineage: Eukaryota > Metazoa > Chordata > Lepidosauria > Squamata > Natricidae > Rhabdophis > Rhabdophis nuchalis. Next base: position 123,950,130 of record CM077644.1, read on the forward strand.
GTTTGGCAGTTTCACTGGCTCGAGGCTGACTCAGCCTTCCATCCTTCCAAGGTCAGTAAAATGAGGACCCAGATTGTTGGGGGCAATATGCTGACCCTGTAAACTCCTTAGAGAGGGCTGTGAAGCACTGTGAAGCAGTGTATAAGTCTAAGTGCTATTGCTATAACCACATGATTACAATATAAAATCAGTGGAAGCTAATTTTGCCCTTCTTTAGGACTATAGAGCCAACGTCGCAATGATATGATGTCTGGTCTTGCTGCTGCGAGATCACCGTTGATACTTTTTCCACTGAACAGTCCAATCGGATCTAAACTGTCCCGCAGGTACAGTGAATATGAAGACAAAGTCTTGCTGATCTCAGGGACACTGCAAAGTCCCTGATTGATCCAAGGGATGGTCTTCTCACCGGAGGTAAACAGGCAGCCCCTAGACTGGTGAAGTTGGAACGGTTTCCGGAAGAAGAAAGTGAAAAGAGAAAGTGTGTCCATCTGGTGAAGTATTTTTTCTTTATTACTACAAGAAAGATTGCCCAAAGTAACCTTTTTTTTCTTTTTTTTAAAAACTAAATAAAATCCTTAAGCAACAAATTTAATCTCTAGTGGACCATTTTGGAAAGTGTCTTTTGTACACATAGTTATATTTTGTGGAATGAAGCATTTGTAGTGTTTTTTTTCCTCCTCTCTTTGTTTTCTCTGTTTAAAGTGAACATACTAAATATTCCTCTTCTGTTTTTTGATACTTTATGGATTAAAATCCCCTTTTTATTTTAATAATGTTGCCTATTTCTTATTATTAAATTTTACTTAAGAATTCTAATTTTAAAGCTTTTTTTTTAAGTAACAGAGAGTGAAAGAAAGCAACACTGCCATCTGGAGGCTAGAAACCGGATTTTTTTAAACTTGTTTATAAAAACTGATAAAGAGCCAAGGACACAGAACAGATGTTTCTTGAGCAGAGAAGTAAAAATTGACTTGTTTTTTTTTCTTTGAAGATAACAATAGAGCTTGTGTTTAAGCCAATTTAAAATTGAAAAAGAAAGGGCTTAAAGCTAGGGGTGGCAGTGACTACTAGCTCTCTTTTTCTTCTTTTATCTTTCTTCTTTACCTTTTTCTCTTTGGAAATATGGATCAATACTCAGAAGAGGAAACTTTAAAATTGCAAAGCATTTTGGCTGGAATCAGTGGCGTAGCGTGGGTTGTCAGCACCCGGGGCAAGGCAAGTAATTTGCGCCCCCTAACCCGTGGATTTTAGCACTTGAGTCTCTTCCACTAGATTAGTTAAAGAAACCCTTACCCCCTAAGCACATGCATTGTTTGTTATGAAAATACTGATGTAATTAAAGTAAAATGCATCTAAATACAAGTTTATTTTCAAACACTTTATTGAGTGCGAACATGCATTACACATTCTCCACATTTTCAGCAGGTCTATGAATACAAATCTACAAATGTAGTAACCTAGCATGGGCCATGCTATTATAGGTCATCTCACAACCATCATATCAAGATGATATCAATATCAAGAACAAAAACTAAACATCAAAATGGAACCATACCCTGGAGATGATCCAAGACTGGGCTAGATGGAGCCAACTTCCTCAATCCTGTACCTCTAATTGTAATTATTTAATAGAAGTGCAAGATATCAATCTGTATATAATATACAGATTAATTTAAATTCGCCTGCTTTTAATTAGCGCAAATTTTTCAACAACGGAATTGAAATCTACATTAAAGTCTCTCTCAATGGACAGTATTGCTAGATTACTCAGTCTTTCTTGGCTCATTGTAGATCTCTGATATGTTTTAATTAGTTTAAGTTTTGAGAAACTTCTTTCACAACTCGCTGTAGAAACAGTGATAGTAAGAAAGATTCTTAATGTGACAACAAAGTTAGTTAAACTTTCTTGCAGCTTCCACTTATACACCCAGCGAAGCAAATCTAAAGCTGACCAGTTTGCAACCTGCTCATCAGGATTGACCTCCTTATACAAGATAATGTGGTGCCGAAGTCGAGTTATTTCGGTGAGCATAGATGCAGCATTCAATTCCGTGTACTGAGCACACGTGTGCTGAATTTGTTTCTTAATAAAATCATCTTTTTTAGTATCCAACAATGTTTGGATTTGCAAAAAAGCAAATCGCTGGTGCAGCGTATTCATCTGCGTAGTACGTTTTTTAATTTCTGCCTGAAGCTGATCAATTGCTTCCAGTTGTTCTCTGCTTGTTTCCTGTATTAAGGTCAAGCCAGCATCGCAACTGTTCTCACCATCCATCTTCTTGCGTCTTCCAACTCTTCTTTCTGTAGGTATGCAATAGGTTTTGCATACCTGCAGAGCTTTCTCAGTTGCCTTTGACACTAGACTATCCCGTTTTTCATGACAAAATAAAGTCAATGCTTTTAACTTTTGCACGCATTGATCAAGCGCAAGTCCTTCTTGCTGCAGGTAGATCTGAGTATCATTTACTTCAGTTAGTACTGGGTTCCAAAAACATTTTATTTATGCATAACCCACGCCTCTCCGAGGTGAATAACCACGAATGATGGTCTATTCTTAGGATGGTTGCTCGCCCATTCAGCCAGATGTTTTCGACCCGATGTGGCCTTTGAGGTTATTTTATGATGGTTTCTGTTCACCCCCAAGTCAAATCACAGCTGCTGCCAGCTCTTTTTGCCTTCAAAATAAGTTTCCCCCCAAGAATTTAGGCTGTCTTCATATATCAGCATCCGTGAGAATCCAAGCAATTTTGCAATTGACAGATTGAAATGTTGCCAATGCCCAAGATTTTTTTTCTAAGGGCCATTCAAGATTTCTTTTGGTGTGGCATCCAGGAAACCCATAACCCCCAGCCCCAATTTAGGCCACAATCTTTCGACTTCGATTTTCTGATCCTCTCCAATACTGTCTTTCGATCATCATAAAATATTGATGCACAAAAGGCTAATAAATAAATAAATAAAATACGTCAATTACCTACATTTTGGGGGGGGTTCTCCATCAGTGACAACCGGGCAGCTAGTTGTGGGTCTGTCCCGCCCCTGCCTCAAAAATAAGAGGGCCCCCAAAGCTAGCTTCCTGCTCCTCTGGCTTAGCGTGCACGTGTTCTAGTTGGGAGCGGTTTCTCCTATGCGTGTCAGCCTCCTTACCCTGGAAAAATGGGTGGATTATAGCAAAAAAAAAAAAACCTCTCGATTTTGCTCTCCTGCGAAGGAAGCTTAGTCAGTGTTCTCCATATGGAAAGGTGGGTAGGTGGGTGTGTTTTCACACGTGCAGGGAGCGGACCTTTCTAAAACCACTCTGTGCAAGGAATGGGGGACAACGACGACGAATAGCTGTTTGGAAAGGAGGGCGAACAGGGAACCCCCTCCCCTCCTTCTACAGACACGTGTCCTGCACATTTATTCAATTTTGTACCCCTCCGGGACCCGCCGTTTCCCCCCCCCGCAATAAAACGTGGTTTAATGAACTGAAATTCAGCCCCCCCCTCCCGCAACGACTTGACCCCGTCGGCCTCAATGGGACTTCAGGCACCCATAGATTTCAATCCCTCTTTTTTACAACTTTTTTTTTCTCTCTCTCTCTCTTTTTCTCTTTCTCTCTCTCTCTCCCTCCCTCTCTTTCTCTCTATAGAAACGCGTCCAGGGGGCGACCAGAATGAAAGACGGCCAAACCAGTCGGATCACTTGGCCGAGAATGACGCCCCTTCCTCCTCCTTTCCCCGGCGGGGGGATCGGATTGCTAAAAGCCTGGCCTGGCGGGGAGGATTAAAGCGGAAAGGCTTCAGACCTGGGGAGGGGCCGGCGGGCGAGGGAGGGAGCCCTGCTGGAAGCTGAGCAGGCCGCTGGAGGGAAAGAGGCCGAGAGGGATTTCCAATCCGTCTCCCCACCCCCAGACCCTTTCTAGCTGGGACCCCGGCTGTTGAGGGATTTTGGGGGGGGGTGTCGTAATCCCGCCAGGTACCTCGGCGCGAATTTTTTTACGAATTTGGCAAGGGATGGGATCGTGAGTGAGTGAGCCAGGCAGGGGCAGAGAGCTGCGAGTGCGAGCGCGCCCCCCAGATGTTGCGCCCGGTGCGGCCGGCCCCCCCTGCACCCCCCACGCTACGCCTCTGGCTGGAATCCAAAATTTATTTGATGTAAACCGGTTGGAAAAACTACTGGATGTAACTGGAAGAATTGAAGAAGTTAGATACAATTGTCTTTTTCTCACTAGATGATGATGGGGCCAGAACCCCAAAAATCGAAGAGAAGAATGAAGAAAAAGATACAACAATTGACGATTTTACCAAGGGAATAAACGTGGGTAAAGGTGAAAAAGGAGGAGCATGGAAAAGAGAATCTGAAGAATTGGAGTTTTATTTTAGATCTCAGGATGCAGAGGAGGAAAAAAGAGAAATGATGATGGAGATAAGGAGAAAAACTCTACCAGAAATACGATTGATAACCAGAGACAAGCTAACCTTAACACTAGATGGAGGGCAACAAGACTACTTGAGAGATGCTACAAACAACAAAGTGCAGAGAGAAGTCCATAAAAACTTTATTAAAGGAGATAAATAGAAGATTAACACCACAGATGACAAAAGAAAGAGGACGGTACTGCTATTGGAAATAATGATAATGAAAATTATAATAAAAAATTAGTTGAGTTGTAAACTAGTAAGTGTTAAGATTGTTTTAGAATGTTATGTTAAATAAATAATTGATAGTGGTGACAAGATATAAAGATGTATTGGCTTGATGAGAAGAAATTGGATAATAATTGGTAAATGTTTTCTCTTTCTTGGTAAAACAATCAATTATAATAAAAATAATGAAAGAATAAAGGGTATTCTTTAACAATGTGTGTGTGTGTGTGTGTGTGTGTGTGTGTGTTACGTATTTGGTCACCTACAGTACAGTACAAACAAGCAAGATTTCTGGCTCTCAGACTTGTAACGTCTTCTTTAAGAGGCTCCTCTGTCCTCCACTCGTTGAATGAATGGCACCTGTTTGAACTTTTTATCAGTATAAAGGACACCTGTCCACAACCTCAAACAGACACACTCCAAACTCCACTATGGTTAAAACCAAAGAGCTGTCGAAGGAACAAAATTGTAGACCTGCACCAGGCTGGGAAGACTGAATCTGCAATAGGCAAGCAGCTTGGTGTGAAGAAATCAACTGTGGGAGCAATCATTAGAAAATGGAAGACATACAAGACAACTGATAATCTCCATTGATCTGGGACTCCACACAAGATCTCAACCCGTGGGGTCAAAAATGATCACAAGAACGCTGAGCAAAAATCCTAGAACCACACAGGGGGACCTAGTGAATGACCTGCAGAGAGCTGGGACCAAAGTAACAAAGGCTACCATCAGTAACACACTATGCCGCCAGGGACTCAAATCCTGCAGTGCCAGACGTGTCCCCCTACTTAAGCCAGTACATGTCTGGGCCTGTCTGAAGTTTGCTAGAGAGCATTTGGATGATCCAGAAGAGGATTGGGAGAATGTCATATGGTCAGATGAAACCAAAGTAGAACTTTTTGGTAAAAATTTAACTCGTTGTGTTTGGAGGAAAGAGAATGCTGAGTTGCATCCAAAGAACACCATGCCTACTGTGAAGCATGAGAGCGGAAACATCATGCTTTGGGGCTGTTTTTTTGCAAAGGAACCAGGACGACTGATCCATGTAAAGGGAAGTATGAATGGGGCCATGTATCGTGAGATTTTGAGTGAAAACCTCCTTCCAGCAGCAAGGGCATTGAAGATGAAATGTGGCTGGATCTTTCAGCAGGACAATGATCCCAAACACACTGCCCGGGCAATGAAGGAGTGGCTTCATAAGAAGAATATCAAGATCCTGGAGTGGCCTAGCCAGTCTCCAGATCTCAACCCCATAGAAAACCTTTGGAGGGAGTTGAAGGTCCGTGTTGCCCAGCAACAGCCCCAAAACATCACTGCTCTAGAGGAGATCTGCACGGAGGAATGGGCAAAAATACCAGCAACAGTGTGTGAAAACCTTGTGAAAACTTACAGAAAATGTTTGACCTCTGCCATTGCCAACAAAAGATATTTAACAAAGTATTGAGATGGACTTTTGATATTGACCAAATACTTACCGTATTTTTCAGAGTAGACGACACACCGGAGTATAACTCAGGTTTTGAAGAGGCACATTTTTTTTTAAAGTAGGTAGGTAGATAGAGGGATAGAGAGGGAGAGAAAGATAGAGAAATACAGTAGGTAGGCAGGGAGAGAGAGAGTGTAGATAGGTAGGTAGGTAGAGGGATATATATAGAGAGAGAAATAAAGTAGATAGGTAGGGGGGGAGAGAGAGAGAGTAGGTAGATAGGTATATAGGTAAATAGAGGGGGGAGATAGAGAAATACAGTAGGTAGGTAGGGAGAGAGTGTAGATAGGTAGGTAGGTAGAGGGATAGAGAGACAGAAATAGAGAGAGAGAGAAATACAGTAGATAGGTAGGGGGAGAGAGAGCGTAGATAGGTAGAGGGATAGAGAGAGAGAAATAGAGAGAGAGAGAGAGAGAGAGAGAAATACAGTAGACAGGTAGAGAGAGTGAGTAGGTAGGTATATATAGAGGAGGGGGGAGAGGTATATATAGAGGAGGGGGGAGAAATACAGTAGATAGGTAGGAAGAGAGAGTGTGTAGATAGGTAGGCAGAGGGATAGAGAGAGAAATACAATAGATAGTTAGGTAGAGAGAGAGAGAGTAGGTAGGTAGGTGTATTTAGGTGCAGTTTCCAGGTGTATTTACCCATGTGCTGGAGAAGGAAATCACTGACCACCTTTGGAACAAATCTTTGTTTCTGCAGGCACAGTACATGACCAATGTAATTCTCATCAATCACTCTAACTAAACAACTTTCCAAAAGGGGGGGGGGAACCTTTTTGCACTTTGCAAACCTCCCCCAAACGGCCCGTTTTTCGCAAAAATGGGCTCGTTTTTTTCAAATAAAAGGCATAAATAACCTTGGCTTGCAGAGTGCTCCTGGGGGGGTCAAAAATGAGCAAAAACCCAGCACATTTATCATGAAAACGGGCCATTTTTGGGTCAAAAAAATAGCATGCCTAGCCTTATGGAGGCTTATAGAGTGCTGCTGGTGGCTGGGGGAGGGGGGCAAAAACGCCCTGTTTTTTGCTCATTTCTGCCCTCCCCAGCCCCCAGAAGCTCTCTCTGGAAGCCTCCATAAGGGTGTGCGCGTGGCCATTTTGGTGAAGGGGCGGGGTTTCAGGAAGCAAAAAATGCTGTATTAGATATATAAGATGCACCCAGATTTTCAGCCTCTTTTTAGAGGAAAAAAGGTGCACTTATACTCTGAAAAATACAGTATTTTCCTCCATAATTTGCAAATAAATTCTTTAAAAATCAGACAATGTGATTTTCTGTGTGTTTTTTTCTTATTTTGTCTCTCATAGTTGAAGTGTACCTATGATGACAATTACAGGCCTCTCTCATCTTTTTAAGTGGGAGAACCTGCATAATTGGTAGCTGACTAAATACTTTTTTGCCCCACTGTATATATATACTGGCTCAGTAAAAGAAACTTGGATATAAATTGTAAACAGTGATTTGGGAAAAAGACCTAGAAACTTTATTAATTAACCTTTTCTTATTTAGAACTTGTTATAAAGGTGTTTGCTATTGGGTCTGAAGAGTGAAAGGAGGATATAAAAAGTAAAGTTATTGTTAATAAATAATCAACCAGAACAAAAATAATGAAAGGATAATGGATATTGTTTAATGACAGAGATGTGTACTGTTTTTTTATTAAAAGAAATTTGGATATAAACTTTGAATACTGACTGAAAAAATATTAAATTGTATTAATGAACTATTATTTAGAATATAATCATAAAGAAGTAATGTTATTGGAAGATATTTGAAATGACCAATGAATGCCAATATGTGGTTATGTCTTTAAGTATGAATTATTTTAGGCAAAAGGACATTTAAATAATTGTAGCCAATTGAGAATTGTGTTAAAGTGATGGCATATAGAAAGATCTTTGATTTAAAATATTTAATTTAATATGAACTATAAATAATGACCCTGTATGAATGCACAAAAATTATCTGTAACCAATTGACATGCTTTCTACAAGATGTAATGAAGGAAGATTCTTTTTTTGTGTTTATGTTTGATTTAAAAAAAACTTTAAAAAAAAGATTTTACACATGCACCCAATATAAGCCCTGCTCCCAAAATAAGCCCTAATTAAGACCCCATGGTGCACAAGTAAATTAAGCTAGGACGGGGATGGGGGGGGGGTGGAACTGCCCTACTACTTAACTTTGGACAGCTGCAGCCAGGCTTCTGCATTTCTTCTGCAGCCAGAAAAGCTTTCCTGAAAGCCTCTGTAGCTGATAACAGAGCTCCAGGTTGATCTGGAGCTCTGTTATCATCTGCAGAGACCTTTCCTAAAGGTCTTTCCTGAGGGCCTCTGTAGCTGATAACAGAGCTCTGGATTGAAGAAGTTCCTGAAGGCCTCTGATAGCGAAAAAGAGGCCGGGGGTGATACGCACAAATGAGGTGAGTCAGTGGACGACATACCATGTGCATAGCTTTCTATCTTGTCTTGTAATGCCTAGTATGTAATTTTCCCATGGCTCTTTGCACCACTCATAGCTTTTGTATCTATTGTGAGGTTAATGTCCATGATTCATCAGCATATGTTAGAGCAGATAGCACACATCGATCAAAAACTTTTTTCTTCAGACATAGAGGAAGTTTCTTCTTGAAAATTACGTTTAGCTTGCTGAATGTCTGCCAACATTTAGCGCACCATTCCATTTCCTTTATTGTATCACTTTCCATTGAGATCCATTGCCCAAGGTATCTGTAGGGGTCTATTATATCTAGTTCTTCTTCAGATATAATTCTTTTTCTTTCTTTAGTAAATTTATTAAACATAACCTGGCTCTTTTTCAGGTTTATTTTTTTTTTCTTTTGCCCAGTCTAGTTTGTGAAATACTTCTTCAAGGCAGGCTGAGAAAAGAATAGGTGATATTGTATCACCTTGTTGTACACCTTGTTGTATTTTGTTTTCCACTTCAAGATCATTAAGGCAAATTGTTGCCATTGTTTTGTTTCATATGTTGATTATATAGTAAGTTTATGTAAGCAGTGCTACACCTTGGTTGAGCAATGCATTGGCAATAATGCAAACTCACACGTGTTCATCCTTAAAATAATGTCTAAATATGCAATGTGCAGATATACTGTGCACTGTTTTGGATACAAAAGGTCAAAGGTGCTTCAGAACACACAGGAGAATTCAGGTAATACTCAACAATTCTTTAAATTATCTCTTTCCCCAAAACTCTAACCTTTTGCTTTCATAGTACCAATGTGACCTCAGGAAAAACAAAGTTTGATTTGAGTTGCAAACAGATGCCATGGGTGTGCCTCAAACTGCCTTTTTCCTTTTGAACCTGAAATGCTACATTAATACCGTTGTCAGGGTTCCAAGTAACACTCCCAATGAAATCAAAACTCTCTAGGCATCTCCTTCGACGCTTCATCACCCTCAGCTCCTCAGAGAACCAATGAGCCAGGGTGGATCGGCATCGAGTGAGAGGCCGTAAAGGCACGACTCGATCCAGGGCCCCTGCGGTCGCTGTATTCCAGGCAGTCACTAGGTCCTCAGTCGAGTCGCGGATCAGGGTCTCCGGTATTGGCCCAAGCTCCATCTGGAACCTCTCAGGATCCATCAGGCGCCTGGGGCGGAACCATCTCATCGTTTCCGGTTCCGGGATGTAGCGGTTGGAAAGTCCAGCCGAAGGAGAGAGTGATCTGACCATGACAGGGGTTCGATGACTATTTCCCCTAAACCAAGATCACTCAACCACTGGCCAGAGACAAAAACTAAGTCTAGCATGTGTCCCCCAGTGTGGGTGGGGCCATGAACTAACTGGGTCGGGTCCATGGCTGTCATGGAGGCCATGAACTCCCGTGCCGCCTCAGATGCTTCGCCTATCGATGGCAGGTTGAAATCCCCCATGACTAATAGTCTGGGGGTGTCAACCACCACCTCAGCTATCACACTAAGAAGGTCGGGTAGGGCTGCTGACACGTAGCGGGGAGCCAGGTACACAATCAGCAAGCCCAGCTGCCTCCCATGGCCCCACTTCACACATAGAGACTCACAGCCAGCTGTCTGTGGCACAGTGGTCTCCCTCGGATCCAGACCCTCCTTTATAACGACCGCCACCCCACCACCCCGACCCTGGGCTTGTGGCTGATGAAATGCCCTGTAACCCGGTGGGCACATTTCAACGAGGGGCACTCCCCCCTCCTGGCCCAACCAGGTCTCCATAATACCCACCAGGTCCGGCTCCCCCTCCAAAATCAAATCATGGATGAGGGGGGCTTTGTTGACCACGGACCTGGCGTTACATAGCATCAGCTGACGGCCCAGTCCCTGCCTTTATACTACCATTTCTTGCTCATATCCATTGTAGATTCTTTGGCAGGCTTGATTTTCTACTCAGTAAGTTTCCACTGCACAGTAGATTTGACTGTTTTTGAAGATTCATCATATTGGTGCACTTATCAGAAAGTAACCAAGGAGAAAAGCAAGCTAGAACTAAGGAGAAATTTCCTAATGGTGAGAGCAATCAACAAATGGAATGACTTGCCTTCCATCATAAAGAGACTGGACAACCATTTGTCTGCAATGGTACAGACGCTATACTATAGGGCAGTGATGGCGAACCTATGGCACGGGTGCCACAGGTGGCACGCGGAACCATTTCTTAGGGCACGCGAGGCATTGCCCTGTCAGCTCCAGCACGCATGTGTGCACTGGCCAGCTGATTTAGGCCTTCTTTTGAGGCCATTTTTCACCCTCTGGAAGCTTCAGGGAAGCTCCTGAAGCCTCTGGAGGTAGGGGGGAGGCTGTTTTCACCCTCCCCCGGATCCTAGAAAGCCTCTGGACCCTGGGGAGGGAGAAAAAAGTGTGCCAAAAGCAGGGGGTAACGCACATAGCATTATGGGTGTGGCACGCCCAGCCACGATCCCCCTGCCCTCCCCCCACTTTTGGCATGCAAGTCAAAAAAGGTTAGCTATCACTGCTATAGGGTCTCTTACTTGAGCAGGTTGGACTAGACGACCTCCAAAGTCCCTTCAAACTGTTATTCTGTTACCTAACTGATCTTCACCTTCAGTTCACTGATAACACCATCATATTACTAGCTGGGCCCTATACAACGCTTATCACTTTTTATTATGCCCAAACTATATATTAAATTGTAGTTTAAGAAATAGGCATTCGAAGGCATTTTATTATACAGGCTAGGGTTATAATTGCAGGCAAAACTTAAATGGTCAGGGTAAATGGTTGACACACCTCTTCAGGAGGATTCGATGGAATGTTATCTATTGAGAACACCACAAATTAAATGTTTTAGCAACTACAAATTAATTGGGTGAAAAGATCTCCCGTTGCTATCTTCCATCTACCTCCAGAAAAGCGGGTGAAATAATACCCCTATAGTTCCTAATAAAGCAATGGCTACAAGCTTCCAAGTCCTCAGCCTCCGATCACTCACTTAAACACTTCCGGGTCAATGCCGCTCCCCGCAGCCTGCACAAGTTCAAATAGTTCCGCTTCTTCCGCCGTAAGAAGTTTCCGCCGAGCTCGCGATCCCACAGCTGTGGCCCCCTTCAGTAACCCTGCCGTGTCCATCACCGACCCGATATCCCAGAATCACGTTCCGACCTCAAGTTCACTTCCTCGCGCAAGGCATCTCGGGATGGCTTTTATTTAATGAGGAACGCAGGGACGCATCGTTTCTCTGAAAGCCGGTAGATCTAAACTGTAGAGTTCTCATTTGGTATTTTCTTCTTCGGCGTCTGTTTTTTACTAATAATCTGGATATGATCGGGGGGGTGGGGGGGAGTGTAAAAACAGCAATTTAGAGTACTCAATTAAGTCGAAAAGCACATCTAGACATTGATAAAGCACGGTGTGGTTGCACCCAATAGTGAGAAAAGTCAAGGTTGACGCCGGGACATAGGTATTTAAAATAAAGTTAAAGAACAAAGTTAAAGGTAATGATATCTCGAATTCATTTACTAATTTAGTTTCTAAACTGACAAGTCCCTAGACTAAAATTTACATTAGTTTCCATTGAAAAGCAAATTATGTGGTTTTAATTTAGTTATGAAATGGGAGACATGCTGCTGCTGAATCAAAGGCATATTTGGTTAGACTCAAGAGTTATAGCATATATACTACTTACACAGTGTGAGTCTTATACAATTATTTTTGACATATTCATTCTAATATACATATATATATATATAAACTCTCATTTCAGGACTAAGCCTAATTTTTTCTTTTTTAAATTTTTTTAAAAAAAAATTTGTTGCAAATTTTAAATTCTTTTATAAACAGTGTTGCCTGGGCTTTCCCCTTTAACATCTTCTCATGTACATAGTTCATTTTACATCATATTTCCATTTCCAATTTCAACCATGTTATTTCATTTCCATATCCTCTATCTTAAATTTAATTTCTTCTTCATACATATACATCATTATTGCCCCCAAAGTTAACCAAGTTTATCATTTCATTTCCATCTGTTATTCTATTTTACTATAGATATATCCTCAAAATCAATTTTTAAATAATAAGCATTTCACTTAGTTATCCATAATTAATATAGTTCCCTCACATCATAATTAGCTACATACCATTAACAATATTAACACATTTCCCTTTTTTCTGCTGGTAAATCCTTTCCTTTCCCTTCCTCCTTTTCTAACCATTTTCTTTTGGTCTCTCAGAGATTTCACTTCTTTTATGTTCCCTTCTTTCCACCCATTCACCTGGCTAGTTTAACAAGAAAAAAACCCTTTTTTCTGCTGTGTCACTTTTATTAGAACTTAAAGTCCGTGGAATCCCCCCTCCCTTCTTTTGTTTCAAAATTCTAAAGTCCAATTCCAATTTTAGTCCAATCCAGCCCACATTAAGTATTTTATTTTAATTATTTTTCCTTTGCATTCCTTCAAATCCAAAACACTGTTGCAGAAACAAAAACTCCTTAATGGTTCCCATGGTTTCAATGTATCTTCAAAGTATCATTTGTTATAGTCAAGGTCAAGTTCTGCAGCTGTTCCTCTCTGTTTTTTAATATGTCTTGTAGTATTCTCTTCTCACCAGTAGATGGCTCTCTATCCACAGTACATTCTAATCCGCTAGCTGTCAAAAGCTGTCAGAATCAGTTTTTAATCCTTAAAAAATGGAGAAAAAGACAAAAAGAGGCGGTTGAAGTTGCAGAAACCATGAGCAGGAGTGACTTGTCATACTGAAATTCTCAGTACAATACAGAGACAAGCAAAATCAGTGGCATAGATTTTAAAAGAGCTAATTTAAACTAACTTAGAGCTTGGGAAGGATTTCATGATGAAAATTGTAAAGTTAAAAACAATTTAAGAAGCTTGGGAAACTCTGAAAAACGCAATTATGAAAGTCCAATCAAGCACAATACCACAGAAAAAGAAAATTAAGAGATCCAAGTAGAAATCAGCACAGTTGGATAAAGAACTCTCTGATAATCTGAAACACAAAAGGGTGAAGTATAAAAACTGAAAAGGACACATAACTAAGGCAGAAAGCAAGCATAGAGGCGAAATCTGCAAAGATGTCAACTGTCCAGTTGACGAATCCAGAACAACAAACTCCTGGGACATTATTTTACCAAGTATAAAACTTTACTGAATAAGCCACATTGGCACAGAAGAATCTTGAGAGGTGGCCGAAACGAAAGCTAAGGGGTTTTTAAAGTAGTTTTTAAATTTGGCTTTTAGGGGTTCCCAGGGGGGGGGAGGGATTGTAAATAGAGGAGTGGGCGAGGACCCACCAAGTAACACCTCCAGGCCGGCCCATGGTTCCGACAGGGAGGACGGAAGGTCCGACATTGAGGGGGGGCAAGGGTCTATACGGAGGGCTATACCATCAGGACGGTTTATGGGAGGGGTAGATATGGCGAGAGCAAGGGGCCATATCATGTTACCGGAGGGCGCACCCGCTATCTGCGGGCGGTTGCGTGCTCCGGTCCCCACGGCTCCTCCCGCAAGCCAGGTGGTCCGGGATCTCAGGACCAGGGCCCTAGGCTGATGTTATGTAACGCCAGGTCCATGGTCAACAAAGCCCCCCTCATCCATGATTTGGTGTCGGAGGGGGAGCCAGACCTGGTGGGTATCACGGAGACCTGGTTGGGCCAGGAGAGGGGAGTGCCCCTCATGGAAATGTGCCCACCAGGTTACCGGGCATTTCATCAGCCACGGGCCCAGGGTCGGGGTGGAGGGGTGGCAGTTGTTATTAAGGAGAGTCTTGAGCCGAGGGAAACCGCTGTGCCACAGACAGACGGCTGTGAGTCCCTATGTGTGAGGTGGGGTCATGGGAGGCAGCTGGGCTTGCTGATTGTGTACCTGGCTACCTGCTACATATCAGCAGCCCTACCCGACCTCCTTGATGTGATAGCCGAGATGGCTACCAGGCTGGTAGTCATGGGGGATTTCAACCTGCCATCAGTAAGCGAAACATCGGAGACGGTTCGGGAGTTCATGGCCTCCATGACGGCCATGGACCTGACCCAATTAATTCATGACCCCACGCACACTGGGGGACACACACTGGACCTAGTTTTTGCCTCCGGCCAGTGGATGAGTGATCTTGGATTAGGGGAATTAGTCATCGAACCCCTGTCATGGTCAGATCACTCTCTCCTTCAGCTCAACTTTCCAACCGCTACACCCCACCGTGGGGAGGCGGAACCAGAAGTCCCAAGATGGTTCCGCCCCAGGCGCCTGATGGACCCAGAGAGGTTCCAGACGGAGCTTGGGCAAATACCTGAGACCCTGACTCGTGACTCGACTGAGGACCTAGTGGCCGCCTGGAATAATGCGGCCACGGGGGCCCTGGACCGAGTCGTGCCCTTGCGGCCTCTCACTCGGCGCCGATCTACCTTGGCTCCTTGGTTTACTGAGGAGCTGAGGGTGATGAAGCGCTGAAAGAGATGCCTAGAGAGCATTTAGAGGTCCACTTGATCCGAATCTGACCGAACACGGGTAAGGTCTCATTTGCAGACCTACCTTGTGGCAATAAGAGCGGCGAAATGTAATTATCTCTCCGCTCTTATTGCATCTGCAGATAACCGCCGTGCCGACCTGTTCAGAGTGACCCGTTCCCTCCTTCAACAGAGGCCGCGGGAAGCTCCACTGCAGGGTCGTGCAGAGGAATTTGGATGTTATCTGCAGGATAAAATTGCCCAGATCCGGGATGAACTGGCCTCCAATGAGGTTAGTCTGGGCGGGTGGGCGGAAGCAGGTCTTGAGACCGTTTTGTGGGAAGAGTTCGAACCTGTGACTCCAGATGACATGGACAGGTTGCTGGGGCGGTTGAATGCCAACACATGTTTATTGGACCCGTGTCCCTCCTGGCTTGTACTGGCGGGAGGGGAGGTGACACGAGGCTGGCTCCAGGAAATAGTGAATGCTTCCTTGAGTGAGGGGTTTCTACCGGCCGTCTTGAAAGAGGCGGTGGTGAGGCCCCTCCTCAAGAAGCCTTCCCTGGACCCAGCGGTGTTAGCTAATTATCGTCCGGTCTCCAACCTTCCCTTTCTGGCAAAGGTTGTTGAGAATGTGGTGGCACGACAATTCCCCCAGCACCTGGAGGAAACTGTTTATCTAGACCCTCGCCAGTCCGGCTTCCGACCTGGGTACAGTACAGAGACGGCATTGGTCGCGTTGGTGGATGATCTCTGGAGGGCTCGGGATGGAGGTCATTCCTCTATCTTGGTCCTATTAGACCTCTCAGCGGCTTTCGATACCATCGACCATGGTATCCTATTGCACCGGCTGGAGGGATTGGGGTTGGGAGGCACCATCCTGCGGTGGTTCTCCTCCTATCTCTCCAGCCGGTCACAATTCATGTTGGCAGGGGGCAGAGGTCGACGTCGAGGCCCCTGACGTGCGGGGTGCCTCAGGGGTCGGTCCTCTCGTCCCTCCTGTTCAACACCTATATGAAGCCGCTGGGTGAAATCATCCGTGGTTTTGGGGTAGAGTTCCATCAGTATGCTGATGATACCTAGCTGTACATCTCTACCCCTGACCACCCCAACGATGCTGTCGAAGTGATGTCCCCATGTCTGTAAGCCGTGCGAGTCTGGATGGGGAGGAACAGGCTCCGACTCAACCCGTCCAAGACCGAGTGGCTGTGGTTTCCGGCGCCACGATATAGCCAGCTGGTTCCATCTCTGGCTATCGGGGGTGAGTCATTAGCCTCTGCGGAGAGGGCCCGCAACATGGGCGTCCTCCTGGATCCCCGGCTATCCTTGGATGACCATCTGACAGCCGTGGCTTTTTATCAGGTTTACCTGATATGCCAGTTGCGCCCATTTCTAGATCGTGATGCCCTACACATGGTCATTCAAGCCCTCGTCATCTCCCGCCTGGACTACTGTAATGCTCTCTACATGGGGCTCCCCTTGAGGTGCACCCGGAGGCTCCAGCTAGTCCAGAATGCGGCCGCGCGGGGGATTTTGGGAGTTTCTAGATACTCCCATGTAACACCTCTCCTGCGCAAGCTGCACTGGCTCCCTGTGGCCTTCTGGGTGCGCTTCAAGGTGCTAGTAACCATCTTTAAAGCATTCCATGGCATGGGACCTGGTTACTTGCGGGACCGCCTCCTAGCACACACCTCCCTTCGACCTGTCCGCTCCCACAGGGTGGGCCTCCTCAGGGTGCCATCGGCTGGACAATGCCGGCTGGCGGCGCCCGGGGGAAGAGCCTTCTCTGTGGCAGGCCCCACCCTCTGGAATGACCTGCTCCCTGACATTTGTACAATCATGGACCTGCGCCTCTTCTGCCGGACACTAAAAACTCACTTGTTTCAGATGGCCGACCTGGCATAATTTTAAGATGGTTTTTAGTAGGGTTTTAAATTTATTTTAGCACAGGCTTGTATATTTAATTCATTTTAATTATTTAGTACTGTATTTATTGAATATTGTTTTATTTTCTCCTGTGCACCACCCTGAGTCCCTTTGGGGAGATAGGGCAGTTTATAAATCCAATAAATAAATAAATAATAAGAAGTGAAACTGTAAGGGCTCCTCTCCTAACTTAAGAAAGTGAAGACTCTTGAAACATTATTTCAAAAGGAACCTTTCATTAAGAAGAATGGAAGCTGTTAAATGCAAAGCAACATCTAAATCCCTTTAGGCAATGCAAGTAGAATTAAAGTAATAGTGACCACTCCTCTTTTTTAGAATGCAGATTCTAGGTAATACACAAGTGTGAAAATGTTTCCTTTATCAACTGCCCTGAGAACCGAATAAACATACATTCCCATGGCTATCTTCCATTAGACATTAAAGCAAATCATGCCACATGGCCTTCATAAACATTCCCAAAAGGTGAGGGGATCTCAGGCCTTTCGGCACCAGGAAACCAGTTGTAAAATATCAGTTGTCACAGGCACTGCCAATAAATTGACTCCAAGGCCCCCCTCCTCCCAATTGAATGGCAATATCACTTTTAGGGATCTGACAGAAACCAGCTCTGAGTTTCCCATGCAAAAGTAAGCATAGTTAATCCTCCCTTTTCTTATGGGCCACCCATAATCCAAAATGTCCACCAATCACACATGCTCATTTGGTATGAGAAACAGTCTATAACATTGGGACATCTGCTTGGTGGGATGCCAGCAATGTCTCATTGTGCTGACGGATGCTTGAATACCATTCTTCCTCCTTTGCATTCCAACCACCCCCCTCCTGGTTATTGTCAACATGCAGGCGAGTCAGTCTTGATAAAAGTCAGGAAAGCTAAGTGTCAGAATGAAGTAAGATGTGCAATAAATATGAAAAAATAATTTTTAAAAATTATTTCAACAAGTAAAAGACCCAAAAATCTCAACGAAACAATTGGGTCATTAATGGGAGAAGATGGCAAGCAAGTGACAGGAGCAGGGAAAAAGCAGAGCTGCTTAATTCATTACATCTGTCTTTATGCAAAAGGGAAAAAAATAACCCACAGTACCAAAAACAGAACTGTAAAAGTCAGATTAAGAATAGGCAAGGAAATGGTAAGAAAAAACTTATCCACCCTAGGCAAATCAGATTGCCAGGACCAGATGGATTTTATTCCAAGGTTCTGAAGGAGCTTGGAGATGTGATCTTAGAACCATTAAACCATATCTTTCAAAGATTCTGGAACAGTGGGAAATTGATATGTTTCCCATCTTCCAAAAAGGAAAAAATGGATCCAGGAAACTACAGACCAATCAGCCTGACATCAATACATGGGAGGATCAGAAAATGATATCAAACAATGAACACTCTAGGAAAGCAAAGTTGTAACCAGAAACCAACATGGACTTGTCAGAAATAAATCATGTCATACAAATCTTATTACATTCTTTTTGACAGTCAAATGCTGTGGAAATGCTGTAGACATAATTTATTTTCACTTAAGTAAGGCATTTGATGAAGTAGGCCATAACCTACTACTTCATAAGACAGAAAAATGTGGGTTAGACAGTATCACCACCAATGGATTTTGGACTAACTGCACTCAACATATACTCCTCAATGGAACTACATCTACATGAAGAAAATTATGCAATAGGGTACCTCAAGGTTCTGTCTTAGGCCTAGTAGCATAGCATAGCGTAGCGTAGCGTAGCGTAGCGTAGCGTAGCGTAGCATAGCAGTTGAAAGGGACCTTTTAGATCTTCCAATCCAACCCTCTGCTTAGGCAGGAAACCCTATACCATTTCAGACAAATGGTTGTCTAATCTCTTCTTTAAAACTTCCAGTGTTGGAGTGCGGCGTGGCGCCCCCTATCGAGGGAACGTGCCGCAGAAGGCGGGCGGCTCCGGTGAGGAAAAGAAGACAAACGCGGAGGGTTTTCTCAAGGTGAGCTCGCCCCGACTAGCTCGGTATGGACTCTTTTATTAGTTACAAAAGTAAAAAGTTACATTTAGTACAGCTTGATTGGTCACATTCTGTTGCCTAGTAGAATACATTCAGATCAGCCTTTGTGTATTGCCATATAAGGAAATGTTGTGTCTTACTCCTGTGATTCGCGTTCTGATGGTCGGATGATGGTATGACGCTAGCCTTTGTCAGGCAGAAGCAAGCGTGAGTAGATACCATTGGTTACAATTTGGTGCAATGCGGTACATAGTAGCCAATCACATACTGTACAATCTTATACTGTAGCCTAATTATGATCATAGAGTTTTCTCTATTTACTTATGTAACCTTTGTTCTCTGCAGCCAGCAGGTGTCATGGTTGTACTTCTAATGTCCTAGGTCTCTGGTCCATGTGCCGGCCACTGGCCTGGTCACATTACAGAGACCTGAACCAAGCTCATTCCAACATCGGAGCATTCACAACTTCTGGAGGCAAATTGTTTCAGTGATTCACTGTTTCACTGTTCTGTCAGAAAAAAAATTCTTAGTTCTAGGTTGCTTCTCTCCTTGATTAGTTTCCATCCTTTGCTTCTTGTCCTGCCCTCAGATGCTTTGGAGAATAGCTTGACTCACTCTTCTTTGCGGCAACCCCTGAGATATTGGAACACTACTATCATGTCACATCTATTTCTTCTTTTCATTAAACCAGTCATAGCCAATTCCAGCAACCATTCTTTATATGTTTTAGCCTCCAGTCCCCTAATCATCTTTGTTGCTCTAGTATTTTACAATATCTTCATGAACATTTTAGATGAGAACAACTCAACAAATTTTCAGACGAGAACAAGCTGGCGGGAATAGCCAACACCCCAGAAAATAGGGTGAAGATCTTAAAGGATCTCAACAAATTAAATGCTCGGTCCTATCTAACAAAAAGGACAAGTACAAAAAATTGAAAGAAGGACACATAAGTAAGGCAGAATATCACCATAGCCAGAATCTGTGAAGATGAAGTTAGGAAAGAAAAGGCTCAGAATGAACAAAGACTTATAACAAAAGTCAAATATCATTTTTTAAAAACTTCTTCCAACATATAAATAACAAGAAAAAAATCAAGGAAAAAGTCAGTTCACTAAAGAGAGAAGACAGCAGAACTGCTTAACTCATTCTTTGCATCGGTCTTCATACAAAAGGAACTATAGTCCAACCTATCAAAAACAAAACTGTAAAAGATAGAGTAAAAATAAAAGTTGAAATAAGCACAAAAAAAATGGTAAGAGAACACCTGCCTGATCTTGATGAATACAAATCACCAGGGCCTGATGGATTACATCCCAGAGTGCTAAAGGATGTGGCAGATGTCATTTCAGAACCACTGTACCACTTCTTTCAAAAATCCTGGAGCACCAGGGAACTACCAGAGGACTGGAAAAGTGCTGTTGTGATTCCCATCTTCAAAAAAGGAAGAAAAAAATAGATCCAGGAAACTACAGACCAATCAGCCTAACATCAATACCTGGGAAGATATTGGAAAAGATAATTAAAAAAAAAACCAAATCTGCCAACATCTAGAAATGAGTAGCTAAAGTCAGCATGGGTTTCAAGGAGAGATTCAACCTAGAAATAAGAAGAAATTTTCTGACAGTGAGAACAATCAATCAGTGGAACAGCTTGCTCCTGAAGTTGTGAGAGCTTTATCACTGGAAGCTTTCAAGAAGAGGCTGGACTGCCATCTGTCAGAAATGGTGTAGGGTCTCTTACTTGGGTGAGAGGTTGGACTAGATGACCTACAAAGTTCCTTCCAACTCTGTTAATCTGTTAATCTGAAAGTAATCTGAAAATAAAATTCAGTATTGAAAAGAATAAGATTTTCCACTTAAGAAAGACAAACCAAATGCACAGATACAGAATAGCTCAACAGCAGTAACTGCAAGATGGATCTAGGAGTACTAGTGGATATCAGAGGTGGGTTCCTTTACTGGCCTGGCTCACACAATGACCCTTGATGACTTCATGATGCTTGCTGACTTCCTGCCCTGCTGCATTACTGCTGCCTCCTCCTGTGGCTGCCTAAAGGTAAGTAAGCCTATGGCTGCGACTTTGCGGGGCGCAGACAGTAGGGGGCAAAAAGCTCAGTAGCAAAAAGCTACTGAGAGCGCTGATGGGCTTTGCGGTCTACTGGCTGAGGCCTTCCTTGCTGCCACTCTCCAGGCTCACGTAAACCGCAAAGCCCGCCACCTTGGAGGGCGACTTTGTGGGGTGTGCCGGGGGACAGCAAGAAGCTACCAAGAGCACAGGTGGGCTTCATTGTCTACGCAAGCCCGGGAAGAGGCAGCAAGGAAGGCCTCAGCCAGTCCCTGGGCTTGCATAGGACACGGCTCACCGGTGCTTGGCTGAGGCCTTTCTTGCTGCCGCCCCCAGTCCCTGGGCTCGCCTGACTGGCTAAGCTGCCTTGGCTCCATGCCTGGTGGGCCTAGCTGACTGGGTTTTCCCTGTGTGCCTCCAGTCTAGTTTACCTTCAGCCAGAGCATCTGGCCTGGTACCTACATCCATTCCAGCATCCATTACATCAGAGAGCAGCTGATTCTGCCTGCTGGTAAGTAGTTGGGGTTTTTTCTTTCTTTATGCCTTTAATGGTTTTTTAAAGGATATTTTATTGTTAATTTTTTTCAGGAAAATTGGTTGTTTTGAAGAAATGGTTTTTTTTAATTACTGTTTTTAGGATATGCTTTTTACAGAAATTTTATTGCTTTGAGGAAATGTTTTTTTCAATTTATTGTTTTCAAGAAATGTTTATTAAAATAAATTTTATTGCTTTTAGGAAGTGTATTCGTGATGCAATATGTTGCTTTTAAGTGTGCAGGTTGGTGCATGGTTTGCGAGATTTTGTGTGTTTCTGTAGTGAGTGTGAATCACTACAGAAATAAACACACAAAATCTCGCAAAGCTGCCTTGCACCAACTTCCACATATAAAAGCAACCGTTTTGAGGCACATGAAATTTATTTGCCTCAAAATGGCTGCTTTTATATGTGCAGGTGGTGTAAGGCAGCTTTGCAAGATTTTGTGTGTTTCTGTGTGATAACTGGTTTTCTTGCAGCAATCATCTTTTATGTGCACCATGGCTGCTTTCATATGTTGAGCTGTGTGCTGCTTTGTGATCTCCTGCAGCTTGATGTGTTTCTGATTGCCCTCCTTTTGTTTTCTGTTTTCCTGGGTTAATCTTGGTCCCAGGTCTTTTGTCTTTCCTATCCTAAGGGTTAGTTCTGCCAGGAAACAAGAAAAGGGGAGTTCCGGGTGAGCTGTTTTTAGCCTGTTGATTCTCTTTGTCTTAATAGGTGTACTTAAGAATTTAAGTCTTCCTTTCAGCTAGTGTTTTTGCCTGGGGTTTTCTTAACGAGGGAAAGGCTGGCTTGAATTTCTTGGCACTATTTTCTGTTGTTTCTGGTTCTGTAAGGTTTCTGGCACTGTCCTTATATTAATACTTTCCACAATGCCTTGATGGTTTTTATTCCAGTGGCTTTGTCTTTCCTGTCCTTAGGGTTAGAGGAAAAACTGGTTTCATCTGCAGTCTTTTTGGGGGAAACTATTATTCTTTTGGTGTTTTCCTAGTGCTGTCATAGTTTGGGGGGTTGAATGTCCCACAGTTATCTGCACATTAATAATGATCAAATACTAATAATATCTGGTTACACATTTTAGTGACCTTTCCTTACATAATTGGTGTTTTGTTTCATACTTTTAGATTTCTAACTTCTGTTTCTGTTAATTAGCCATTGATCAAACAAATCCCGCATTAAAAAGTATTCAAAGCCTTCTCTTTGTTTTTAATTGTCAATTTATTCATTCCTGCTTATTCTAATATTTTCTTTATTCATTTTCATATCTTTGTTTTTCCACTATTGTGCAAACACAATTCCAGCAGCTGTTAACATGTGTAAAATTAAATATGTATTGTATTCCCTTTGAAATTCCCAACAAAATATTGTTGAAAATTTAGGTGAAAACAGAGATCCTTTCTGTAGTCCTCAGCTTACAAGCACAATCGAGTCAAAAGCACAATATTGTTTTATTTCTTTTGGAGTTAGTATTATTTAACAGGATGAAGAAGAAGCAACAGAGTATGACTGTTTTCTTCACCAAAAAAACAAGACAGGAGCAATCAGCTGATCCACAACAGTCACCAGCACCAGCAGGTGGACCAGCACTACCTGCACCAGTAGGTGGATCAGCACCAGCACTACCACCACCACAAGCACGATCACTTCCACCACTTGAAGTCGAAGAAAGCAGCAAGTCCACCTCCTCCACTGAAAGTCTTCCAAAATTTCCTGACTGCTGGAATTTGCAGCAATACAGAAACTTCAAGGAGAAGTATGATGGACTGGCAGTGTCCGATAAAAATTTAGGTTGTGAATACTGTGAGAAACACGGGTTCTCATTAGAGAAAGGTGTTCATGTTTCCACAGAATGGAAAAAAATTCCAGGTTGAGGCAGCAGGGACAAATAAAGAGAATCAGCAAGCATCTCTCAGAAAAAAATGAAGGAATATTTTAAATAAAAATCACACAACATTTGCAGAGAGAACATTAAACAATGGGAGCAGGATGCTTTAACAAAAACTGTAGGTAAGGCAACTGGAAAACATTTATCTACTACAAGCACACTATATTTTTTACACTTTACAATCTGGCACAAAGATGTAAACCAGGGGTTCCCAAACTTGGCAACTTTAAGACTTGTGGACTTCAACTCCCAGAATTCTCCAGCCAGCATAGCTGGAGAAGAATTCTGGGAGTTGAAGTCCACAAGTCTTAAAGTTGCCAAGTTTGGGAACCTCTGATGTAAACCATTCTCAGACATTGAAGGGCAGGTAGATTTGCTAACTGCAAATGGAGTAGATCTGGGAGTAGGCTTGCATTCACGGAGATCCGCAGTGAAAATAGTTGAATTCATTGCAAACGAAATTAAAACCATCATGTTTACCAGCATTATTGCAAAGAATCTGAAAGTTTGTTTGATCATTGATGAAGCCTCAATGCTATCAATGAAAGCAGTTGTGATAGTTTTTGTTAAAGTTGAGGATTCAGAAGGCCCAACAACCATTTTTGTTGAGCTGGTGGAATTGGAGAAACAAGATGCGGAGACCATATGTTCTGCAATGATGGGAAGCTTACATAAAATTGGGTTTACCACCAAATATATGTGGAAGCATTTAATAGCATTCTACTCCGATGATGCCAGTGTTATGCTTGAGAGAAAATCTGGAGTCAGCACCAAAATAAAGAGTTCCCAAACATTGTAATTTGGCACTGCTTGAACCATCACCTCCAACTTGTGCTGGATGATGCAATAGAAGACATCAAACAACTTAACCATTTCAAAATACCCCTTGACAAGATACACACCACTTTTGATATATCCTGCAAGAGCCAGACAGAACTTTTCCAAATCTCTGAACAACTGGGCAATGAAAAATTCCCAGGCATGGCTGCCTATTTTGAAATTTTAAATTTTTTGACTGATTAGACCCTCATGATTGATATTCTAATTGAGATTTCTCTTGTGTAAAATGCCCTGCAGGGGAGAAACACAGACATCACACACACACACTTTTATTTATGGTCACAGACCAAAACACAAGTACTACAGGAAGAAACGTTAAAAATAATAATAATTATTATTATTTATTATTATCATAGTATCATAGCAATGGATCAGCAATAGCTTAACTAAGGAAGGTTACAGCGTTCTCCTCTAATGGTTACAGCTCTTAAGAAGAAGAAACACAGAAATCATCAAGGCTGAAAAATTGGTATTGTGATCAGTTTGAAATGCTAAGACAGGGAAAGGGCCCATATGAAAAAAAAAGGTAGACGGGATGATAGCTTCAGAATCCTTCCAAAATATAAAATTAGTTCAAAATCAATGATTTGTTCCATTTCCTCATGAAAATCTTTTGGAAAGCATCACCAATTTGAAGAAAAGGCTGATTGATTGTGAACATCTAAAAACAGGTAGCCAATTGCCAGATGCAAACAAATTACAATTTCTCACATATTTGGAGCTGGATTGAAGATGTAGTCGTCAAAAAGATTTTTTGGAAAATGTACGCAAAGATCCATAGAACCACACAATTCCTGACAGTATCAAAAAAGCTAGAGATATTAAAACATTAAAACATTAAATGAGGTAGAAGCCTTTTTTCAAAAGCACTCATCTCTCCTAGAGGACGGAGATGGGGGAACGAAGGGGGCCACGGCCCCACCTGGTGACAAGGAAGAAGATGCAATATCGAAAAGGCTCAGATCACAAAAAAGATTTTATTTGAAAAAAATTTTTTATTGAAAAAGTTTTATACAAACAAATTTTCCCCCCTTTTACCCCCCCGACATATAATATAAATCACATACAAATACTGTACCCCCTCCCCTCCCCCCGTATTAAAATAAATTTCTCATTCAAATATTGTACCCCCTTACCTCCCAACAATCATAATATAAATTTCTCTTAGAATTCACTGACACTGTACTCTCATACATTAAAACATGTACAGATAATGTAACAGTGAATAAACGTATCAGAGTTTACAGCAATCGTAAACCCTGGATGTCAGCAGAGGTACAATCACTGCTGAGAGCCCGAAACTCCGCTTTCAAAGCAGGAAACAAAGACAAATATAATGAAGCCAGGGCAAACTTGAGAAGAGGCATTAAGGCAGCTAAACAGGAATACAAGCAAAAGATAGAGAAGTATCTGGAAGATAACAACTCGACAGGTGTGGCAGGTACTACAACACCTAACCAACTATAAGGGCAATACAAAAAAAATAGCCAATGCTGATGCCCTGCTAGTAGAGGAGCTAAATAGCTTCTTCGCCCGCTTTGAGGTTAAAAGACCAGTCTCTGTGGCTTTATCCCAAAGGCCCTCTAACATCCAGCCACTCACCCTGGATGAACATCAAGTGAGAGCTGAGCTGAAGGCTGTAAATCCCAACAAAGCTGCAGGTCCAGACAGGGTTTTGGGGAAAGTGGTAAAAACCTGTGCTGACCAATTAGCAGGGGTTCTGACAAGGATTTTTAACCTCTCCCTGAAACAGGCTAGAGTCCCATCATGCTTGAAAGCAGCCACCATTATCCCAGTTCCAAAGACAGCAGCCATAAAAAGTTTGAATGACTATAGACCCATTGCACTGACGTCTATAGTGATGAAGTGCTTTGAGAGACTGGTCCTACAACACCTCAGGTCCTGTCTTCCACCAAGTTTTGATCAATACCAGTTTGCGTGTAGAAACAACAGGTCGACAGGGGATGCCATCACCACTGCTCTCCATATTGCACTGAGCCACCTTGAGAAATCTGGGAATTATGTCAGAATGCTTTTTATAGATTATAGCTCGGCCTTTAACACCATCCTACCAGGCATTCTCATTGAAAAGTTGACTGACCTGAATTTTCCTCCCCTTACTTGTGAATGGATCAAAGACTTCCTGACCGATCGTCCACAAACAGTAAGGGTTGGGTCCTTTACATCTTCCACACTGAAGCTCAGCACAGGCTCCCCTCAGGGCTGTGTGCTCAGCCCCTACCTCTACTCACTGTATACATATGACTGCATATCCTCTGATCCATCCAACATCATAATAAAGTTTGCAGATGACACAACGGTGGTGGGTCTCATAACTGGAGGGGATGAATCAGCATACAGGGAAGAAGTCCAGAAGGTATCCGCATGGTGCTCAAGAAACAACTTACATCTAAATACTAGCAAGACAAAGGAGATGGTGCTAGATTTCCGGAGGCACAGAGAGGAACCTGCCCCACTGTATATCGAGGGGGGCTGTGTGGAGAGGGTTTCCTCTTTTAAATTCTTAGGAGTCCTTATTAGCCAAGATCTCACCTGGAAAAACAACACGTCTCTGGTGATTGGAAAAGCTCAACAGAGACTTCATTTCCTTAGAGTCCTGCGGAAAAATCAGGTGGAACAACGGCTGATGATCTCTTTCTATCGGTCCATCATAGAAAGTGTCCTCACATATTGTATCACAGTGTGGTATGCTGGTTTAACAGTTGCGGAGAGGAAGGCACTACAGAGAGTGATCAATTCGGCACAAGAAACCATCGTTTGCCCTCTGACATCACTGGATAACATCGCCAGATCTCGCTGCTTTAGCAGAGCAAGGAAGATTCTCAAAGATGATTCACACCCTGGTTCGTATCTCTTTGCCCTTCTACCATCAGGCAGAAGATATCAAAGTATAGCCAGCCGAACGAACAGGTTTAAAGGTAGCTTCTATCCATGGGCTGTGAGACTTTTAAATTCAACCGCAATCACTCCATGCACATGCTAGGTTTTTCTTTTTTCTTTTCTCTCTTTTTTGTTTCTGTTATAATTTTGCACCAGTGAAGTTAAAACCAATTTCATTGTAATTTTTACAATGACAATAAAGATGATTATTATTATTATTATTATTATTATTATTATTATTATTATTATTATTATTATTATTATTATTATTATTATTATTATTAAAGTAACAATATCCCATTAACCCCATCTTCTAAATTAATTGAACATATATAAATCATGATATAAATTTCTCTTAAAGTAACCGTATCCCATTAATCCCATCTTCTAAATTAGTTATACATATATATTTCCCCACCCTCCTCCCTAACCCTCCCCCACCTCCCATTCAAACCCACCCCCCTGACTTCCGCTATACACCACTCTAATAATTCCAAACATCCCATATATTATTTACTCTGTTCATCTGTCAATCTAAACATTCTTACCTAAAGGCTACATAGTACTTCCTAGTCTGGTATTTATTCTGTATATAATCAATCCATTTTGCCCATTCCTGTGTATAATTCTCCTGCTTCTGATCTTTTAAGAAAGCCGAAATTTTTGCCATTTCCATTGATCAATTGTCGGTAAAAAATCTTTTTTCCAGTGCTGAGCAATCAACAACCTAGCTGCTGTAACTATATACAATACCAATTTTGTTTCCCCTTTTGTAAAATCCTTAATTATACCCAGTAAAAACATTTGCGGAATAAATTGTATTCTTTTCTTAAATACATTTTGCATAACCCACCATATTTTTATCCAAAAAGCTTTAACCTTATTGCAAGTCCACCATACATGAAAAAAAGTAGCATCTAAACACCCGCATCTCCAGCATTTTGGTTGGACATTTGGGTACATACATGATAATTTCTTAGGGTCTAAATACCATCTGTAAAACATTTTATAAAAATTCTCCCTTAAATTCTGTGACTGTGTAAATTTAACATTCTGAACCCATATTTTTTCCCACGTATCCAACATAACCAATTCATCAAAATTCTGAGCCCATTTAATCATGCAATCCTTGACCAATTCACTTTCTGAGTCTCTTTCTAACAATACATTATATATTCTTTTAACATGTTTTGGGCCAGTCTCTTTTATCTGCTTGATCAGTTCCACTTCTTTATCCATAAAACCAACCCTTTTATTTGAAATTTTATTGTAATTGTCGATACAATAGAAAATGGCAAAGAAAGAAATGATTGAACACTTGGTCGATACAATGTAAACTCTGTATATGCTTATCCATTATTTTTCAAAATTGTAAACTTATGAGGTTTGGGAAGACTGCCACCACCGGCATGGGAGCTACCAAAATTTTATATGCACCCTATTCCCTTTCCTGTGTATATTTTGAAAACCAATAAAACTCTTTGGAAACAAAACAAAAAAGCTAGAGATATTGTCAGCACAATTGCTGATAGTTCAGCAGAGGCAGAAAGGGGGTTCTCAAAAATAAACCTCATATGTTCAGAATAGAGAACCCGCCTAACTGTTCCAAACATTAGTAATTTGATGACAATAAGTGTTATTGATATGCCTGCAAAAAGATAGCACCCAATTACTTCAGTCAAAAAGTGGCTCAGAGCACACCCTCACATGGCTGATGATCCACTAGTGAAGGGCAAGAGAAGCGTAACTGAGGAGGCCACAAACAAAAGAACTATGTGGAAACATCTTCAACCACAAAAAAAGTAAATACTTGAGTGTATCTCTTTCATTGTGTTATTCTTATGTAAGGTGTAAGGGCATGCAATTAAAGTCTTCCTTTCTGTGTTTCTTCTTTGTACAGGTCATCATTGGAGCAAGGTGGTGAGCTGGTGGTGTTGAAGACTGGCAGGACAATTATCTTTCCCCTGTAAGTAGCCGTTTTATTGTTTTGTGTATTTATTTTATTCTTATTTAAGTAGTAAGTGCACAAAATAATAAATTTACTTTTTTATATCTTCTTTTTGTTGGTCATTCATTGGGGCAATTAATTCAGTGACTTTGACTTAGCCACTCCCTCCCAGTTGCCAAGCAACTCCCACCTGGTCACATAACTGCCAAGCCACTCCCACTCAGTCACATGACCGCCATGCCCACAAAATAGGCCATGGCCACAGAATAGGTAGTAAAAATTTTTGAAACCACCCCTGATGGATACCATTTAAATATGAGGAGCAGTATGCTGTAGCCAACAAAAAAGCCAACATAATCCTTGGTTGAATTAACACATGGATGTATTCAAGATCACATGAAGTAATAGTATCACCAGTGAAACAGCTTGTCTCCAGAGGTTGTGAGTGCTCCATCACTGGAGATTTTTAAGAAGAGACTGAACAGCCATTTGTCTGCAGTGGTATATAGCAGTGATGGCTAAACATTTTGACACAGACTGCCCACACACTGTCCCCCATGCATGTGATGCACATGCCCTGCCCCCGCACATGTGCATACGTGTGTGACTCAATGCATGCATCCCCCATGCATGCATGTCAGAGACCTGAAACCAAGTGGCTGGTTTTCAGGTCTCTGACATGTTCATGCATGACAGACCCCTGCACATGCACTCCTCCCCCTGCGCATGCACAGAGAATCCGGGAAAGGGAGAGCCAGAGCTGGCAGCCCAGGGTTGTGCTCCAGCTGCCACCGCTTCTGCTGCTGCCACCACCAGAGCTCCTCTCTCCCCTCTCACTTTCCTCAGCCTCCATGCTATTTGGAGGGGAGGAGCAAGCAGATGCCAGGCAGGGGAATCACCACAACTCCCCCAGGGTGTGAGGTTGAAGGGGTGACTGCTGGTGCAAGAAAAGGACTTCAAAGTCAGTGGAGGTGGTGTGTGGCCTTGTTCCAACATTCCTCGGGTGCAAAATGCTTTAAAAATAAAGTTTTATTTTTGGGTTGTTTTTTTAAGGGTTAGAGTCAGGACAGTTTTAAGACTTGTGCACTTCAAATGCCAGAGTGGAAGAGTTGTAAAAAGTATATATGTTTGTGAAACTTGTTCTGCTATAGTGGTATTTTATTAAATAATATATTACTACACCATTTGGTTCAGAATACTTTTTTCCTTGTTTTCCTCCTCTAAAATCTAAGTGTGTCTTATAGTCCAGTGCATCTTATACTCCAAAAAATACAGTAGCTTGGCGGCTAGAAGTTTTTCCAGGACTTGCCGTACCAGCTTCACATGTTCTTCCAAGGTTTCCAAGAAGATCAAGATGTCATCAAGATAAATGAGTACTCCATGGTACAGGTGCTCATGTAGCACCTCATTTATGTACTGAATGAAGACTGCAGCCCAAATGGCATGACTTTGATTTGGAAGCTGGCAAGGGGGTAGTTAAAAGTGGTCTTCCATTCATCTCTCTCTCTGATTCATATGCGGTAATACATCTCCCTCAAGTCCAGCTTGGTGAACACCTTGCCCTTAGCCAAGTGGTTCAACATATCTTTCATGAGGGGGAGGGGGATAGGTGTTCTTCACGCATACCGTGTTCAAGGCTTGCAGATCAAATACAGAGATGAACACCACCATCTTTCTTCTCTCTGAAGAGCACTGGGGCCGCTACTTTTGACTTCGCTGGTTCAATAAAGCCCTGCTTCAAATTGGTGGCGATGTACTTCCTCAATTCAACCATCTCCTTGGGAGTTGTGGAGTACATTTTTGGCTTTGGTAGGATAGCCCCAACTTTGAATTCTATTGCGCAATCCACAGGCCGGTGAGGGGGAAGATAGTTGCAATCTTCCTCACAGAATACCTCCACCAAGTCCCAGTAGTCTTTTGGTACATGTTGGATCCCTGGGGGTTTGGTGTCTGCTGCAGGTACTGCAGGTTCTGGGTGGTCTGGGCTATTAGGTTCAATCATCCCTGGGTGTCCCTTTGGCTCCACCGGTGGTAATGACCCAAAGCCCATAATCAATTTTCTACCACTGTCTTCCTACTTTATCTTAGGCGGCCACTTTTCCAGCCATGGAAGCCCCAAGATAATTGATTCCTGCATTCTTGGAGCTATGATGAATCTGAGGAATTCATAGTGGCAGCCTATCATTGGTAATTTGCATGGCTGCCCCCCTCCCAATTAGTGTTCCATCCACTTGCTCAAACCGAATGGGATGGGTTAGGGGTCTTGTGCGTACGCCTAGTTGCTCCACAATAGACATGCTGATTAAGCATTGAGTGCCCAAACTTCCCCTTCCACCCCTGTTTTTGTCACTTGGAGTTTGGATTTTATAATAAAGGGGTTAGGTGCATTTACCATTGGGTCGTCTTCGGTATTTTCCTCCTCTGAGGTGGCAGGAGCTTCCCCAATGGTAGGACTCTCCGTCTCCTTTGGTTGTTGTACCAGATGACTCTTTTTTGTTGGCTTTGGGTTTTTTCTTTCTCACATTGACAGTTGGTGGGCGCACTTGTGGAACTGGGGCCAAAGCCAGGCATTCTGATGCTCTATGCCCAAGCTGACTGCATTTTATTGCCCCCCTCCCCGGGACAAGGGGAGAGTGGAGGCTTCTCTGCTTGCTGCATCTGCGTTCATCGACTCAAAGGTCTCCTAGCAGGGGTTTCAGCAACAGGCTTTCAATGAGGGTTGATCTCATGGTCCAGTATGATTGCAGTGGTATACCAATTCTGGATTCATTCTGGGACACCCCATGCTGCAAGCTTCTCTCAGTTTGGGGTCTAAGGTGTTTTTGAACATGTAGACCAAGAGTCTTTCTGGCCAGTATCTTAGTCTTCCAGCTATTCTCCTGAACTCCCAAACTAACTTCTTCACAGGATGACCAGCCTGTCGCAATCCCTGGATCTGCTCTTCTGCTTCCACGTGTTGGGCCACTTCGCTAAATGAGGCGCACATCACTTGGATGAACCCATTTACATCTTCTAGTTCAGGAGTCGCCTCCTCATGAAGCTCTGCTATCCAATGTGCAGCCTCCCCTTCACTCATCCCTTCGGCTATTTCTTGAATCAATTCTCTGTCGGAAGGGTATTGCGCTCCAACTTGATCAATGTATGTCCAGACTCGATTCAGGAAGTAAGCCACCTTCTCTGGGGCCCAACAAGTGTTGCCCAGAACCATGGAGGCCAGAGGCATGAGAGCCAGCGGGACTGGTGGTTGAAATGGAGCAGGTTGTTGGCCAGCTGCTTAGGGTGGTAGGCCCCCTTGTTGAGCTACACCCAGTGGAGGTTGGGCAACAGCCTGTTGAGGCATTGCTGGTGGGGGCTGGAACCGGTGGGGCCCCCAGTCCCTGGCTTTGATCAGGGTCAGTTATCTGAAATGGCATCATCAGCTGAGGAGGAGCAGGTGCCCATTGGTATTGGGCCCATCCATGACCCAGAAAGAAAGCCCACCCCGATGGTGCTTGATTCATAGGCTGCAGGCCAACCATTTGTGGCCTGGGAAGGGGAGATGTGCCCCAGGCCCCTTTTTGCTGGCTGGATTGATTTCCCCATGTTGATGGGGGATCTCTCTGTGGCTCAGCTGCAGGGTAATGGTCCATTTTACTTGTCACTGTGTGGAAGGAGTAAAAATCTCCACTCCAGTATGTTGCAGAGCCTTTGCTAGGGAAAGAGGGGTTTTTTTCACTCACGTTCGGCTCCACAAGTTAGTGTGGGAGGCTCCAATCATCTGGTCGGCTACTGGGTGATTGCTTTTGTCCTCTCAAGCTGTGTGTTGAAATAGCCCTTTCAACCCCCTCTGGCTGTGATCGCATATCTCCAGACACTATAAATCCCCAGTTTTCCTCCTCCACAGATTCCTTTGCAACTTTGGAAGGTTTGCAGAGAAGTGACCTGCCATCTGCTTCCATTCCCAAAGGCCCTATCTTCATCTTTGCTGTTATTTTATGCTGACCTGGGTTGGGTCAGTGATGGGAGTCATCACCCCTCCCAGCACCCCGTGCAGGGATAGCTGGTGAAATATTTTAAGAGAGATTCGGTTTAATATCAGGGTTCCAAATAACATCCAAAATTAAATCAGAGTCCAAGGCAAAGTATTCCTCAAAGTTCCAATTTATTAAGAGAGTCATGTTGGGTGAAGGCTGCAAAACTTGTTTATTGTTTATTGAGTCACAAAGACTCAAGGGCATGAATTGTTTTTAACAGGTGTGCTTTGATAACTATTGAGGCAAAGGAAGGAAAAGGGATAGAAACATTCTCCTTTGGAGAGCACGACAGAATCTATATCTCAAAGTAATTCAAAATGAAAAGATAAAATAGGCCCAAGACAAGGGTGGCAATGAGAATCAAGTTTTTGTCTTGGCTACATGGCTCAATATCCAGAAGAGGATATTTTAGAATACCAGAAGGCTTTGGCGGGAATTTTAAATCTTTTGGAATGATATGGAAGAATCGATAAAAAATTGGACAAACTTTTGTTTATTACATCAAGGTATGAGCAGATTGAGGCTCCAAAAACCAAAGAGAAAGAAGAAAATGTTGAAGATAAAGAGACACTCATTTTAGTTGAAGATAAAGATAAGATAATAGAGAATCTTACTAATGGATTAAATGTGGGAGAAAATAAAAATAAGGAAATTCTGAAAAGAGAACTTGAAGAATGTGAGCCTCATCTTGGTATTCAAGAAGAAGAGGGGAAAAAAGAATTTATGATGGATGTAAGAGGAAAAATCCTTCCAGAAATACGTCTCATATTTAAAGACAAACAACGTTCAATGGCAGGAACTAGGCAGCGATACTATCTGGGAGCTGTTTTGAACAGTAAAGTGCGAAAAGAAGTTTACAAGAAACCTGTAAAGAAGAATAAAAAGAGACTGGAGCCACAAATGGCAAGAGAGATAAGGCTACTTCGCTACTGGAAAGATACTGGCTGACAATGAAAGTTGATAATTAAAGATTAGCTATCTTTAGAAATTTATTAGAAATTTAGTAATTTATAGATTGTCTTAGATTGTCATTGAAGGATTATTAGTTAACAAACAACTACTTTTGAGTAACCAATGATAATGGATATAGCTTAATGATATATATCTATGTATATATGTGTGTATGTATGTGTATGTGTATGTGTGCATGAGTATGAGGTTGGACATAAACAGTAATATTTTTAGTTAACTATGCAGGAATGTTGATGGATATTGTTTAACAAAAAAGGGGAGAATTTTAGCAAACTTTAGATTGTTTCAGATTGTTATTGAAGAATTACTAGTTAATAAACAATGAGATATAATAAGAGTAATGAAACAATAATAGATGACATATATATATGTGTGTGTACGTACGGGCATGAGTGTATGTTTATGAGGTTGGATATAAATAGTAAAAGATTTTTAGTTAACTATTAAGGAATGTTAATGGATATTGTTTAATAAAAAAGGGGTGGGGGCTAGAAATAACATAAATTGACGTTTATGAAGAACACGTTTCCAGGGTGCAATACCTGTCTGAAGAAGAAGGTAGACTAAGTATGGAATG
Source organism: Rhabdophis nuchalis (assembly GCA_039707465.1). Lineage (NCBI taxonomy): Eukaryota > Metazoa > Chordata > Lepidosauria > Squamata > Natricidae > Rhabdophis > Rhabdophis nuchalis. The sequence continues at coordinate 123,984,824 of CM077644.1, forward strand.
TTAGAGAAGAATTTTGGTATAATGATATTAAGATATACAATGAACTTTTTGACTTAAAATCTATAAGGTGAGATCACTTATGAGCAATGATGGTTCTAGAAATGCACAAGAGTTATGTGTAACCAGTCGACACGCTTTCCACAGGATACAATGTAGGATAATGGTTTTTCTTTTTTGTATTTTTGTTTTATTAAAAATAAAAAATATATTAATTTTTTAAAAAAAGAAGATAATACATAAAAAATTATAAAATTAAAGAAAAAAGGTCTGCCCCTTAATTTGGACAGAACTTGAATTGGCTTCTAAAAGTCATAATTCAGCAATATTCTGGCACTCAGTAGCAGGAGTTCTAAAGGAACAGAGTCTGCATTTGATATACCAATCTCCAATGGCCATTAAATGGCCTGAGCCAGTCTATTCTATATAACAAAGCTCTTCCCCTTCAGCTCCAGGGTGATGGGATTAAGGCATGATAGTATTAGCCCTTCACCTATCTCATCACAGGTCACCTGGGAAGAAGCAGTGCTCAACCAATCTTGGACCCAAAACGTAGCCTACAGAGTTGCCCCTGCATGACCCCATAGGAGTCTGACAACCAATCAGAATACAAGATCAAGATCAAAGGCCAGAGATGCATAAAACCAGGAACTTTCAGCATCTCTGTCTCTTTTCTTCTTCACCCAACATCTTGAAGCATGTGATCACCTTTTCTGTTCAGGAACTCAAGCACGTGATCCTGTCCACCATTAAACTATCGTTCCAAGCAGCCTCCATGTTTCCAGTGTCTTTTTCCCCACTTGAAACTGAACCCAGAAGGACATTTCTACCAACAAAGCAATGAATTAGCACCCCCTGAAACCCTTTCCTCTTAGCTGCCAGTCTCTGTAAAAGAGATACTGTTAGATTCTCGGCAGCGAAAAGAGAGTCCAGACCGGTATGACTTAGCAGCTCTTTATTGCAAGGAGAAAGACATAGCAAGTGACCAATTTTCAAAGGTGGCGCCTTCTGCCTTGCAGCTCCTTTTATGGAGCTGCTGGAGGGCAGCCGGCCAATCAGTGCGACCACGCCCTCCAGCCACAGCCAACCGCGGCTGGAGGGTAGCCGGCCAATCAGCGCGACCGACGCCCTCGGCCACAGCCAACCGCGTCCCGTCTACTCCCGTCCAATCAGGACGCGGCTGGCGGCTGCCGGGGCTTCCCGTGTCTCTTCAGGATGCAACACTCCTTCCCCCCCAGGGAGTCCGTCCGTGGTCCTAACATACGTATTCGCTGAGGTATGTGGGACTACGTCTGTTCCGCCCCGAGCGTCTCAATGCCTGCGCCGGGGCCGCTGGGAGAGGGCGTGCTGGGTTGTCATGGTCTGCGCCGTCGCCCGGTGCCGCTGGTGGTGCGTCGTCCGGGGGCGTGTCCTGTGATGAGGCGTCTTGTTCAAGTCCGTTGGGTGATGTTCCCGGGTCGGCGAGACCCGGACGTGGTGTCCCGGGGGTGTGCTGTACGGCAGGTGGTTCCCGGAACGTTGGTTCTGGCAAGAGCAGTCCCGGGGATTGTGCCTGGAGAGGATAGTCGGTAAAGGTGTCGGCGGGCGCAGAAGATACGGGGCTGGGCCAGTCGTCCCGCTGGGTTGAGGCCTCGATGGTCGGCGAGTCTGACGGTCGTGATGGTGGCAGCGGGGTTGGAGACGGGATGCGGCGTCTCAGTTGATCCACGTGTCGCCGCCACTCGGATCCATCCGGTCGTTCGACCCTGTAGGAACAGGGGCCCGTTAGTTCGCGGACGACAGCGGGGACCCACCGTGGATCCCCAGCGAAGTTTCTGGCAAAAACGGCGTCGCCGGTGGAGAAACGGCGGGGCGATGGGGTCCCCAGGTTGCACGGCTGCATCTCATTGTATTGTGGGTGCAGCCTGTCCAGTTTGGTCCGCAGGCGGCGGCCCATCAGCAGCTCTGCGGGGCTTTTGCCTGTCGCCTGACAAGGTGTGGAGTGCTGTCCCATGAGATAAGCATCTACTCTAGACTGCCAGTCCCCCCTATCCATCCTCCCGAGAGCTTCTTTTGCTGAGCGGACGGCTCTTTCCGCCCGGCCGTTTGCGGCCGGGTGGTAGGGTGCCGTTGGTGCGTGTCGGATCCCCTGTGAGGCTAAGAATTCCTGGAACCCGGTGGCGTGAAATTGGGGCCCGTTGTCGGAGACTAGGCAGTCCGGCAACCCGTGCGTCGCGAAAAGGCGCCGGAGCGCCCGCACGGTGCTCTCGGCCGTGGTAGAGGTCATCAGAATGACCTCGGTCCAGCGAGAGTAAGCGTCTACCACTACCATGAAAGTCTGGCCATGGAAAGGTCCGGCGAAATCGATGTGAACCCTGGACCATGGTGACCTGGGGGCGTCCCAATCCCGATGGGGAGCGGTGGGGGGGGCGGGGCGGGAGGCCTGGCACGCCTGGCAAGCGCCAACCCAGGCGGCCACTTCGTCATTCATACTCGGCCACCAGACATAGCTCCTGGCCAATGCTTTCATGCGGGCTATGCCTGGGTGGTTGGCATGGAGGGAGTCGAGTACCTGGTGGCGGAGGGGTGGGGGTACGATGACCCGGTCTCCCCAGAGCAAGCACCCGCTGTGGAGCGACAGTTCCAGCTGGCGGGCCCTGAAGGGCCGGTATACGTCCGGCAGCGAGCCCGGGGGCCACCCTCGCAGGACCCACGTGGAGACCTGCGACAGGACAGGGTCGGCCTTGGTCTGCGCTGCGACGTCGGACGAGGTGAGGGGTAAGTCTGACTCGGCCACGGACAGGACGGATAGGGCCGGCACCGGCGCCGGATCTGTCCGGGGCAGGGGGCAGCGGCTGAGGGCGTCTGCGTGTCCTAGCTGTTTCCCCGGGCGATAGAACAGCGTGTAGTCGTACGCTGTCAGGAACTCTGTCCACCTGGTCATTCTGGGGGAGAGGATCGGGGGGGTGGGCTGGTTGCCGGCCAAGAGCCCCAGGAGCGGCTTGTGGTCGGTGAAGACAGAGAAGTGGCGGCCGTACAGGTACTCGTGGAATTTCTTAATCCCGGACACTACAGCCAAGGCCTCTTTGTCAATCTGGCTGTAGTTGCGCTCCGTAGGAGACAGCGTTCGGGAATAAAAGGCAATGGGGGCCTCCGAGCCGTCGGGGCGGACGTGGCTCAGGACGGCCCCCACTCCAAAGGGGGAGGCGTCTGATGCCAACGCTAAAGGCAAACGGTCAGAGTACTGTACCAACACGGCCTTTGATGTCAGCATATCTTTAATTGCTGCGAATGCCTGAGCCTCGCGGTTGCCCCAGCGCCAGGCCGCCGATCGATCGAGTAATCGATGGAGCGGCTCGGCTAGTGATGCCTTGTGTGGAATGAATGGCGCGTAAAAATTGAGCAGGCCGAGGAATGCTTGTAGCTCCTGTTTGGAAGTGGGGGTGGGGGCAGCGTGGATTGCCTCGACCTTGGAGGGGGTGGGGTGGATGCCCTGGGCGTCTACCATGAATCCCAGGAATTCGACCTTAGGCTCAGCGAATTTGCATTTGCTGAGCTTTAATTTGAAACCCGCGCCCCTGAAAATGGTGAGGACCTTCCGTAGTACTTTGGCGAGGTCTGATACGCTGTTGGCAGCTATCAGGACGTCGTCGAAATACGGTACGACCCCCGGAAGCCCATGGAGCAGCCGCTCCATGAGGCTCTGGAAGATCCCCGGGGCCACGGACACGCCAAATTGGAGGCGGCGGCAGCGAAAAGCACCCCGGTGGGTGACGATGGTCTGTGCTTCAGCTGCGTCGTCGTCCACCGGAAGTTGCTGGTAGGCCTGTGCCATATCTAGCTTTGCGAAGATGCGACCCTGCCCTAAGGAGTGTAGTAGGTGCTGCACTACCGGAACCGGGTAGGGGTTTGCCTGGAGCCCGCGGTTTATTGTCGACTTATAGTCGGCGCATATGCGTATGGACCCGTCGGGCTTAATGGGAACCACGATGGGGGTTTCCCATTTAGCCTGGTCGACCGGCTCCAGGACGCCCTGCGCTACTAATCGGTCGAGCTCCGCGTCCACCTTTGGCTTCAGGGCGAAGGGCAGTCTACGGGCCTTAAGCCGGATTGGGGCGACCTGGGGGTCTAAGTTGAGGGAAACTGGGGAGCCCTTGTAAGTGCCCAGAGTGCCATCGAACACATCGGGGAAGTCTGCCAGGACTTCGTCCTCTGGTGAGGCAGTGGGCACCCGGTGTACCCGCTGGACTGAAAGACCCAGGGCGGTGAACCAGTCTAACCCTATGAGGGCGGCTAGGGGGCACTTGACGACCAGGATTGGGAGAACCCCGGCGAAGCGACCATAGCGGACGTGGGCGCGGAGTTGGCCCAACACATCAATGGGGTTTCCCTGGTAGTCTTTTAACAGAGTCCCGGGCTGTGCCAAATTGGCAGGCTTAATAGTGGGGCAAAGGCTGGTTAGCTGTGGCCAGGAAACGAGGGATCGAGACGAGCCCGAATCAACCTCCATAGTAATGGGCCTGCCGTTTAAAAGAAGGGACGTGGAAATACGCCTACGGTCATCCGTTGGAAGCGGAATCGAGTCCTGGCACTCCGTCATGGCGAAACAGTCTGCCTCCGGCTGTGGTCTGCGGAATGGGCGGCGTTGGCTGAAATTCCGGAACGGCGTGGCGGTTGCAGGATACGTCGGCGGGGGGGCCAGGGTCGGGAGGTTGGCTCTGCAGACGCGTGCGATGTGGCCCTTGCGGTCGCAACGGCGGCAAATGGTGGCCCGGAAAGGGCAGTCGTTCCTTGGGTGACCACCGCCGCACCCGATGCAAGTTGTGGGTGGCCGGCGGGGTGGCTGAGCTCTGGCGCGGCTTCGGCCTGAGGCTTGGATGCGCGCTACCTGGTCGTAGGCCTCGAAGTCGTCCGTCGGGTCGACGAGGTCGTGGTCATCTACCAGGCAGGCCCGTGGGGCGGTCGATGGCGTTGTCTGTTGGCCGGGGCCTAGGTCAGGGGACGTGGCCTCGGCCAGCTCGGCGCCCCTAGCTTCCTCCACGGCCTGCTCCAGGGTGATGTCTGAGCGGGCCATCAGTCGGCGCCTGAGCTTCGTGTCTTTCAGTCCGCAGACGAATTGCTCGACCAGTGACTCGTCGAGGCTCGTGGCGGCGAACTCACATAAGATGGCCGCGGCTCTCAGGACTTGCAGGTAATCTGCTGCTGACTGTGTGGGCTGCTGGCGGCATTGTCGGAACGCGAACCATCGAGAGATTCGCGAGGGTGCGGGGGCGAAGTGGGCCTTCAGGCGGGCCTGCAGTGTGCCCCAATCCAGGGTGTGGACCGGTGCAGGCGCGGCGATATTCCGCGCAACGGCGAAGACTGTGCGGCCTCCACAGCCCAGGAAGAGTCCCAGCCGACGTTCCTGGGTGAGTTCGCCGTGATCTCCCGCGAGGAGGAAACATTCAAATCTGGCCAGGAAGGCTTCCCATGATTCCTGCGAAGTGTCGTAGGGAGCGAACGGCGGCAGGGTGGCCATCGGCTTGGCTGCAGTCTTGTAGGCTCGCTGAAGAAGTAGCGAGGACGAGCGGTCTGACGAAGATTCTTCGATCGGTGAGTGACTTCGCTCTGAGTAGTCAGTACCGGCCCCAGTCCTTCGTCGCCAGTGTTAGATTCTCGGCAGCGAAAAGAGAGTCCAGACCGGTATGACTTAGCAGCTCTTTATTGCAAGGAGAAAGACATAGCAAGTGACCAATTTTCAAAGGTGGCGCCTTCTGCCTTGCAGCTCCTTTTATGGAGCTGCTGGAGGGCAGCCGGCCAATCAGTGCGACCACGCCCTCCAGCCACAGCCAACCGCGGCTGGAGGGTAGCCGGCCAATCAGTGCGACCACACCCTCCAGCTACAGCCAACCGCGGCTGGAGGGTAGCCGGCCAATCAGCGCGACCGACGCCCTCGGCCACAGCCAACCGCGTCCCGTCTACTCCCGTCCAATCAGGACGCGGCTGGCGGCTGCCGGGGCTTCCCGTGTCTCTTCAGGATGCAACAGATACAATCTATTCTTAAATGTCTAAAGAGCAGCAAAGACCCAGGTGAGGATTTTCTATGAGCAGAAATATTTAAGCACTTCACTGACTGGTGGAGTCCATTATTGGCAGGCCTTTTCACACATATAAATAATACTTGCCATATTCTAGTTGGCTGGCAGATGGCAATAGTAGTACCATATACAAAAAAGGGAATAAAAAGGATCCCAGTAATTATAGAGCAATTATTTATTTATTTAAATTTGTATCCCGCCCTTCTCCACAGAGGACCCAGGGCGGCCCAATCAATATTGTAGAAAAAATATATGTGAGGTTCCTTCTGAACAAAATGGAAATCTGGGCAGAGGAAAATCATATTCTTGTAGAAGAACAAGCAGGCTTTAGACAAAGCTGCATTGTTCTTAACCATCAATGATTTTCCAGGATTAATGAAGGACCCTATGACGCACATGCTAACAAGTGTAACATATTGCTCTATGCTGATGACATGATCTTATTATCATACTCACAAATAGGATTGCGTAGGCTATGAAGAAGATTTAGTTAGTACTGTCAAGATATAGATAGCAACTAGATGTGGAACCAATTGAACAGGTTAGCACTTTTGTATATTTAGGCATAACTTTTTCCAAGACCGGATCTTGGGCTTGTCACCATCAATGGAGTACACTTAGAGAAAAAGCTCATTTGAATATATTACTTAAAGAATCATAGTTACCTAGGCTCCCTGGTACCACTAATCAAAGTATATAAAACTAAAATAATTCATATGCTCCTATACGGAGCTGAGGTTTGGGGTTTACACTCTATTAGAGTTTTAGAATGAACACAGTCTCAGCACCTGAGATGTATTTTGTGAGTGGACCCTAAGACATCTGCTGCAGCAGTCAGAGCTGAATTGGGAATTTGCATGATTCTGTCTAAAAATTAGAGCTTATAATTGCTGGCTAAAAATTAATGAAATGGAGACAGATAGACTCCCTAAGTCAGTGATGGCAAACCTTTTTAGGCTCATGTGCCATAAGGGGGGAGCACAGGGAGGGGGTCGTGCGCTGGCGTGCTGCACCCATAATACAATGCGTCCCCCCCTAGTGTGCATGCATGCATGACAGGCACTCTCCCCATTTTTACATGCTTTTTTTGCCCTCCCCTTGTTCCAGAGGCTTTATAGGAACCTGGGGAGGGCGTAAACAGCCCCCCTGCCTCCCTAGAGGGCCCCCGGAGGCTTCAGGAGCTTCCCTGAAACCTCTGGAGGACTAAAAACGATGCTACGAGCAAACTGGAAGCTTCCATAAAGCCTGGGGAGAGCAAAAAATGGCTTTAAAAATGGCTAAATAAGCTGGCCAGCAGGCGCATGCCCTGCCAAATGGCTCTGCGTGCCACCTGTGGCACGCTTACCATAGGTTCGCCATCACTGCCCAAGTTATGTCTACTACAGCAGATAAAATTGCAATCAGAAATCATCTGGATTACTAAATTGACAAATTACATAAAGAGCTGTGGCCTCCCCACATAATAAGAGAACAAAAAAAAAAGAGTTGTCCAAAGAATCATGGTCATAGAAGCTCAGAACAATATAGCCACACTTAGTAAGGCTGGTAGGCTGAAGTTGCTGAGCAAATATGTTAAAATATTCATGACTGGGAGAGACAGGTGACAGCGATCCACTTAGTGACAGTAATTCACTTAGTGATGGTAACTCACTTAGTGACAGTGTCAACATTCAGGAAGGAGAAGTTAAACACGACATGAAGCAAGAGAGAGTTGAAGCACAGGAACAGTCAATGCCGTAATAATAATAATAATAATAATAATAATAATAATAATAATAATAATAATAATAATAATAATAATAATAATAATAATAATAATAATAATCATATTTTATTTTTATATACCGCGTCCTCTCCCCACGGGGACTCGGAGCGGTGCACAGGGAAAAAATCTAAAACACATAAAATATATACAATAAATACACTAAACTAGAATAAAAAACAGATTAAACCTAATTGTCCCTGCACTAAAATACCCATATTAAAATTAATATTCCTAAACCCTAAGGCAGAGACTAACCTAGGCCGGCCAAGCAGAAAAAGTATGTTTTTAATTTCTGACGGAAGGAGCGGAGGTCCGTGGTTGTTCTAATGTCGGGGGGAAGGTCGTTCCAGAGGGCTGGGCCCGCCACAGAGAAGGCCCTTCCCCTGGGCGTCGCCCGCTGACAAAGTCTAGTGGACGGCACCCGGAGAAGTCCCTCTCTGTGGGAGCGAATCGGCCGTGAGGATGTATGGGGCAGGATCCGATCCTGCAGATAGCTAGGTCCCGAGCCATGCAGGTCAGAGTGATGGAACAAAGAGACAGGTATTCTGCTAGTAAAATTAAAGTGTGTAATGTATGGTATGAGCCAAGGAACTATCAGGAAGTTTTAGCATTACCAAAAATAGAACAAGTAAAGTGGAAAGAAGCCATAACAAAGAAATGAAATCCATGAGTGAACATAATGTATTCACATCTATGACTTTGCTACAGTATAGCAAAACCCTAGGATGTTAGTACTGTATTTTTCAGAGTATAAAACCCACCTTTTTCCCCTCAAAAAAGGCTGAAAATCTGGGTGCATCTTATACACCGAATACAGCATTTTTTTTGCTTAATTTTACCCTCTCCCACAGCCCCAGGAGCATTCTATAAGCCTCCTAAAGGCTATCCATGCCCTTTGTCTCACAAAAAGGGCCCTTTTTCGCAAAAAACTGGTGTTTTTGTTCGTTTTTGCTCTACCCCACCCCCACTCCCCAGAAGCAATCTACAAGTCTCCTAAAGGCTATTCATGTCCTTTTTTTTTTTTTTTGAAGAAAAACTGGCCGTTTTTGGGAGGTTTGCAGAGTGCAAAAACCTTTCTTTTTTAATTTGCTTCTTCAAAACCTTGGTGCGTCTTATACTCTGAAAAATATGGTAGGTGTACAAGAAGAAAGTACTACCCTATAATGTTAGTGGCACAATGTTTTTCACAGCTAAAAATGTGCACTATGATGAGGTATTCGCACCTACTTTAAAGAGTGAAAGCATAAGGGTGGCACTAGCATTGGCAGCGGCACAGGGACATAAAATTTGGCATTTTGACATAACCACAGCATTCCTCAAAGCTGAGTTAGAGGAAGAAATTTACATGGTTCAAGCACCAGGGTATGAAAGTAAAAAGCCTAACATGATGTATAAATTGAACAAGGCCATTTATGGACTAAAGCAGTCAGCCAGGAATTGGAATATCTGCCTAGATAAGGCATTGAAGGGTTGCAAGGCTAATGGTTGCATATACACTGGAAAGTTTCAAGATGGGGATTGTCAACTATTAGCATGTGTGCATGATCTTTGTTTCATTGCAAAGGATGTATCACAGTAAAAAGGATTCTCAGATATTTGAAGAAAATTGAATTTGTGTCTTCAAATACAGGTATCTGAAGAATATTAATGTAATTGAATTTTATGTCTCTAACAATCATGAAGGGAGGAGTGTTAAAATATTCCTGACTGGGAGAGACATGGGAACAAGGTCAGCCAATGAATAGGCATAGCAACTAAGTCAGCCAATGGGAGCTGAAACAGCTAGGGGCCAAGGCGTGGTTTAGCCTGCAACCTTCTGAGTCTGTACAGAGAATTGAAACAGAAACTTAAGCAGTCTGTCTGGGCTTGTCTGCTGAAATGAACTAACTACTTGTGTTTACCTTGTGTTTACTTGGAAGAACCACCAGTTGGTATTGTACATTTATTAATTTATTCTTATGATATAAAGAAGTTAATGAATCCTGTTACATCAGTTATCAGTATGTGCTTCTGGATTTGAATTTATGCAACAAACTGACAAAATATAAATGCACCTTCCAAATGGATTACTATTTAAAATCACAATTGCCAAAACATCTCAGGGAGACATTTACCTCAGCAAGATTTGAACAGCTTGATACTGAAGGAGTATATGAATCAATATGAATCTATATTGGCTTCTGCTTATATTATTGTATACTGTCAGAAATTAGTTGTTTTCTAGCCTAGCAAATTGGAACCTTAATATTGGACTGCAAATGTTATTTCACTGCTGCATCTTCGCTTCTATTCTTGGCTTCAAAGCTAGGGACATTCTTGAAAACATAGAAGAAATTGTTACATAGGCCACATAGCTAAAGGAACCAAACTAGGGAGTTTTCCTGGCTCATAAATCCTTAAAGCATTCTGCTGAAAAACAACTTGGCAAAAGGGCGCTGCCACCCCCTACACAAGACTATAGGAATACTCCCCAGATAAGGTAGCCAGAGAGCTTGAACAAAAGAATGCTTTAAAGATCACGTTAGTAATGAATCTTTGTCTCTGATTGGATAAATGTTGTTTCTATCTGCCTAAAATGTATATTCTGAGCCACTCTTTCAGGGTATGGCTACTCCTTGCATGCATGGCCTTGCATTTTTGCAAGCCTCATCTCAAGTCTCACTCTCGTTGGCATTTCAGTGGCTCAGAAAAACTGCTGGAACCTTACAATACAATGATTAGATTTGGGAGATTCCATTCTATCCCATATAATGAACGTACTGTCACACCCCAAGTTCCAAGTTCCATTTTATTAGACACTAGCTGTACCTGGCCACGCATTGCTGTGGTTCAGTCTGGTTAAATGGCCAACCAATCTGTGCGTAGATCTACACCTGCACACACAAACATGTACACACAACCACCGTATAAGCACTACCTACCTACTGTATTTCTCCTTCTCTCTCTATCCTTCTACCTACCTACTGTATTTCTCCCTCTCTCTATCCCTCTACCTACCTACCTACCTACCTACTGTATTTCTCTCTCTCTTTCTCTATCCACCTACCTACCTACCTACCTACCTACCTACCTACTTTATTTCTCTCTCTCTCTCTGTATCCCTTTACTTTACCAGCAGAAGCTTCTCTTGGCCCCTACAGGTAGGGGCAAGAGTCCTGGAGGAGGAGGGTGGCGGTGGCCTCAGTTCCTTGTGTGGGCATGGACCAGCGTAATCATTTGTGGGGTCGCCGACGCCACCAACGATAACACTGCCCCACACCCACGCCTCCTCAGCAACCGCTCTTGCTGCTGGCGGTTGCTGAGAAGGCGACCATTGCACCGATGATGGAAAAGCATGGGGGAGGGGCAGTGGCGCACACCAATCCACATGCATGTGATGCAGGAGAAGAAGCGGCCGGGTGGGAGGGGCCGCAAAAGGGAGGGGGCCGAGTAAGCGAGTGAGGGAAACACGCAGAAGGGCCGCACTCCGTATTTACATTTCCGTGGCAAGTACCTGGCACAGGTGTGACATCTACACAATCTATATATATCATTGGTGCTGTATTTATGCAGGGGAAGGGCTCTCTCTGTGGCGGGCCCAGCCCTCTGGAACGACCTTCCCCCCGACATTAGAACGACCACAGACTTCCGCTCCTTCCGTCTAAAACTAAAAACACATCTTTTCTGCTTGGCCGGCCTAGGGTAGTCTCTCTCTATGGGGTTTTAGTTGTTTTAACTGGGAATTTTAGTATTTCAATGGGGTATTTTAGCACAGGTATATGTTTAATTTGTTTTTTAATGTGTTTGTTATTTATTGTTTTAGTTTTCCCTGTGCACCGCTCCGAGTCCCTATGGGGAGAGGAGCGGTCCACAAATTAAAATAATAATAATAATAATAATAATAATAATAATAATAATAATAATAATAATAATAATAATAATAATAATAATAATAATAATAATAATAATAATAATAATAATAATTATTATTATTATTATTATTATTATTATTATTATTATTATTATTATTTGATAGGAACGTTGTGTGAAAATTTGAAAGCAATCAGTGCAGTACTTTCTGAGATTACCTATTTTGAACAAACAAACAGTTACATTTTTATTTATAGACTATAGACTATAGATAGATGGATGAAGTGGAATATGTTTTGTACGTATGAGGTGATGGATTCTGCGTAAGGTTGTAATTCTTTTGTGAGGAATTTTGCAAGATTCTGTAGAGATGAGCCTATGGAGCTGACTATGGGTCTGAGTGGTGCTCCTTCTTTGTGTATCTTGGGGCGGCCATAGAGTTTGAGGCATCTGGAAGATTTCTCTCTGGGGATGATTCTTTGCTGGATCTCTTCACTGAAGGGAGAGGCTTTTATTTTGGATTTGGTGGTTTTTTCCAGGTAGGTCGTAGGGTCTGTGTATAGAGGTTTGTAATCGGGATCTTGGAGTAGGCTGGATAGTTTGGTTGGTAGTCAGATGTGTTCATCACCACTGTGGTGTTACCTTTGTCTGCTGGGAGAATGATTATGTTGTTGTCTTTCCTTAGGTTGGAGAGAGCTTTTCTTTCTTCTGGATGTAAGTTGTTTCTCGGTAGATTGCTGAAGTAGAAGATGTTGGTGACTGCATCACCAACATCTGATTTTATTGGCTTCATCTGGGTTGATTTTGGTGAAACTTAAACTCCACATATGATGTCTTCAATGGGGATGCATATAGTGGCGACTGCAAAGTTGAATCCTCTGGAAAGGACATTTGTTTCAGCTGTGGTGAGGGTTCTGTCTGATATGTTGTGTACTGTTTGTTTCATGAGTTGCTGTGGGGGTGGGGAGTTGGGATTCTGTTGTTTTTCTAGTCTTTGGAGTTTGTTGGTGTGTCTGTCTGTCTTGTAGGAGGTTTCTGTTTCAGCTCTCCAGAGGGCTAGTTGTTTTTGTTTGTCCCAGAGTGCTGGGTGGATTTTGTTGCTGAGTTTGAGGTGAAGATTGAGTAGGTCTCGGTTGGTTTGGTCTAGTAAAAATATTTTCCTGTGATTTTGATTAGGGCTAATTCCGTTCTTTTCAGGATCCTTTCAGTGGCTGAGGTTTTAGAATGGAATTTTAGTTGGAAGTATGTGGGGATCAGGCTTTTGTTTTGACAATTGCGTAGGAAACATTGCATAGGAGAATAAAAGCATGCATCGCAGAACATAAAAACGCAGTAAAAAAACAACTTACAACCTCATCCCTCTACCACCACTTTAAAGCTACAGGACATGATATTGACTTTGAAAGAACCAAATTAATCTCCAAAACAGAAAAGCTCAACAGGAGAATAATCAGAGAAGCCATCAAAATAGAGAAAACCCCCCACAATATGAACAAACGTGATGATACCTCCCACCTACCAGACGTCTGGAAACCAGCACTGGCCAACAGATGAGCCCCACCCACCACCCAGGCTGTTAAAATACAAAATAACAAGGAACACACAGATAGCACCAATCAGCACCAATCTACCAATCATGATACAACTACACAGCCAATCAACCCACTCACAGCAACAAAGCCAGCATTCCACCCACCCCCACCAAGATTTAGAGAAAAACGGCAGCTGCAAAGTCAGAGATGGAAGCCTGACGATGGCGACTGAGACCTTGCCAAAATGTTGCAAAGGCAATCTCATTCTTACACAGGAAAACACACATACATACATACATACACACATACATATACATACACACATACATACATATATACTGTGTCCCTTATTTATTTGTTTATCAACACAAAAACATATCACACACACATGTGTGTATGTGTGTCAGCCTCCACTTTGCTGTTTGCTTCAGCTGCCATGTAAAATGGGGAGGGAGGGGCTTTGCTATTAGGGTATGGGATTACATGGTGCAGGAGAGTGATTTGCACAAAGGAGTACATTATCGCCATCTACTTCGCATACCAGTGCCTGGGGCCATGCGGTGGTCAAGGTCAATGGTCTTGCATGCCATCCTGATGATGCTCCTTGAAGATGCAACCCACATGACACCTGAAAGCTTTGCACATTGGACAATAGGGTGGGGGTTATTGGGAAAAAGGGGTTGGACATATATTGATATGTATGCTTTCGCGCCTAAACGCTTCAGACCTTGCTTAGCATCTATGCTATTCATTTCATAACCAGTAAAAGTACTTTTAATTCCATCCAAATTGGAGTTGAGGGGTTTCTTTCTTGGTTATTGTTAGAAGCAGACCTGACATTAAGCAAGGTCTCACCTTACGCACTCATCTCAGAGCTAACACCTTCTGAAGGGAGTGCAACAAAAAAATTTCTAAACTTCAAAGAGATGTCTTCCCCTGGCAGCGATCAAGAGGAAGACGGGGGGCCGCGGAATCATCATGCCTTCCTGAAACGGAGCTTTTGGTGGGACTAAATTTGGAAGATAAATCCATTCCCCATTGATTGGTAGGATTTGGACAAAAGGAAATTATAGAGGAGATTCCATCGGGAGTTACAACACACAGACGCAGACGGGGGGCCCTGCCTGGCAGGAGGAGGAGGAAGAAAATTTCCTGATGAGCCAAGCGATGGAGATGTTCCAGGAGGCTTGGGAAAGACGCCGCTCCAGAGAAAGCAAGTATGAAAGAGAAGTAACATTCCGCGAACCAGAGGTGAGAAGGGCTGAGGAGGAGAACTGCCCAGGGGGGGCCCTGGGGGCAGAGGCCAGAGCAGACCAAGATGAAGGGGCCCAGCCAGCCCAGCCAGCCGCAGCAGCAGCAGCGGTGGTGGGAGCCATCCCACGTGGGGATGGGGCAGCCTGCAGATGCCAGATGTCAAAGGCTCCCCCCTTTGGGGGTGAGGTACAGGGGAGACCCGAAAGGCCTGGGATTCTTTTTAGTCCAAGTCTGCAATTATATGAGAAAATGAGGGCAAGACCTTGTAAATGAAGATGCCAAAGTGAGAATAATTACCCTCGCGTTAGATGGCAAAGCGGCAGACTGGATGGTGTCCTTGCATAAAAACAATTCCCCCATACTGAGAGACTTTGATAGATTTATGGCTGCCCTGAGAAGGCATTTTGATGACACTCTCATTGAACGTAAAGCTAGAATGAGAATGAAGACCCTGCAGCAAGGGAAAAACCTCGTTGAGGAATACACACAAGAGTTTCAAGAATTATTATTTTTTTATATTGAAAAAGTTTTATTGAGTTTACATTTTTTGTGGGATAGGGTAAGGGTTACATAGAAATTTTGAGAGTAGTCACGTCAAAGTCGTCGGCTCCTCCGGTACCTCAAGTTACATTATTAAAAAGAAAGAAAAAAAAACATTTCACATAACACTACAAGCTGGGAGCAAGTACATATTCCTAAATTTTTCAGTTATATAGTCAGTCAATTACAAAAATCCAGATTACAAATATCATACAATATTACTCAAAAAAAAACAAGGGCAAAGTTATTTTTTAGATCTAAGTCTCTTGGCAATTGTATCTTCCCCCTTCTCCCCCGGGCCCCCAGCGGACGGGGCCATGGCTCCCCCTGCCCCCCCTGGATCTTCTCCCAGGACAGAGGAATGTTTTTTAAGAAAGGCTTCCGCCTCAGCAACTGTTTTAATCTTCACTCTACCTCCTTCCCAGAACACCAGCATCCCTTCGGGTATCACCCACTTGAACCAGATCCCATGATCAAACAATGTTTTAGACAAGAAGGAAAATTTCCTTCTAGCTTCTCTAATCTTTCTTGGAATCTGCTTCAAGATGGTAACCTCCTTTTGTTGGTAAATCATAGGACTCCCTCTTTGCGCCTTCAAGATCTCCTCTCTGGTTGACCTTCTAACAAATTTTACATGTATCTCTCTGGGTACTTCATTCATCCTGGCATATGCAGAATTTATTCTGTAGACTAGGTCAATGTCCCCTCTGATCTCATCTTTAGGTTTATGTAAATAGTCTGCAATAATTGTACTCATAAGATCAGGGAGACATTCACCATCCATCTCAGAAACATTCTGAAATCTCAAAAAATATGTCATCCTTTCCATATCTATCCTAGTCACGTGCCCATTTATTTCCACAACCTCATTAGAAACATTTTTAATCTCTCCCTTAGCCCCCTCCAGCCCCCCTTTCAATTCTTCATTCTTCTGTGTATTCTCAAGCACTTGTTTTCGAGTGTCCAATAATTCCTTTTTAAAGTTGACATTTTCTGCCCTCTGGGCCTTAATTTCTAATACCAAATTTTGTATAACAGATTCAAGGGCAGTCATTCTTTGTTCAAGGCGTGCCAGCGTTTCTTCTTGTGCCATGTTTAGCTGTTAAAATCCGTGCCAATAAAATGGCGTTTTTAGGGTGGGGCTGGTAGGCAGATCAGGAGTCCAAAGTTCTTAAAGTTGTATAGCTGCAAAATTCAGAAACCAGTAGAGAAACACTTTTCCAACTCCATAGGTATAGTAACGAAGGCAATCCAGAAAGGAAAACACAAATCCAAAAAAAGAAAATTCTTCATCAATAATTAGAGGAAGTCCAAATCACAAAGAGACACTGGTAATTTTCCATAGGTCATAGTCAGTCGGGGACAAAGAGAAGCCATTTTCCGCCCAAACTCAGAGCCCGAGGGAGAAAGCGGTTAAAAAGCAAAAAAGAAACTGTTTCAGCCAGACCTAGAGACATAATTGCAACAAGCCGCAAAGTACTTTCCCTTGTTAAAGACCATCCAGATTAAAAGTTTCCGATTCCTCTCAACGAGGCATTTCCGAGTGCCGCTTTTAGTCCAAGGGGGTTTTTTTGGAAACAAACACCCCCCTCCTGTCCCTTTCAGCCCGGCTGACAGTACAGAAAAAAAAAGTTTTAAACGCTCACTCTCCGCTCGCAGCTGAGGTCCCGAAAAGCCTCCCGACTCTTCCGATCGTCTCTCTTCATGGAATTAAATGGTGCCGCCAACCTTTGGCGAAGGGAAGACCCCCTGCAGCATGTCCTCTTCCGCCTAAGCCGAGGAGCAGGGTCACTCGCCCCACTGCCGTGGGGGGGGCTTCCCTGTCGAGCCGGCTTTACGGGAGAAGCCCCAAACAAGGGGCTTCTCGCCCCCGTGGGGGGGCAGGAAAAGGAACAAAGCGGCGAGCGAACCCTAAGTTCGCCCGTCGCCGCCGGAGCCGGAACCGGAAGTCAAGAATTATTGGTGTATATGAAAGGATGGTCTGAAGAAGCCCTAATAGACAGCTACAGGGAGGGGCTGAGTCAGGACATATATCAGAGTTGTGTAAACAGACGAATCCCTCGTACTCTTCAGGGATGGTATGAATTGGCTGCTGACGTAGAGATCGACTTACTTAGGAACAAATGCTTTGAAGCAAGTGAAAAGGAGAAAAGCCCCCCCCACCCGCAAAGCAAGTCCAAGGGGGGTAAAAACTGGTCTGTAAGCAAGCCTCACTCAACTGCATGTTTCAAGTGTGGAAAGGAGGGCCACTGGACTGTTAATTGCTGGGTAAAACCAGGGCCCCGCCCTCCGCCGACAGGGGAGAGGAAGAAAATAGATAAAACTCCTGGGAAACGAAGGGATGCCGCCATGAGTGGAGTGGAGCCAAGAGAAGTCTGTCCCCCTGGGAGAGAGGAGGAGGGAGGCTACTACCCATCGGATGAAAGCAAAACTGATTCTGATGACACAGATCGCCTGGTGAGCTCCCGCTCGGGCCCAATGAATATTCCAGTAGAGCTTATAGTGCCCTCTACTGGTGCTCAGTCAAAACTACTAGCTCTTTTGGACTCTGGTTGCACGTGTTGCATTATTAGCCCTAACGTAGTGGAGCAGATGGGTTTAAAAGTAATAACTTTAAAAGTACCTATCGCATTTTCCCAAATGGATGGGTCCATAGCAGGAGGGGCTCCCGCCCAATTTAGGACAGAGCCTGTTGAAATGTGGATGGGCACTCACCAAGAAACTTTAAGTTTCATAATTGCTCCCGAAATGGATCACCCACTTATTCTAGGTTTGTCTTGGTTACGTAAATGAAACCCAAAGATTAATTGGACTGAAGTTGGCTACTCATACGTACTGCAACACCCCCAGGGGTTGGTGAAAAAGTTAAGTCCCCAATAGATAATGTTCCTTCGGTGGGGGCAGCGGCTTGTGAAAGGATTGAAGGGGAGGAGAAGATCCCAAGGGAATACTGGGACTTAAGGGATGTTTTCAGTGAAAAATCCTCTGATACTTTGCCCCCCCCCCCCCCATCACAAAACAGACTGTACCATTTATTTCCTCCCGGGGGTGCAACTCCCAAAGCACCGCATTTATTCAATGACGCCCAGGGAGATGCTTGAACTTCGCAAGTTCATTGACAAAAACCTAGCGAGGGTTTTTATTGAACCGGCTAGGCCAGTGGTAGGCAAACTCATTAGTCAAAAGAGCCAAATATCAACAAAAGCTCGATTGAAATTACTTTTGAGAGCCGGAAGGTGTGGCCTGTTTTGTGGGCGTGGCTCAGCGGTCATGTGACCGGATGGGCGTGGCCAACTTGGAAACTGTGGTGAAACTCACTTAACAACGGTCTTGCTTAGCAAAAAAAATTTTGGGCTCAATTGTGGTCATAAGTTCTCTCATCTCTCTCCAACTTTCTTTTCTTTCTTCCCTTCTTTCTCTTTCTCTCTCTTTCTGTTTCTCTCTGTCTCTCTGAGTCTGTCTATCTGTCTCTCTCTCTCTGTGGCTCTTTATCTCTCCCTCCCTCTCTGTCTCTTTCTGTCATTCTCTGTGTCTGTCTCTCTGTCTCTCTGCCCTCCCTTCTTCTCTGTCTGTCTGTCTCTGTGGCTCTTTGCCTCCTTCCCTCCTTCTCTCCCTCCCTCCCTGTCTCTTTCTGTCATTCTCTGTGTCTGTCTCTCTATCTCTCTACCCTCCCTTTTTCTCTGTCTGTCTGTCTCTGTGGCTCTTTGCCTCCTTCTCTCCCTCCCTCCCTGTCTCTTTCTGTCATTCTCTGTGTCTCTCTCTGTCTCTCTGCCCTCCCTTCTTCTCTGTCTGTCTATCTCTGTGGCTCTTTGCCTCCTTCCCTCCTTCCCTCCCTCCCTCCCTGTCTCTCTCTGTTTCTCCCTCCCTCCTTCCCCTCTGTCTCTCTCTCTCTTTGTATCTGTCAGACCCTGATTCCCTCCGTCCGTCTCTCTCTCGCTCTGTGCCTCTCTGTGTCTGTCTGTCAGTGTCCACAAAATACCGCGTGGAGGAGCGGTGGGCTCTGTGGTGACGGCGAGGCCTTCCGCTGGGGGAGGGGTGTCCCCTTCACGTTCCTCGTCTCCCCGGATGCCGCCTGGAACCATCAGCAGCCGCGCAGACTTGCCGCTTTTCCACGCCGTGCAAAAGATAGGCGCGTGCAATTATAACGCAAGTTTCCACCGCTACGAACTCTCCAAGATTGTAATTGGGCGGGGCATGCGCGCGCCTATCTTTTGCACGGTGTGGAAAAGCGGCAAGTCTCTGCGCGGCTGCGGATGGCTCCGGACGGCATTCGGGGAGACGAGGAACGTGAAGGGGACCTCGCGGACCTCTTTCTTTCTTTCTTTTTCTTTCTTTCTTTCTTTCTTTCTTTCTTTCTTTCTTTCTTTCTTTCTTTCTTTATCTCTCTCTCCCACTTTCTTTTTCTTTCTGTTTTTCTTTCTCTCTTTTTCTTTTTGTCTCTCTCTGTCTATCTCTCTCTTTATCTGTCTCTCTCTCCTCCCTCCACCCATCTGTCATTCTGTGTGTGTGTGTGCCTCTCTCTCTCTGATTCCCTCTCTCCCTCTCTCTCTCTCTGTGTCTCTCTGTTTGTCTCTTCCTCCCTCCCCCTCTGTCTCTCTCTGTATGTAAGTCTCTCCTTCCCTCTCTCCCTCCCCCCCGGAAGCAGTGGAAAGCCCGGCACGCTGGCCGGAGAGGCCACGGCCGCCTCCTCCCTCAGCGAGCGGGCGGGGAGAGCACCCGAGGCCGCGGCCATCCAAGCACCGCGGAGGCTGTCCGGGTGCCGTACGCCCACCTCCGTCCCAGCCTCACGTGGCAGCCAGCCCCGGAAAGCACGGCGCGGCGGCCTCTGCAGGCGGCTGTTGCTGCTGCTGTCCCTGAGCCCTGCGACATGCAGCTCCCGCCGTCCGAGCGCATCGGGCAGGACAGCCGGCCACATTTCCACCAGGTCCCTCTTTGGCCCCTCTTCCTCTCTCCCCCCCTCCGCCCGGAGGCAGCAGAGGGCCCGGCAGTAGAGCACCCGGGGCTGCGGCTGTGCCGGAGCCGTCCGGGCGCCAGGCACCCGCCTCCCTGGGCGCACGGCGCACGGACAGCTCTGGCGCAGCCCCGGGCGCTCCCCCCGCCCGTTCGCTCGCTCGTTACAGGGGGAGGCAGCCGCAGGGAAGGCGTCAGGCCGGGGCTCTTCTCTGTCTCCCAGACAGTGCTGGGGGTGAGCTGAGTAGCCTGCTCTTGGAAGTGGTGGCTGTGGCCGATGGGCTTGGTCCTGGCCTCTCGTTCTGTCTGCCCGGGAGACAGAGTCCAGGGAGGAAGATAATGGCCATTTTGGAGACAACGTGTCCAGCGCCTTCCACTCGCACCCGCAGCAGCAGCAGCTCCTGTCGCTCCCCGTTGCCTTCGGAGGCAAAGGAGACAACCGCTCCTCTTGGTGGGGTGGCCGTGCTCGTGTGCTCTGGCCCTAAGCCTCGTGTCCCCCCCTGCAGGGCCAAGCGTGGCTCACCTGCGCTGGGAGGACTTCCTGGGTCTCCCCCAAGGGAGGCGGGCGCGCAGCGGCCGGATGGCTCCGGCGAAGCCGCAACCCCGGGCGCTCCCCCCCACCCGTTCGCTCACGGGGGGGTGGAGGGAGAGAGGAAGAGCCGCATCCGAGGGGCCAAAGAGCCACTCGTGGCTCGCGAGCCGCGGTTTGCCGACCACTGGGCTAGGCCATGTGTGGCAGCCCCTGTGATGTTTAGAGAGAAAAAAGATGGACAGTTGAGATTGGTTATGGATTACAGAAATCTGAATTCCATTTGTGCGGAAAATGTTTATCCCCTCCCCCTCATGAAGGACATGTTAGCGCATCTTGGTAAAGGAAAATATTTTACAAAATTGGATCTTAGGGAGGCCTATTACTGAATTATAATCAAGGAAGGGGATGAATGGAAGACTGCTTTTAACTGTCCTTTAGGGCAGGGGTCCCCAACCTTTTTTGCACCAGGGACCGGTTTCATTTTAAAGAAAATTCTACGGACCGGCTGGCCTAGAGGAGGAGGAGGGGAGGGGGAACAGGCGGTGCAAGCGCACATGGGGGGGGGGAGTCGGCTCACTTGGCCCTCTAGGGCAGTGGTGGGCAAACCTATTAGTCAATAGAGCCAAATATCAATAGTACCACTACTGAAATTTCTTTTGAGAGCCAAAAGGTGTGGCCTGTTTTATGGGAGTGACTCAGTTGTCATGTGACCCAGTGGGCGTGGCCAACTTGGAAAATGTGGTGAAACTCACTTAATGTTTATCAGGGTGCCGTCGGCCGGGCAATGCCGACTGGCGACACCTAGGGGAAGGGCCTTCTCTGTGGCGGGCCCTGCCCTTTGGAACGACTTATCCCCTGAACTTCGCACCATCTCAGACCTCTGCCTTTTCCGCCAGTGTCTAAAGACACATCTTTTCCATCAAGCCGGCCTAGCATAACCCTCCGCTGTGACTATTTTAGACAGTTTTAATTTGGGGATTTTAAATTGATTTTAGCACAGGATGGGAATTTAATATGTTTTTAAATTTTATATTCTGTTATATTGTATGTTTTAAATTCCTGTGCGCCGCCCTGGGTCCTTTTTGGAGAAGGGCGGGATATAAATTTAATAAAATAAAAATAAAATAACCAAAATTTTGGGCTCAATTGTGGTCATAAGTTTGTTCTTCCTTCCTTCCTTCCTTTCTTTCTTCCATTTCTGGCTGGTCTTTGGTCTTCTGAAGATGGTAAAAATGGATTTATGGGCACTCATTATATATAAAGGCAGCCCATGACTATTTGGGATGCTGGTTTGAATCCAGGAAATGACTCAAAGGATGTGATTCCTTTGAAATGACCACTGGGAGAAAAATATATCTTTAACCTGGTTAACCAAAAAGGTAGCTTGAGGTGGAAGGAAATAGGAAAATAGATTATTTCCTTTCCTTTCCTTCCTTCCATTGCCTCCCTCCCCCTTCCTCCCTTCTTTTCTTCCCTCCCTCCTACCCTCCATCCCTCTTTCTCTTCCTTCCTTCCTTCCTTCCTTCTTTCATCCCTCCCTTCCTCCTCCCTCCCCCTTCTTTCCTTCACTCCCTCCCTCCCACCCTCCATTAATCTTTTTCTATTTTTCTTTCTTTCTCTTTCTGTTTCTCTCTCTCTCTGTGTATCTGTCTCTCACCTCCCTCCACCCACCTCTGTCACTCTGTGTGTGTGTGTGTGTGTGTGTGTCTGATTACCTCTCTCCCTCTCTCTCTCTATTTCTGTCTCTCTAAGTCTGTCGCTCTGTGTGTCTGTCATTCTCTCCCCCCCCCGGAAGCAGCAGAGGGGAGGTTATCCCACAATGAGCGAGCGGACGGGCGGGCAGGCGGAGGACCCGAGCTGCTGCTACCTTAAGCGTCGCCGAGGCCGTCCGGGTGCCACACGCGGCTGGAAGGGAGGGGGCGTGCATGCCCAGATGGTGCTTAAGGTAGCCGCAGCTTGGGTCCTCTGCCCGCCCACCCACTTGGGATGAGGCAGCCGTAACCTCCTCACTGACATGCTGGCCCCTCCGGGTAGCCCTGAAAGTGCGCCGCGGTGGCCGTCGGAAGAAGCTGGTGGAGGCGCGCTTGGCCATCCTCTGCCCAGGGGGCTGCTACCTCTTCCTCCTCTCCGGCCCTGCGGCCCGGTTCTTATGAAGCCACGGACCGGCACCGGTCCGCGGACCGGGGGTTGGGGACCCCTGCTTTAGGGTGCTTTCAATTCAAAGTTTTGCCATTTGGCCTGCAGGGGGCACCTGCAGTTTTTATGCAATTGATAAATGATGTGTTACATCAGCACCTGTACAAGGGCGTGATCATCTATCTTGATGACATCCTTATTTACACGCAAACACGTGAAGAACATGTTAAGCTGGTACGCTCAGTTCTTAACAAATTAAGATCTGCTGAACTATACGCTAAACTCTCTAAATGTGAATTTCATCAGAGTAACGTAGATTATCTTGGTTACCGCATTCCCAGTGAAGGTATTGAGATGGACCCAACTAAAGTCCGGGCAGTTACTGAATGGGCACCCCCTCACACACGTAAACAACTACAAAGCTTTTTGGGGTTTGCTAACTTTTATTGCCAATTTATCCCCTCTTTTGCTAGTATTGCCCTGCCTATTACTAAGCTTCTGAAGACTAAAGGGGAT
The DNA here is from genome assembly GCA_039707465.1 of Rhabdophis nuchalis. Classification (NCBI taxonomy): domain Eukaryota; kingdom Metazoa; phylum Chordata; class Lepidosauria; order Squamata; family Natricidae; genus Rhabdophis; species Rhabdophis nuchalis. The sequence continues at coordinate 124,007,951 of CM077644.1, forward strand.
GTCAAACCAAGGCCGAGTAAGCCTCTCAACTGGACTATGGAATGTCAGGCTGCTTTTGAAAAACTGAAATGACTTTTTGCAGCAGAACCTGTGTTAAAGCACCCTGACATTGAAGCTCCTTTTGTTGTTCAAGCTGATGCCAGTGATGTCGCAGTTGGGGCAGTATTGTTGCAGAAGAATGATAGTGGACAATTACAACCATGTGCTTATACCTCGTGCAAGCTCACTGACACCGAGAGGAGATGGGCAATTTGGGAGAAAGAAGCTTTTGCTGTGCGTTGGGCTCTCCTGACTTGGCGTCATTTTCTAGAGGGTGCCGCTCAACCTTTTGAGGTTTGGACTGATCACAGAAACTTGGAAGCCTTGAAGACCCCATGCAAGCTGTCCCCTAAACAATTCCGGTGGTCTCAACATTTTAATCGGTTTAACTTCACCCTCAAGTATATTCCAGGAGGGAAAAATTTTATGGCAGATGCTTTGTCACGACTTCCTCAATATAATTGCTCGAAATTGACTGTGGTGCAACCTGTGGTGCCCGCAAAAAATCTAACTACCCCCGTTGTTATTAGAGGGCAAACCTCTATGAATCTGGATGTCCCTTCTGATCTGTTGACAAGGATTAAAAGCGGCCTTCAATCCGATGACTGGTTTAAATCTCACTCTGATGACTGTACTCTCAAAGATGGATTGCCTTGGATCGGTGCAAAGCTGTATGTTCCTGCTGACTTGAGGCCACTAGTCCTCCAACGGGCACATGACTCCTGGATGGCCGGCCATTTTGGTTTTGTGAAAACTTTACACTTGATTAAACAACAATTTTGGTGGCCGTCTTTAAAGAAAGACATTGAGTCCTACATAGCAAGTTGCCGTTTGTGCCGCGGTGAAGTGTCCATCGGGCAAGCCTCATGGTCTTCTCCAAACAGTTGCACGTCCGGAGGCCCCTTGGAAGGAAATATCTATGGATTTCATTGTTGACCTCCCAAACAGCCTGGGTTACACTGTCATCTGGGTGGTTACTGACTTATTCTCTAAACAAGCTCACTTTTTGCCTTGTTCCAAGATACCAGCAAAAGCATTGGCTAAACTGTTTGTTTCACATATCTATCGATTGCATGGTGTACCTAAACGCATCATTTCTGATAGTGGTGTTCAATTCACCTCCCGTTTCTGGAAGGAGTTCCTGAAGTTGATTGGCTCCGCCCAGGGTTTAAGCTCCACCTACCACCCTCAGACTAATGGCTCTTGTGAGAGGACTAATTCTGTCTTGGAGCAATATATCCGTTGTTTCATTAACTACCAGCAAGATAAATGGGCGGAGTTGTTACCTCATGCCGAGGTTGCATACAATAACTCGGTACATAGCAGCACTGGCATGTCCCCTTTCAAAGTTATTTATGGCCAGGATTTTGTTCCTATTCCTGAGTTGCCTCAAGAGACACCCACAATTTTATATGTAGGAAAAAAGGTTATAGGGTATGTAATGACATTTTAGTGGCTTCCATGTCGGAGGTGGTGATCTCCTCCGAGATTTCATACAAATACAGTATAAGAAAAGCAAGTGGCAAAAATACATATGTATTACATTGTATAATTCATACATTCAGTCTTGTTTTTTTCTTACCATCTCTTTTCACAAATCACAGTAATAATTTCAAATAAAATCATTTTTGAGATCTGAGTCTTTTTGCTATTGATTGCTTCTTCCTTCCCGCCGATGGGCGAGGCCGTGGCCCCTCCTGCTCCCTCTTCTTCATCCCCTAGGAGTGAAGAGTGCTTTTGGAGAAAGGCCTCCACCTCTCCTATTGTTTTAACTCTAATTCTACCTCCCTCCCAGAAGACCAACATTCCTTCAGGCAGTATCCACTTGAACCAAACTCCTTTTTTATACAATTTTTTGGACAAGAAGGAATACTTCCTTCTTATCTCTCTAATTTTTTTGGGAATTTGTTTCAAGATGGTGATTTCTTTTTCTTGGTATTTCAGGGGCCCTCCCTGCTGCGCCCTCAATATCTCATCCCTTGTGGACCTTCTTAGAAATTTAATATGGACCTCTCTTGGTACATCATTTATTCTAGCATATGCTGAGTTAATTCTATAAACCAGGTCCATATCCCACCAGTATGGTGGAGGAGAGTGATTTGCACAAAGGAGTACATTATCGCCATCTACTTCGCATACCAGTGGCTGGGGCCATGTGGTGGTCAAGGTCAACGGTCTTAATAATAAAAATAATAATAATAATAGTTTTATTTATAACCCGCTCTCTCTCCCCGAGGGGACTCGAGGCGGGGCACAGGGAATTAAAAAACAGTTAAAAACAGGCAAAATACAAACATAAAAACAATAAATATAAAATTAAAAGGCAGATTAAATAATTATCCCTGCGCTAAAATCCCCCAATTAATTAAAAAGAGACGTCTCTTTTTAAATATAAAATAGACACATCTTGCATGCCATCCTGATGATGCTCCTTGAAGATGCAACCCACAGGACACCTGAGGGGTTTGCGCATTGGACAATGGGGTGGGGGTTATTGGGAAAAAGGGGTTGGACATATATTGATATGTATGCTTTCATGCCTAAATGCTTCAGACCTTGCTTAGCATCTATGCTGTTCATTTCGTAACCAGTAAAAGTACTTTTAATTCCATCCAAAATGCAGTTGAGGGGTTTCTTTCTTGGTTATCGTTAGAAGCAGACCTGACATTGTGTGTGTGTTAGGTTTTTTAGCTGATCAATAAATAAAGCAGGGAGACTAGGATAGATCTATTTCGAGCTATTTAGCTCTCATCAGCTAGCCATACCCTTACTGGGATTCGAACCAAGGAAGTATTACATGTGAGGCAGTTGTAATTGCCACTAGACCACAGGTCCTCCTCCTGATCAGCTGAACCAGGGGAATAAGTATATTTTATTTATTTATTTATTTATTTTATTAAATTTATATCCCGCCCTTCTCCTTGTTAGGACCCAGGGCGGCGCACAGGCATCTTAAAAACACAAAATACAATAAATATCAAGTAAAATGTAATTAAATTCATTAACCCGTGCTAAAAACCCAATATTAAAAACCCTACCAAATTACAAATTTCCTTAAAAAGTCAGAAACGGGGGGCTATCCTAGGCCGGCTTGTTGGAATAAGTATGTCTTAAGACGTTGGCGGAAGAGGCGGAGGTCCAAGATTGTGCGAAGGTCGGGGGGTAGGTCATTCCAGAGGGCCGGGCCCGCCACAGAGAAGGGCCTTCCTTTGGGTGTCGCCAAACGGCATTGCCCGGCCGACGGCATCCGAAGAAGACCCTCTCTGTGGGAGCGGATCGGGCGAAGGGATGTATGGGGCAGGAGGCGGTCTCGTATATAGCTAGGCCCCGAGCCATGGAGCGATTTAAAGATGGTCATCAGTACCTTGAAGCGCACTCGAAAGGCCACAGGCAGCCAGTGCAGCTCGCGCAGGAGAGGTGTTACGTGGGTTTGCCTTGGGGCACCCATAATCACCCGCGCGGCCGCATTCTGTACTAACTGTAGCTTTCGAGTGCACCTCAAGGGAAGCCCCATGTAGAGAGCATTACAGTAATCCAGCCGGGACGTCACAAGTGCTTGAGTGACTGTGCGAAGGGCTCCCCGGTCCAGTAAGGGGCGCAACTGGCGTATCAGGCGTACCTGATAGAACGCCCCCCTGGCCACGGCCGCCACATGGTCCCCCATGGACAGCCGGGAATCCAGGAGGATGCCCAAGTTGCGCGCCCTCTCCACGGGGGCCAGTTGTTCGCCCCCAATGGCCAGAGTTGGACTTATCTGGCTGAACCGGGGTGCCAGAAACCACAGCCACTCGGTCTTGGATGGGTTGAGCTTGAGTTTGTTACTACGCCTACGCCTCGTGGAAATGTGCCCACCAGGTTACCGTGCATTTAATCAACCTAGGGCCCTAGGCAGGGGTGGGGGTGGTGGCGGTTATCGTTAAGGAAAGTCTGGAGCCGAAGGAGACCACTGTGCCTCAGACGACCGGCTGTGAGTCCCTCTTCGTGAAGTGGGGCCTAGGGAGGCAGTTGGGCTTGCTAGTTGTATACCTGGCTCCCCACTATGTAACAGCAGCCCTGCCCGAGCTACTCGAAGTGATCGCCGCGATGGCGGTGAAGACCCCCAGACTTATGGTCATGGGGGACTTTAACCTGCCATCGGCGGGCGAAACATCCGAGGCAGCTCGGGAGTTCATGGCTTCCATTACGGCCATGGACCTGACCCAAGTAGTTCAGGGCCCCACTCACGAGGGAGGACACGCGCTGGATCTGATTTTTGTCTCTGGACACTGGATTAGTGATCTTGGAACAGGGGATTTAGTCATCTTACCCTTGTCATGGACAGATCACTCTCTCCTTCGGATAGACTTTCCAACCATTCAAGGCCCCACTCACGAGGGTGGACATACACCGGATCTCATCTTTGTCTCAGGCCAATGGAAGAGTGATCTGGGTATAGGGGATATAGTCATCACGCCCTTGTCATGGACAGACCACTCACTTCTCCAGCTCGACTTTCCAACCGGTGCCCCTCACCGCAGGGAGGCGGAACCTGAGTCACCAATTTGGTTCCGCCCCAGGCACCTGATGGACCCTGATGGGTTCCAGACGGCACTTGGGCCACTTCCTGTACCCCTGACCCGCGCCCCAATGGAGGACCTCGTGGCCGCATGGAATACTGCGACCACGGGAGCCTTGGATCGGGTCGCGCCCTTGCGGCCTCTCTTGTGGCGGCGAGCCACCCTGGCTCCTTGGTTCACCGAGGAGCTAAGGGTGATGAAACGCCACAAGAGATGCCTAGAGAGAAGATGGAGGTCTACCCGTTCTGAATCCGACCGGACACAGGTAAGAGCCCATTTACGGACTTACATTGTGGCGCTGAGAGTGGCCAAACGCCATCATTGTGCCACCCTCATAGCATCCGCAGAAAACCACCCTGCCGTCCTGTTTAGGGTGACCCGCTCCCTCCTCCAACAGAGGGTGCGGGAAGCCCCGCTACAGGGTAGAGCAGAGGAATTTGTGACTTTTCTGCAGGAGAAAATCGCTCAGATACAGAACGAGTTAGCCCCCATTGATGGCCAAGTGGGATGCCACGAGACAGATCTTGTTTGGGAGGAGTTTGACTCCGTTACTTCCAAGGATATGGACAGGTTACGTGGGCGACTGCGAGCCACCACATGTTTATTGGACCCGTGTCCCTCCTGGCTTGTACTGGCATCCTGGGAGGTGACACGAGGCTGGCTCCAAGAGGTTGTCAACGCATCCTTAAGTGAGGGTTCCTTGCCTGCTTCCCTAAAAGAGGCTATGGTGAGGCCCCTCCTTAAGAAGCCCTCTTTGGATCCAGCTCTTTTAACCAACTATCGTCCAGTCTCCAACCTTCCCTTCTTGGCGAAGGTTGTTGAGAGTGTGGTGGCACAACAGTTTCCCCGTCACCTGGAGGAAGTTGATTATCTAGACCCGCGCCAGTCCAGCTTTCGGCCCGGGCATAGCACCGAGATGGCATTGGTCGCGTTGGCCGATGATCTCTGGAGGGCCAGAGATGGGGGTTGTTCCTCCATCCTGGTCCTATTAGACCTCTCGGCGGGGGGGGGGGGGGGTTGGGGGTGGGAGGCACCGTTTTACGGTGGTTCTCCTCCTACCTCTCTGGCCGATCGCAATTTGTGTTGACAGGAGAGCAGAGGTCGACCCCGAGACCCCTCACATGTGGGGTGCCTCAGGGGTCGGTCCTCTCGCCTCTCCTGTTTAACACATATATGAAGCCGCTGGGTGAGATCATCCGTGGTTTTGGGGTAGAGTACCATCTCTACGCTGATGATACTCAGCTGTATATATCTACCCCAAACCACCCCAACGATGCCGTAGCGGTGATGTGCCAGTGCCTGGAAGCCGTACGGATCTGGATGGGAAGAAACGGACTCAGGCTCAACCCGACCAAGACCGAGTGGCTGTGGTTTCCGGCTGCCCGATTCAACCAGTTGACTCCATCGCTGGCCATTGGGGATGAACATCTTGCCCCAGTGGATGGGGCGCGCAACTTGGGTGTCCTCCTGGATGCCCGGCTGTCCATGGAAGATCAAGTGACAGCCGTGGCCAGGAGTGCGTTTTACCAGGTTCGCCTGATTCGCCAATTGCGCCCCCTATTGGATCGGGACACCCTTCGCACAGTCACTCATGCTCTCGTGACATCCCGACTGGACTATTGTAACTCTCTCTACATGGGGCTCCCCTTGAGGTGCACCCGAAGACTTCAGCTGGTCCAGAATGCAGCCGCGCGAGCAATAATGGGTACCGCAAGGTATACCCATGTAACACCGCTCTTGCGCGAGCTGCACTGGCTACCTGTCGTCTTTCGGGTGCGCTTCAAGGTGTTAGTTCTCATCTTTAAAGCGCTCCATGGCTCGGGACCTAGCTATCTGCGGGATCGGATTCTGCCTCATACATCCTCCCAGCCGATTCGCTCCCACAGAGAGGGACTTCTCCGGGTGCCGTCCACTAGACTTTGTCAGCGGGCGACGCCCAGGGGAAGGGCCTTCTCTGTGGCAGGCCCAGCCCTCTGGAACGACCTTCCCCCCGACATTAGAACAACTACGGACCTCCGCTCCTTCCGTCAGAAATTAAAAACTCATTTTTTCTGCTTGGCCGGCCTAGGTTAGTCTCTACCCAGGGATTAGGGATTGTTAATTTTAAATGGGAATTTTAGTGCAGGGATAGTTAAATTTAATTTGTTTTTAGTGTATTTATGTATATTTTTTATGCTGTTTTAATTTTCTCCCTGTACACCGCTCCGAGTCCCGTAGGGGAGAGGACGCAGTTATACAAATAAATATTCGTATTCGTATTCGTCACACCCCACCGCGGGGAGGCAGAACCGGAGACACCGAGTTGGTTCCGCCCCAGGCGCCTGATGGACCCGGAAAGGTTCCAGAGGGAGCTTGGGCCAGTACCTGTGTCCCTGTCCCACGGCTCGACTGAGGACCTAGTGGCCGCATGGTATAGTGCGGCCACGGGGGCCTTGGACCGAATCGCGCCCTTGCGGCCTCTCATGCGGCGTCAAGTCACCCAGGCTCCTTGGTTTACCGAGGAGCTTCGGGAGATGAAACGCCGCAAGAGACGCCTAGAGAGTAGGTGGAGATCTTCTCGATCCGAACCAGGTCTCCGTAATTCCCACCAGGTCCGGGTCCCCCTCTGACACAAGGTCATTTATGAGGGGAGCTTTTTTCACCACGGACCTGGCGTTGCAGAACATCAGCCTATGGCCCCGGCTCTGTAATCCCTGACCGCCTAGCCTACGAGTGGAGCACAGGGGGTTGGGGCACACGATCGCTCGTAACCAGCGACCACGAGCCCCAGACCCACGATGGACATCCTGTCTCCCACCGCTCCTGCCCCTCCCTAACACCAACCGAATGGGATGGCCCTCAACAGAGACGACCCCTGATCCCCCCTCCCTAATAGACTCCTCCTTTATCACACTTCCGCCAGTCGGCCCCATAACTTGACCCCCCTCTGACTGAGTAAACCCTCCCCCCATCCCAGAACCCCTTAAAAGCCTAATTAAAAATTTGCATAAAAACCCCCTTAGTTTGCGCCTCGCCCACCTCTCTGGATCTATCAATCCATCCTTGAGGTGGGCCCGTGTTAGACCAGGGGGCCAGGCCTGCGAGAGTGGGAGCTCCCGCAGGCGGAGAAGGTCTAACCTAGAGTATGACGGCATCCTTGGGCCTCACAGGCATTTAAAAGGAGGAACTAAGATGTTAAAACTAAGATGTTAAAAAAGCAGCAAGTCAGAATAACATAAAATGGTGACAATACAAGCTGAAATTATGATGGAATTATAATGCGGGGAGGTAGGAAGCTGTTTAAGACACACATGGAAAATGGGGAAAAAACTGTCCAGCCAAGGGAGGGGAAGATAGGGGGGGGAAGGTGGAAAAGATAGAGTCCAAAACCGCATGGAGGGAGAATGGACCCAAGCCCTCTATTGAGTCAATAACTCGGCGGCTGGCTCAAGTTCTTTCCCCCCCCCCATAGTCTGGAATGGTCTTGTTTATCCAGTCTCTGCCTCCCTGGGTCCATAAATCCACGGTTCGGCCTGTAGACTGTCACATGTCTTGATGTAAAAAACGCCCGGCTTGACCTCCATGTTCGTATCCAGCGTCCTGCACCCCGGCTACCCGTCCTACCTCCTCTCCAAACCAAGCCGATATGCCGGGGCAGATCTCCAACGGCCCCGGCTGATCCCATTGCCGGGACCAATCTTGGGACGCTTCCCCCGGCGCCGATCTTCTGCTGGGCTGGGCGGCCATATCACGCTACCACCACCATTTGCCGCCGCCACTCGCCCCTCGCCACTCGTCGCAGCCCCGCCGTTCCAACTCGGGCCGCCAGGCCGCGCCGGGGCCGCGCCGGTCCGCACCAGGCCGCCACCGCCATTTGCCACCGCTAGCCGCTCGCCGCCCGCCGCCGCTCACCACTCCCTGTAGCCCGCTGCTCTTTTTCGGGCTATCCGGCCACGCTGGAGCCGCTCGCCGCCGCCCGCTGATTGTTCTGGGCTGCCCACGCTGAATCTGCCCACGCTGGGGGCAGCCCACTATTTCCAATCGGGCTGCCCACGCTGAGGGCTGCGCAGGAGGCCACGCTGAGGCCGCGCTGGGGCCGCGCCAGGCTCGACCAGGCCGCTCCACCTCTCCGTCACTTGCCGCAGTCGCCCGAATCTCCCGCCTCCGCCATCACCCACACTCACACCAAAACTCACCTGGGGGGACGGCAGGGCATCAGGCATGCTGGGCCGGCCCTCAAAGTTGGTCAAGGGGGCCGGCAATGTCCTCCGGAGCCATCAGAAACCTCCGGGGATGAACGCCCTCACAGTTCCGACGCCATTCTCCTCGCGCATGCGCAAAGAAATCTTGTGTCACAACACCCTGGTAAGCCTCAATTAAGGGAGAAAGCAAGCTGCTTTCCTTTTCTGTCTTTCGGCTCATCACAAGACAAGAAGCTTACCCCAGTATTGGTATGGCTAGCTGATGAGAGCTAAATAGCTTGAAATAGATTTATTTATTTATTTATTTATTTATTTATTTTTCGAATTTATACCCCGCCCTTCTCCTTGTTAGAACTCAGGGCGGCGCACAGGCATTATTAAAAACCATACCAAGACAATATAAACTATTAGAAAACATATTAAATTAATTAAAACCCGTGCTAAAAACCCATTTAAAACCTAAAAATAAAAATTTATAAATAGAGTCAGAAATGGGGGGTTATGCTAGGCCGGCTTGTTGGAATAGATATGTCTTAAGATGTTGGCGGAAGAGGCGGAGGTCCGAGGTAGTGCAAAGGTCGGGGGGTAGGTCGTTCCAGAGGGCCGGGCCCGCCACAGAGAAAGCCCTTCCCCTGGGTGTCGCCAACCGGCATTGCCCGGCTGACGGTACCCAGAGAAGACCCTCTCTGTGGGAGCGGATCGGACGAAGGGATGTATGGGGCAGAAAGTGGTCTCGTTTATAGCTAGGCCCCGAGCCATGGAGCGATTTGAAGATGGTCGTCAACACCTTGAAGCGCACTCGAAAGGCCACAGGCAGCCAGTGCAGCTCGTGCAGGAGAGGTGTTATGTGGGCTTGCCTTGGGGCACCCATTATCACCCGTGCGGCCGCATTCTGAACTAGCTGTAGTTTTTGAGTGCACCTCAAGGGGAGCCCCATGTAGAGAGCGTTACAGTAATCCAGCCGAGAAGTCACAAGCGCTTGAGTGACTGTGCGAAGAGCCCCCCGGTCCAGTAAGGGACACAACTGGCGTATCAGGCGTACCTGATAAAACGCCCTCCTGGCCACGGCCGCCACATGGTCCTGCATGGACAGCCAGGAATCCAGGAGGACACCCAAGTTGCGCACCCTCTCCACGGGGGCCAGTTTTTCACCCCCAATGGCCAGTGTTCGACTTATCTGGCTGAACCGGGGTGCCGGAAACCACAGCCACTCGGTCTTGGATGGGTTGAGTTTGAGTTTATTACTACCCATCCAGATCCGTATGGCCTCCAAATACTGGGACAGCACCTCGACGGCATCGTTGGGGTGGTTTGGGGTGGATATGTACAGCTGGGTGTCATCGGTGTATAGATGGTATTCCACCCCAAAACCATGGATGATCTCGCTCAGCGGCTTCATATAGGTGTTGAACAGAAGTGGCGAGAGGACCGACCCCTGAGGAACCCCACATGTGAGGAGCCTCGGGGCCGACCTCTGCCCTCCTGCCAACACCCATTGCGATCGAACAGAGAGGTAGGACGAGAACCACCTCAGAACGGTACTTCTCAGCCCCAACCCCCCCAGTCGGTGCAATAAGATACCATGGTCGATGGTATCGAAAGCCGCTGAGAGGTCTAATAGGACTAGGATAGAGGAGCAACCTCTATCCCGTGCCCTCCAGAGATCATCAACCAACGCGACCAATGCCGTCTCGGTGCTGTGACCGGGTCGGAAGCCGGACTGGCACGGGTCTAGATAATCAACTTCCTCCAGGTGACGAGGAAACTGTTGAGCCACCACACTCTCTACAACCTTCGCAAGAAAGTGAAGGTTGGAGACCGGACGGTAATTTTCCAACAATGCTGGGTCCAGGGAAGGCTTCTTGAGGAGGGGTCTCACCATCGCCTCTTTAAGGGAGGCCAGCAAGAACCCCTCACTCAGAGAAGCATTCACAATTTCCTGGAGCCAGCCTCGTGTCACCTCCCAGGATGCCAGTACAAGCCAGGAGGGACACGGGCCCAATAAACATGTGGTGACCCTAAGTTTCCTCAGCAACCTGTCCATATCCTCGGTAGTGACAAAGTCAAACTCCTCCCAAGATCTATACTAGTCTCCCTTGTTTATTTATTTATCAGCGCAAATGTAACACAAATGTAAACAAAAGGCAATGAAACTAATAGCTTTCTGTCTGAATGGTCTCTTGTGATGAGCCGAAAAACAGAAAAGGAAAGCAGCTTGCTTCCTCCCTTAATTGGAGTTTACCAGGGTGTTGTCACACACACACACACACACACACACACACATATGGTCTCTCTCGGTCTTGAGCCAAGAGAGATCACTGTACCACAGACCACCGGTTGTGAGTCCCTCTGTGTGAAGTGGGGCCTAGGGAGGCAGTTGGGCTTGCTGGTTGTATACCTGGCTCCCCGCTATGTAGCAGCAGCCCTGCCCGAGCTCCTCGAGGTGATCGCTACGATGGCAGTTGAGACCCCCAGACTTTAATCTGCCATCGGTGGGCGAATCATCGGAGGCAGCTCGGGAGTTCATGGCTTCCATGACGGCCATGGACCTGACCCAAGTAATTCAGGGCCCCACTCACGAGGGTGGACATACGCCGGATCTAATCTTCGTCTCTGGCCAATGGAAGAGTGATCTGGGTATAGCGAATATAGTCATCACACCCCTGTCATGGTCAGACCACTCACTTCTCCGGCTCGACTTTCCAATCGCTACACCCCATCGCGGGGAGGCGGAACCTGAGTCACCTATTTGGTTCCACCCCAGGCGCCTGATGGACCCGGACAGGTTCCAGACGGCGCTTGGGTCACTTCCTGTATCCCTGACCCGCGCCCCGATGGAGGACCTCGTGGCCGCATGGAATACTGCGACCACGGGAGCCTTGGATCGGGTCGCGCCCTTGCGGCCTCTCTTGCAGCGGCGAACCACCCTGGCCCCTTGGTTTACCGAGGAGCTAAGGGTGATGAAACGCCACAAGAGATGCCTAGAGAGGAGATGGAGGTCTACTCGATCTGAATCTGACCGGACACAGGTAAGAGCCCATTTACGGACTTACATTGTGGCGCTGAGAGTGGCCAAACGCCATCATTGTGCCACTCTCATAGCATCCGCAGATAACCGCCCTGCCGCCCTGTTTAGGGTGACCCGCTCCCTCCTACAACAGAGGGTGCGGGAAACCCCATTACAGGGTAGAGCAGAGGAATTTGTGATTTATCTGCAGGAGAAAATCGCTCAGATTCAGAACGAGTTAGTCTCCATTGATGGCCCAGTGGGATTGCACGAGGCGGGTCTTGGTTGGGAGGAGTTTGACTCTGTTACTTCCAAGGACAGGTTACGTGGGCGACTGCGAGCCACCACATGTTTATTGGACCCGTGTCCTTCCTGGTTTGTACTGGCATCCTGGGAGGTGACACGAGGCTGGCTCCAGGAGGTTGTCAACGCTTCTCTGAGCGAGGGTTTCTTGCCTGCCCCTCTTAAAGAGGCCATGGTGAGGCCCCTCCTGAAGAAGCCCTCTCTGGACCCAGCTTTATTAGCCAACTATCGTCCCGTCTCCAACCTTCCCTTCCTGGCGAAGGTTGTAGAGAGTGTGGTGGCACAACAGTTTCCCTATCACTTGGAGGAAGTTGATTATCCGGACACAGCACCGAGACGGCATTGGTCGCGTTGGTAGATGATCTCTGGAGGGCCAGAGATGGGGGTTGTTCCTCCATCCTGGTCCTATTAGACCTCTCAGCGGCTTTTGATACCATCGACCATGGTATCCTATTGCATCGGCTGGAGGGGTTGGGGGTGGGAGGCACCGTTTTGCGGTGGTTCTCCTCCTACCTCTCAGGTCGATCGCAATTTGTGTTGACAGGAGGGCAGAGGTCGACCTCTAGGCCCCTCACTTGTGGGGTGCCTCAGGGGTCGGTCCTCTCGCCACTCCTGTTCAACACATATATGAAGCCGCTGGGTGAGATCATCCGTGGTTTTGGGGTAGAGTACCACCTCTACGCTGGCGACACGCAGCTGTATATATCTACCCCAAACCACCCCAACGATGCCGTAGCGGTGATGTGTCAGTGCCTGGAAGCCGTGCGGGCCTGGATGGGAAGTAACAGACTCAGACTCAACCCATCCAAGACCTTGTGGCTGTGGTTTCCGGCATCCCGGTACAACCAGTTGACTCCATCACTGGCCATAGGGGACGATCACCTTACCCCTGTGGATGGGGCACGCAACTTGGGCGTCCTCCTTGATGCCCGGCTGTCCATGGAAGAGCAAGTGACAGCCGTGGCCAGGAGGGCGTTTTACCAGGTTTGCCTGGTCCGCCAGTTGCGTCCCCTATTGGATCGGGGTGCCCTTTGCACAGTCACTCTTGCCCTCGTGACATCCCGGCTGGACTATTGCAACTCTCTCTACATGGGGCTCCCCTTGAGGTGCACCCGCAGGCTTCAGCTAGTCCAGAATGCAGCCGCGTGGGCAGTTATGGGAGCCTCTAGGTTCTCCCATGTAACACCGCTCCTGCGCGAGCTGCACTGGCTGCCTGTCGTCTTTCGGGTGCGCTTCAAGGTGTTAGTTACCATCTTTAAAGCGCTCCATGGCACGGGACCTAGCTTTCTGCGGGATCGCATTCTGCCTCATACATCCCTGCGACCGATTCGCTCCCACAGAGAGGAACTTCTCCGGGTGCCGTCCACTAGGCTATGCCAGCGCGTGACACCCTGGGGAAGGGCCTTCTCTGTGGCGAGCCCGACCCTCTGGAACGACCTTCCCCCCGAAATTAGAACGACTACAGACCTTCGCTCCTTCCGACAGCTTTTAAAAACTCATTTCTTCCGTTTGGCTGGCCTAGGGTAATTTTAATTAAGTTATAGTGTTAAGGGGTTTTAGGGACAGTTTTTAGTTTTTATAGATGTTTTTAGTGCAGGATATGTTTAATTGTGATTTTAAATTTTGTACTCTGTGTCTATTGTTTTTAATTTTCCTGTGCCCCGCCTCGAGTCCCTTAGGGGAGAGAGAGCGGGTTATAAATAAAATTTATTATTATTATTATTATTATTATTATTATTATTATTATTATTATTATTATTATTATTATTATTATTATTATTATTATTATTATTATTATTATTATTATTATTATTATTATTATTATATATGTAATTGTTTCACAACAACCTGTTATTATTAGGCCCCAATTAAGGGAGGAGACATACTGTTTCCCTTACGATGATCAGCTCATCGTATATATATATATATATATATATATATATATATATATATATATATATATATATATATATAGATATAGATATAGATATAGATATAGATATAGATATAGAGATAGAGATAGAGATAGAGATAGAGATAGAGATAGAGATAGAGATAGAGATAGAGATAGAGATAGAGATAGAGATAGAGATATATAGATATAGATATAGATATAGAGATAGAGATAGAGATAGAGATAGAGATAGAGATAGAGATAGAGATAGAGATATAGATATATAGATATAGATATAGATATATATATATATAGATAGATAGATAGATAGATAGATAGATAGATAGATAGATAGATAGATAGATAGATAGATAGATAGATATAGATATAGATATAGATATATATATATGTAGGTCTTTGGTTGTTCGGGTTTTCTCCCGCGTAGAATTGGAAGTATCTTCACGACGTTTCGATGAAATCTCATTCATCATCTTCAGGCTGGTGCTTCGGGCTTGGTGCTTCCAGGAGCAAATTGCAACCAAAGACCTACATACAAACACCCGCGAAAACCTCAGAAAACATATATATATATATATATATATATATATATGTGTGTATATATGTATATATGTATATATGTATATATGTATATATGTATATATGTATATATGTATATATGTATATATATATATATATATATGTATACACACACACACACACACACACACACACACACATATATATATATATATATATATGTTTTCGTAGATTTTCACGGGTGTAGGTATGCTGGCATAGCTGGCTTCGGGGATTTTCCCGTGTATAAGGCATAGAAAAGTTGTTGCAATGTTTCGACAAGATCTCACTTGTCATCATCAGGCAGGCTTGTGTCACTCATATATATATGCTGGCATAGCTGGCTTCGGGGATTTTCCCGTGTATAAGGCATAGAAAAGTTGTTGCAACGTTTCGATCATCGATATATATATATGGATGATCTCTAGGTTAAGTCGAAGGGCAGAGAAGGATAACAGTTTGTCTTCTCCCTTAAACGGGCCTCAAAACAGGAGCTGTAAAAATATTCTCTCATCATATATCTATATCTATCTATATCTATATCTATATCTATATCTATATCTATATCTATATCTATATCTATATCTATATCTATATCTATCTATCTATCTATCTATCTATCTATCTATCTATCTATCTATCTATCTATCTATCTATCTATCTATATATATATATATATATATATATATATATATATATATATATATATATATATATATGTATTGGTTTTCTGAGGTTTTCGCGGGTGTTTGTATGTAGGTCTTTGGTTGTTCGGGTTTTCTCCCGCGTAGAATTGGAAGTATCTTCACGACGTTTCGATGAAATCTCATTCATCATCTTCAGGCTGGTGCTTCCGGCTTGGTGCTTCCAGGAGCAATGTGAGATCTCAGCCGGTTCCTCTGGCACTTAAACAATTATATATATATATAATTGTTTCCACAATACCCTGTTAGGGCCCCAATTAAGGGAGGAAGCATACTGCTTTTCCTTTTCTGCCTTTCGGCTCATCACCAGAGACCATCTAGACAGAAAGCCATGAATTCTGTTGTGTGAATTTTTTTATGTGTGTGTTACATTTTTATATGTGTATGTCAGCCTTCGCTTGTTCTGCTTAGCTGCCATGGCAACAGGGAGGGTGGGGGGCATTGGGATACAATTGTTCTGCTGGTGGACGATGTTGACGGCTTTTGTTATCTCTCGGCTAACGGTCCCGCATTCCAGGCTGGTGAAGACCTGCCCACCTGATGGTGGAGAAGAAAGTATATTGGACAATGCTAAGGGGGGGGGTTTGGGGATTGGGATGGGCTTAAGCTTAATACTCTATGTTCGCGCCTAAACTATTCACTCTCCGCTTTACTTGGTCTGTTAACTATCGTTACTTAGTAAAAGTAGCCTTATTCATTTCAAATAATGTCTAAGCGTGATCTTTCTTAAGTATTCGAAGAAACAGGCCTGACAAAAAGCGGAGAGTCACTAAATCCACACCTGATGTCGGACCCTGCACAAGAGGAGCTTCCGTTGGTGGAGGTTCTGCCTGAACCTGATATGGGAACAGAGGCATCGCACCTTCCTGTTCAATCTGAAGATACCAGGTCAGTGATGGACTGTTTGGCTGGCCTAAATCTTAATCTGCCAACCGAAGATTCAGTCAAACCAAAACGATGGTCCGAAGGGGTAGGAATGACTGGAGTAAACGTCACCAGGCGGCGCCTTTCCCCCAAGACAGTCATTCCGGAACTTTTAAGAGAAGAAAGGGAGTTAAAAGAAATGGCCCAAGAATTGCTTCGCCAAGCAGACGAGAAGCGGGAGGCCCTGGATAAGCTCTGGGGGAGGGAGCAGGAACGCAGACAGCTAAAAGAAACACATTC